>CM056995.1:12690538-13280538 GCA_029891345.1 Dryococelus australis | reverse complement strand
CACCGGTTCTCAACAACTCGCTGTTAAGTGCCCAGCGCTGCATGCTTCTAGCAGCACACGTATTTTAATATTGGAATGTGAAAACAACTACAGCAAATTAAGGCATAGTTTGTTGCATGACATGTACTTTATATATATATATATATATATATATATATATATATATATATATATATATATATATATATATATATATATATATATATATATATATATATATATATATATATATATATATATATATGAGACACACACATACAAAATATGACTTCGTCTCATCTTCACGTGGCATCACGTCATCCCAGGCAGATTTGAACCAAGTGCGAATGGTTACCGGAGCCCACACCAGCATGCCCCTAGGCAAGAGGCACCCAAATACACAGCAGTCAACAAGATCGACTTCAACTTGATGTCACATGTCACGCCACCCCCCCCCCCCGCATGTGACAGAAGCCAGCCAAGCAACCCAGCACTGCCCCTAAGCTTGCGGGAGCAATGCAACTGGCATACAAAGAAAACCGCAGTTCCAGCCTCCCCCGAGAGAATGTGGCTCTTGCCGCTAGGGGAGGAGCACCAGCCCGAAGATACCCCAACCAGCCGAAGGAACCGCAGTGGACGGCGATATATGCAAGCACACAGCCCCCAAAACACCAGCTCTCTGCCTATACTGCCTTCATCACGAAGGACCGCCACTTCTACCAGACCTTCTAGACCAGCAACCCCCGAAGACATCTTCAACCTCCTTTACACTCACCACCACTCTGGTTGAGAAACCCCGGGCCATTCTGGACAACAGCAATAGGGTTAGTTAGCGTCCTCTTCACCTGGATTGCCGTAGATACTTCCATCACAGTTCACTTGACTAAGTTAGGAGTAAGTACGAGCCACCTGGTCTATTCCTCCTAGAATACACTCATTCTCTTACTTAACCACCGAGTGCTTGCTCTCTGGAGTGAACTGTATCCCAGTAAATGTCAGCCTACTAGGGAAAAGCAGGAGACCAAGTATTGAAAACCAATTTGCCGAACTTAGGGTAGGACTGAGGGCTCTCTTAGCACATACATCATCTCACACACACACATTAGACAGCCACCCATACTGTGGACCACGGGCGCAAATGTACCTGGTACACGTATACATACGGTAGAGCCACAACCATTAGAAACTCAATAACCATAGATAACTAGACCAGCAGTTCACTTCATCCACCGCATTGTTATTTTCGCTGGTTGGCGCCAAAATGACTGAGTCTGGGTGGCGTAGCCATGGCTGGCAATACACCCAGCTAGAGATTTTGTTACCTGCTCTTCCTTAAGTGGTAGACAGTAGTACCTCCTCTATGCCCTTCACACATAGAGGAGGTGCAAAGTGGGCAGCTACTGCCAACAAGCCTAGCCAAGAGAACTGCGACTTTAGGAGCCTAGTCCCACTGGAACAAGCTCAAGCTGCCCGACAACTGGCAAGGCCTCCCCTCCCAGTCTCACAAAGTTCCCTCTTTCAGTGCCCCCACAAGACCGCTAGCAAACCACACCCTATCGTGGTCAGCATTCCACAGGATCTTCCAGTGCCTTTAGGCATTGCCGAACCACACTTCAAGGGTACCAGAGCCAGCAACCCACCATGGGGAACACCCAGCTTCACCAGCTCCAGCTCAGTCCAAGGACAGTGGTCTATATCCAGCAAACGTCAGCAGCAACAGTGGTCACAACAGGAGCTACCCCAGGC
The DNA here is from genome assembly GCA_029891345.1 of Dryococelus australis. Lineage (NCBI taxonomy): Eukaryota > Metazoa > Arthropoda > Insecta > Phasmatodea > Phasmatidae > Dryococelus > Dryococelus australis. The sequence continues at coordinate 13,278,813 of CM056995.1, read as the reverse complement.
CGGCCCCGGTCCAGTCAGATAAACCAGTGACAGCACTTGTGCTGCCAGTGCAGAGAACTGTAAAGACCACACCTGATTTCGTATTGTGCAGAAGGATTACACGCCCTACTATATTCCACGCCGAAGCACTATTAGTATTCCGTATACCCAGAGCTCCAGCAGCAACCTAAGTTGGCTCATGCATCTGATCGGCACAACAGAACTCTTGATTGACCGTGACGTCGCCTTCACTCACACTAGACGTCCCACGTCAAGTTCATCATTATTCTTGTCAGGGCAACCACTGAACTTCTTATTGGCTCTAAATTTGTTCATTTATCTTACTTTGGTTTTTTGTGCTAATCAGGCGCTTCAGCACAGTTATCAGCTGAATGCAGAGTTTATTTAGACATTGTATTACATGTAAAATTATTAATTACAACAATGTCACTGATCTGCTTACAATACTTTGCAAAACTGTGTGAAGTACAAATTAGTAGGAGACAATATGTAGCCAGGTGGAGACTCTCATGTACACAGAGGCAGTTTTCTGTGTGTGCAGCACCTCGGGACACTACAGGAGCGGGCTGCCGCACCTAGAGATGTACTCCGCCTCCAAGCGGGCACTAACGGCACTGAAGGAGAGCCTTCGCAAGGAGCTTGCCAGTAAGGAGAGCAGGATCAAGGTCACTGTGAGTGTCTCCTTACTTCCTATACACTACTCTTTGGGCTCAAAAGCCAAGCCTATTGTGGGTGCAGCAACATGCTTATACCAACTACTAACGTATCTGGTGAAGTTATATGCAGGGTAGTGCTAAATCTAACTCTGTTGAAAAGTTTCTGAAGGGACTAAAAAATTTACAAATTACTTTGGTACCGGTATTTAACAACAAAGGGTAAGATGATGATAAACTTAATAAGCAGGAATAATTTTATCTCCCTATTTATTTGGTGGTTTTTAAGTGCCATTCTACAGCGCAAAGCCATAGTGAAGGAACACTATACGTATTTAAAAATGAATCTGCCAGGACCTGTATTAAGGTACCATCCCAGCATTCACCTGGAGTGATTTCAGAAAACACTGGAAAACAGAAATCAGGATGGCCAGGTCAGGAATTAAACCCAGGTCCTCCTAATTGTAAGTTGTTTGGTTTACCACTATGTCACCTCACTAGCTTCTTAACAGGAAACTCGTTAGAATTGTTTTACAGTACTTGATCAAACTTACAACAGACGATAAGATGTACTTGATGTGGCCTTCACTGCCCTGCTCGGAAGGCAGACCAATGTTGCTCGCGGTGCATCAGTCACGCACGGTCGTGCATGTGGTGTACGGTTCACCTTGCTGTTTATGCAGGAACGGGTCCAGGACCCGTTTACTGATACAAACGACCCGCTCCTCAAGAGAGATCTCATGTGCGTACGATTAAATTGGACGATTGATATGATCCCCTGAAAGCAGAGCCTAAAGTAAATACTGTACGGGGTATTGTTATCTCCTGTTTGCTTCCCCTCAGTGCTCTGTAAATAATTAAAGAGTGTCCGACCACGTGGTTAACGTCGTGAAAAAGATCTACGATTGGAAACACGCTAAATTTAATACATAATTTTTGGGAGCTGATGATATGTTTCTATTGTTCAAAAGGGCATAATTTATGTTTTCAGTTTTCATTAACGTATACAGCAAGTTTAACTTGGTAGTTCTGACAGCCGCCATACCAAGCGCCCAAACTTAAATTACTGGCAGTTTCACTAAATTAATGTTTTAATTTAATGAAACTTTTTGAAGGGTTTCAGACACGCATGGCAACAGGAACACTGGACATTTAAAAGAAATAATTATGCATCAGAATTCATGCTTTAATTCCTCCACAAGTGTTTTTCCGTGTCTTGTTCTGTTTTATATGTACTTGTTTGTAAGTTGTGTAACTGCTTTTTCCTCCACGGAGCTGGCGGGAGATCTCTGCTGCGTGGTAATGGCATCTCCTCGGTCACGAAACCATTCTATCTCAGGGGCATCCATGGATTACAGTTCTGTAGCTCCTATGCTAGTAATGTGTGTCTGAACCACGTGAGCCCAAATCTAAACTTACATGACTAGACTTCATTTACACACACAAATATACTTCCTCAGAGCCACAGTGTTGGATATACTGCACATCACATATATGCAAGCTTGGACGATGGTTAGGGTCCTGCTATCTGCCAATGTCTCTTGGAGAAGGAGCAGGTAAACTGAGAGCACAGCATGAAGTTCTTACTACTAACTGATAGGAAACTCCTTCAATAAGTGTCCAGAACTTCAAAGGTATATAAGTTCAAAGTTGAAATATTCTTTCAAAAAATTTTAAAAAATCGGTAGTGTTGACAGCAAAAGTCGAGATGATAGAGAATTGTTCTTTTGTTAACAGTAGTGGATGGCTTTGAAATTTGAAGGGGTTCAAGGTTAAAGTGGTCACCACGGACAATGCTTTCCGTTATTCTTTACATAATGTGGAGGGGTTGTAATCTCCTCAGTTACACTCCCAACTTTCACGACCTGACTAAATTCCAGGAACTGTCAGTGACATCTGCCTTCCTTGTAACGGTGCTTAAGCTCTCGGATATAAGGTATGTAGTATATGTCCTGAATTAAGAACTACTGCTACACAGGAGCAAGTCATATTATGAAGTGCTGCAGAGTGTAGGAATAACATGAGAAACATAGGATAGGAATTTCTGTGAGAAGGGCTTTTGATGTCACATATAACAATGACTTTAAAGTTTTCTATACAGACCAAATAAACATTTATGTATATGCCTGAATACAGGACCACCTCAAAAATAAGACAACCATCACATTCTTTTTCAGTTTGGTCTCCAGAAAAATAAATAATTTCTCCAAAGATTATTTAAGCATATCACTAGTTTACAATGATTATTTTGACGCCTGACGTATCGGGAACTTATACTCACTCTTGTCTTTTAGCAGGAGTCTGCCACTTCATTTTTGTCTAGGAGTTGAGTCAGGCACTCCTATATTACAGGAGTCATTTTGTGCGAGCACTGGGACATTCCCTATATACAAAACTAGCCTTGTGGTGGTACTACTGTTGTGGTAATACTTGGGCAACGTTTAAGTGTGTTAATACTGGACTGAAGCGTAGGTACAGGTTGTGGGCGAGTATTCTCCTGTGGTTTGCGTAGAGGTGTAAACAGAAGTATGGCTTGCGTGAGATGTGCGATGACGGATGTAGGTGCGTGTTCAGGTTGGCAGAGATACTCTTGTACCCACTCAAAGTACGCGACAAGGCCGGTCCTCTCTGGTGGAGTGAAGAGATGCTGCGGCACAGGAGTCTCTCTTGGTTCTTGCAGATGCCGGAGTGCTCGCGCCTGCTCTCAGGGAGGTAGACTAGCTATCTGCTTAACTAAGGAGGGTTGATACTCGTGTGCTCGACCTGAGGCGACAAGCGTTTGGCGCACTCTCTCTGTAAAACCTCTCTTCTGGGCGAAATGCATCGCAAAGTGGAGATTCACCCTTATGCTACTATACCGCATCTACAGGTATTCGTCGGACAGAATTACGTGTTCCAGCACAAGGATGCTTGGTTCTGTCCCAGTTTTCCCAACCTAAGGGAAACAAGCCTCCACTAGTGGAGCTGCTCCGGGGAGAGTCGTGAACACCAGGTCGACAAGCTGATCTAAGGACAGTTTACCTAGATGTGGCTCCTCCTTTACTTCAATCCAGGATTGAGGGGAAGAGTGGCCGGTGCTAGTGCTTGTACTGTGAAGAAAGCTGTGTCTGGCTCATATAAGTAGATTACCTGCAAATGCGTTACGCAAGGGCAACTACAAGGTACAAGGCTACAAGGACGGTACTCAAGGCTAAAGCAGACTTCATGTTTTATTCCTTGTGAAAGAAATACAAATGTGATGAGAGCACTCTAGCTTCAGGCCAGCAGCACGGGTTTCAAACCTGGAAAGCTAAACGTGAAATTATGTTGGCCTGTAGAGATAACCGACAACACAAAATGGGGAATGTGTTTAAGAGTGTTGAAGCTTGGCAGCAAAATCTTGCATTGTGGCGTGTAGGTGTTTATGGAGAACAAAGTCACGTGATCACTGACATGTGCTAGGATGACAAAGCGTGATCGTGACAGGATGGTAGCCTTGAAAAAGACTAAGGATAGGACCTCTACAGCTACGGGCATAACTGTAGGTGGTAGCAGGGTTTGCGGTGTACATAGCGGATAACTCTGAACTGACGTAGCTTACCCTATTGCAAGCGTGCTTGACGTGTACCAGGTGCTGGAACGTACGGTAACAATAAGCAAAGCTTAAAGTGAAGGTAAGGGGCAGTGTCTGAGCAACGCGTGCTGGACAACTGACAATCTGGCCAATTCCTCAGCGACAATTGCTGGGAATAAAGACTGCTGGGCATTCAGGCTGGTCAGTGGCACAGCAACGTGTGTTGGACAATCGAAGACTGCTGCGGAGATGCAGGCCGTCTCAGTTTATATACTAACTGAGGGCTGCTGCCCAACTCTCATTGGCTGATGCAGCTAGGGCGAGGGGTGGTCGCTGAGTGAAGGGCTGCGAATGCATGACTTGCCCTCTGTGACGTCACCGGCTGGCTTGAAGGGAGATGTGAAACGAAAGACAAGCAATAATTACTACTAGAGCTATCTAGCGGGGAGTAAATGAATTTGCTTGTCCTCTAAGTATGGTTATGGTGGGCTGGTGAATAAAACAATCTGCAAGGCAGACAGTACAATCTCACACTAAAGTAATAAAATTAATCTTCAAACTCCATGGCAAAGGACCTAGGGGTAGAGCTGAAGTCGTTAAAATTACTATTATTCAAAAACGTCATGTGTCAATTCAATCTTGAAACGAAAATAAAGGTTTCAAACAGCCAAACTCTTTGCAGTTAAGAATATACAATGTACAAAAACTGTGAAGTCACACTTTCTTTGATATTTAGCCTATCATTTCTTTTACAAAGCACAGTACGTTGATATTTTTATAATTTTGTTATGTGACCTGTACTGTTATAAAAAAAGTGTGTTACTTGAGAAAAAATACTAAATTTTTAGTAGATATGCGAAAATAAGACCACCTCAATTTTTTTTTTTGAAGAAGGAAAAAACCCAGATAAAACATAATCTTATATTCGAGTACATATGGTAGGCTCATGAGCGATGTCTTTAAAATCATGGTTACTGGGTACAGTTTCGAGATTGTTCTTTTTTCCAATTTCTAGCAATGAATACACAAATTGTCTTCCAGGGAAAACACAAAACACAAGCCATGAGGAAACTGCAGCCCATGGACAATTCACAGCTTGTGAGCTTGACTTGAGTGGCACACCAAAACTTTAAACAATATAATGTCTGCAGTCGCCTGCAAAACATTTTTTATCACACACTGTTGTACTAGTGCTCTGTAATATTTTTCAGATGTGATAATACTGTGTTGTCAGAATGATTCTGGAAATTTACAGTAAAAAAAGTCTTGCTTATTACTTGAACTCGGACATTACTTTTCCCAGTATTGGTATAGGGAACAGCTCAGGTGTAACACATAAAGGTGTGCCGGAAATGATTGTCCCAGGACACAAATATCTCAAACCCTGTAACTCAATGAGCAATAAAAATTAATAGTGCGATCCCCAATACAATCTTGAGATGCAGATTTAACTCCTATGAAAAATTTTCCCCACCCATGTTATACACTCCTGCAGACTGTATGTACTGATGGTCAAGATGTGACAGAGAGTTATATCAGGACTGCTGTATGCTAGAGCTGCCAGAACTTGGTGATGAGCGAGTGCTTGCCTGTGGTAGAACATCAGCCCTGGCCTGGTGCGGACTGAGATGATCCTGTCCCTGGAGGAGCGGCTAGGAGACGTGCTGCTCAAGGAGAACCCACAACTCACGCCCAAGGACATCGCAGACACGGTCGTCTTCGTGCTGAGCCAGCTGCCCCACGTGCAGGTCAGTTGCCCCTCTACCTAGCCTATGACTTGTTGTCTGGCTAATGTACGTGTGCATGAAAACAAACGAGCCAATGTTGTCCCCACCTGAAGCAGGGTCAACATATGCAATGGAGGTGTTTGGGGGGGGGGGGGGGGCACCAACCGGAGCCAGCTTCCGTACAGAAGGAACTGACCTGTTATTGTCAGCCAGCCTGAAGGAGTAGTATGGGATGAGATGGGTATGACGCAATGAGGGCAGGGGAAATGGGAGTGCCCTGAGAAATTCCACTGGCAATATCTGCCATGTTTCCCACATGTGAATATCCAGGGGGAATCCCAATAGGAATCAAACCTGGATCGCAGTGGTGGGAGGCCAGCATGCTAAGCACATGACCACCGTAGTCCCACTTACAAATGCATGAATGTCAAAAATTGTGGAAGCAAAATCATCAGTCAATACTGGTGGTGGATAACCCGAGGTAAACAGATATCTGAATGAATGCTTTTGTACAGAACAGAAATACACACCTAAATACATACTTGCAATATATCCTGCACTTGCTCAAAAACTGCCATTATTACTCAGTTCCACAACTCTTTGAGACCTTAATAACTGAATGTATTAAAACCAGAAGGAATTAAGTGTGAATTAATTACATCACTGAATTTTTTTTTCCCAGATTGACGAGATAATCATCAGACCAGTTGGAGAGAAAGTATGAAGATGCAAATAACAGAATGCAAAGTTTCAGCAGTATAAATTCTATTACATTGTTCTAAACCAGTTAATAAATGAAATCAGTTTTTATTGACATAGAATTGTATTTCACAAATTTACATAGCTCATGTGTAATTTTAATTAATAAACAATGAGTGCTCAGATTTGACAAGCAATGACTGACTTGCAGTTTTAACTTGATGCTATCTGGGATAAGGAACTTGTTTCAGGAGAGGTATGGATGCTCAGAAGTACAGAAGCAGATTTGAGAGCAATATACCTTGCTTATCAGCATTGATAGGTCGTGAATATACCATACATTTTGGCACAAAATGACCACACATTTTAAACTGAACATTTCCTTAAGAATTTGGGGTGCAAATAATATATGAATCTTACTTAGATACTGGACAAAAAACCAGTGTGTTTTATCAATGTAATTATCAATCATGTTAATGGTCAGAAATTGACATCCATTCCTTGTACATGGTGCAGATCTCCCTCAAATTGTTTTATTCAAGCAAACGTCCAGTAACAGGGAGTGTATAATTTACCAACACTAGCGGCAATCATTATGATCTCTCATTTTGTTTGACTGTTGTTCGGCTCTACGTGACCTTACATCCTCCCACTACATGTCTTGCGTGTGGGGAGGAATACATACTTTGTTCTCACCTTTAACTACTTACATACATATATGCTTGGGTGTTGCTTGCTAAGATCGGACCTGATTCTGCTTCCTTCTTTTACATGCCTGATGCGAAGGGAACTTGTTATCTAGCAACTACCACAGTGTTCTCTTCCTCCCTTTCACACCTGGCAAACCATGGAGGTAGAAATAATTAGGAGAGGGTATGCTATGACGTAGATGAAGCTATTTTTTCAACCCTCATCATATTGTGACACCCAAAACATTGAAAATGTGTTTGCTTGTTTATGCATGAAATGAATGTAATTTATGACAGTTTTTTAAAATAAGTACAAATTGCAAAGATAAACTTTTAAGTCAAACATAACATGCTTTAATACACTAGCTGTGTTGAAATTCTGACAATAAATTTTCAACGTTTCTGATGTCACAACATGACTGAAAGGTTTCATCATTTTCTCATGCACAATCATAGACAAGAACACCTCTGGTGGCAAAGAGGTAAAGTTTCTGCCTAGCAACTAGCACTGTGTTTTTGCGTTCTCCCTCTCTCATCCATCTGGTGGGGACAGATAGCCTCTACACAGAATAAAATTTGCAACATTTGTGAGCAGAGGTAAAAACACTTTGGTCTGCTACCTTCGGCTGCTACCTGTCTCAGACTTTGACTTGTCCCCTCAACATTCCGTGAAAGGTGGGCTGATGGAATAACCCTCCTCACAAATTTGTACATCGAAGGGCATCTGGAATATGGTGCAATGCTCTGTTATAGTGCCAAAAAGACTGCACTTTTAGCCAATCAATACTATAGTATTTACTCTTTTATGTATTTAAAATTTATCGTGTGACTATGATGCAACAGCAACAGTTACGTAATGAATACAATACATGGCCAACTTGCTTCACTTTATTGACGTACCCAGAAGCACAGGCTAAGGAGTGGAATTACTCAGACTGATCACGGTGACCTCCTCTCAGCCTCAGGTCATTACATAATGGAGATTTACGTGTCACCTACCTTAGGCCGTCCCATGTCAAGGGTTTTTGTGGCGCCCGACATGGGACCACAGTTGCCATAGTTGAGATTAAACAACAGAATCAGGCCAGCCGACCCCATCAACTAATGACCTAGCCGGGAGTAGAAGTCCACGTAAACTTAAGAAGGAACTTGGGGGGTCCTGAAACACCCCATGGTGCTCAACAGCACTAGCAGCAGCATAACGTCAAGTCTCACAGACCACCTTGAAGCCATCATGACTGATGACACATAGTCACATATCCTGGCATGGAGGCCAATTTGATTGTATGTGCACACTGTCAAAACTGCTTCCATTAACAATGTTTGGGGTGGGCGGATGAGCTTCGTCACAGACGGGTTGGAATACCGGTGTAACGAGTACCGCATGCACCAAACAGCATATTGCAACTAGCTCACGTGTACTAGGCAAGGGGTACACACAGTACGTTATGTAGTCTGTGCACGGCAATTTCACCATGCCTGCATTGGATGGCCTGATGAACGCATCAAAAGGCCAGGCTTAGTGTATCAGTGTGAAGTATGCAGACATACCAAAGACTATCAACAATCAAATTCTGGCCCTCGCCAGAGCCCTGTCACAACCCGGGTAAACACTGAACTCCAGCTGGCAGAGATTGGAGAAAGACCCCATGAAGACACAACAGCATTCACCGCAGAATCCAAACTGAAATTCAGGGAACACGAGACTTGGATTTGTGTTGGCAGCTTCATTTTCCATTCGGAGGAGGACAAAGAGAATAGAGGGGCTGTGCTTATCCCAATGCCGGTGGTCTTCACCCACACTGAGATGGAGTCTTTACTTGAGCTCTTGATTCCTTTGCTCAGTGGGGTTCGCTTGGGGATGGTATGGGTGTGTCGTCCAGGTCTACACACCCCAGTTTCTACAAGCTCCCCTCCACTGTTGGCTTTTGAAAGTAGTGCTGTTGTCCATAAGGATGACTTAGCAAGGGAATATCTCCGCATCTAATTTTCAGAGGATATTCCGGGTTTCCTGGCTGTAACCACCAAGAGATACCAGTTCCCTCTTGTGCTGTGAGGATATGGACCCACGAAGTCGGCGGCCAGGTGCATCCACGCCATAATCAGCCGTGTGGGCATTGCAGATGGAGGAGGTACGGAGTAAACTTTGCCACAACAGCATTTCTCGCAGTTGGCGACATACTGCCCGACATCTCTACTTACGCCATCCCAGAAGTAGCTTACTTTAATGGCTTGCAGCGTCTCCTTGGTTCTGGGATGTCCAGCATGTGGGTGATTGTGGTGGTGGTGGTGGTGGTGGTGGCACATGGCTGCATGTAGTGATCTTGGGATCCAGATTTTCCATGGTGCTCTTGGGTGCTTGGGTGACTGGTTCGAGACCAGACAATGTTGTCTCGCAATCTGTACCGGTGAGGTACTTCTTTGATTAGACGTTGGATATCTGGGTCCTTTTGTTGGTGTAAAGAGACTTGCTCTCTTGTAAGTTGCAACTGCAACAGTTATACAGTCTCTTCGGGAAGTGTCAGCTTCTTCCACTCCTCTTCTTCCTTTTGTTCCCCTCCAAGGTCTGGTTGATGTGACAGTGCATCTGGAAGGTTGTTAAACTTACCCGGACAGTGCTGAATTTCGAAGTAAAACTCCGTCAAAAACATCTCCCGCTGTCCGAGTTTCGCTTTGGTATTTGACTCGTGCAGCCATTTGACGGCTTTGCTGTTAGTACGAAGAACGAAATACTTGCTGTCCAGGTGATATCTATCTGTATTTGTGTACAGCCCACATGACAGCAAGACAATCCTTTTTGTTGACATGGTAATGCCTCATGGGTTTCTTGAGTTGGGTGTTGGCATACGCGATCACCTGTGGCTGACCCAAGGCATCTTCCTGGTACAGAACGGCGCCTAACCTGTCCTGGAAGGTGTCCATTTGTAGGATAAGGGGTTTTCTTTTCTTGCGGCCTGTGGAAATGTGAAATGTCTGTGAAGCTAGTCTTGATAGATAGGAAGATGTTGTGTTCTGTTGTCCACGTCCAATGTGTTTCCTTTTTTAGTAGTTGGTGAAGTGGAGCCATATGAGGTGCTATGTTTGGTATGAAGTTACATAGCCAATTACATAGTCTTAAGAAGCGGTGAAGTTATTTCTTGTTTAAGGGCTATTCGGCCACTTGGATGGCTTGGAATGACTTAGCTTGAGGAAAATTATCTTCCGGGGTCACGACGTGGCCTAGGTAATTTATGGAGGTATTACCGAAGTGGCTTTTGGTTAGCTAAAAATTGAGAATGTGCATCTCTAGTCACTCCAGGACTCGTTGGAGGTGATCACAGTGTTCCTCCCACGTCTTGGAATACAGAATAATGTTGTCCAAATACGCTAAGCAAAACTGTCCCATGAAACCTGTTAGTACTTCAGCCGATATTAATCTCTGGAAGGTGGCTGGAGCATATTTCAATCCAAATGGCATGACCTTGAACTGAATTGTCTCCCTTCCAGAGTAGTGAAGGCAGTATACTTCCAGCTATCGGGGTGGACTGCAATATACCAGTACCCGAACTGCATGTCCAGAGATGGTGGATTCCAACGGTGAGAGTTGTCTTCCCATTGACCTTAGGGTCTGACTATGTTAAGCCATCCTGACGAGGTGAGTCTGTGGGCGTAACGTAGCCTTCTGAGCCTCTGTCAATAAGTCACTTCTGATGAAGTTTCTAATGGCAGCTGAGTCGAGTCGTACGCATGGTGCAATTTCGTGACGTGGATGGGCGTTTGTTCATCTGGGGCGGTTGTCCTGTGCGTGCCCCGGCTACAGTATTTCCCGCCTGGGCAAAGACTTAAGTCCGAGTTGTGAGCAATGATGGATCTGGTGCTCGTGTGTATCTCCCTTGCCTGTGCTGGCAATCTTTGTTGAATTGCCGGCCCACGCAGAACCAGCACTATGGGAGCGCGGTGGTAAGGGAAGGGGGTGGGTTGTGAATTACTTTCCGCTCAGGTGGCTTATCTTGTTTGGAGGGCTTGGTGGTGCATGGCTAGACTAACAACACTTGTGCCTTGTAGTTTGTCTGGATTTCGTTAGCCCTCTCCACGAGCTCATCCACAGTTTGCTGTTTAGGATTAGATTCCTACGGTTTGAAGGTAGCATGCGTGCAGTATTCCTCAGCTCTTCTCACTTTCGGTGGGTTATATATGCTTGTATATCTGTATTTTTCTGCATATATAGAGTTCAGCCTTCTCTTCACTGGTCTGGGCTCGGCTGTGGAATTCAGAGCTTAGTCTAGCTATGACTTCTTCGCCTGTGAACTGAGAGGCAAGACGAGAACACAGCTGTCCCCACTTGGTCACCAACTCCCTATACCTAGCCTACCACTCTAAGGTTTTGCCTTTTTTTTTTAGTTGTTTATGGGTTTGGTTAACCCACTGTTTAGGCGGTATGCTATGGTCTTTGAATTCCCGTTTGTATTCTTCTGTGAATGTTACATGGTCTTCGTGATGTCTCCCACGAAATTCAGGCAGCTGTAATTTGGAAGTAACCTGGGCCGTGACAGCGCTCTAGCGAGGGCCAGGGTTTCCGTGACTGGTAGTCTTGAGCATGCCTACAAACTTTGCAATGATGGACCTAGCTAGGTCTCAAAACACGTTCGTCTGGCCATCCAATGCATACATTATGGAAATCTTGAGCGTAGACAATACAAGGGACAGTGTAGGTCCCTTGTCCGGTGCAGTTCAGATAACTGCAACGTGCAGTTTGGCGATTTCTGCATTCTAAACCGTCAGTATAATGGGGTTCCTCTGTCCACACCAAACATTGGTATTGGTAACAGGGGTGGCAATGTGCACACAAAATCACATGTACCCCCGTGCCAGGGCGTGTGTCTACATGGCACCTTTCAAGCGTGTCGTTTAAATGATCAGACATTGAGGCTTCTTGGTGATCAAGTAGGCTCTCTTCGAAGTCTGACATGATTCTGGGAGTAAAGCAGTTGTTTAGCGCTGCAGGATGTTTCTGGAATCCCCGAAGTTCTCTTAGAGTTCGAAGCTCGATTCCAGGCTAGGTCACTAGTCAACGGAGTCGGCTGGCATAACATTATGTAACTTATGCTAACGCAACTGGGAGACCACGAAACTGCGCATGATATTTAGTCGATTTAGCTGTCCGGCTAGGTCACTAGATGGTGCCTCGTTTGTTCTGCTGGCTAATCTATACTATAACAGCACAGGCTTTTGGCCTTGGCCCCACGTTGGGGGCCAAGAAAACCCTTGACGCACCACTGGTTTTGGGTGAGACAGAAACACCTCACGTTGGTGCTAAGAAAACACTTTGATTCGCGGCCAAAGTATTAATCTTCTATAGTGAATTACATCAATACAGTTGACCGATGACGCTGGAGGATGATTGCCACAAAAACTTTAGTTATGTGATGGGTAATGTAGGTGGCATTTGTCATGGTCAATTTTAAAATTTTATTTTGTGATGCCAGAATCATGAGAAACATGAAGGCAGTTGAATGTTTCACTGGCGCTCGGCCAGTATACCAAATAGGTCAGGTGGCCTGTCAGAGTGGCACAAAATCTAGACACTGCCACAGCCCTGTGAATGAGCTGGCCCTTATTCACTAGCTTTCCTGGTGGTAAGATGGTCTGCTGGAAGTGTTGCAGTGTGGACTATTGGTTGCTGTAGCCTTCCCCAGGACGTGGAGTGCTCTAGTACTGCTCGGTGCTGGATGTTGACTGACAAGTGTAGAAGAGATGGCCACCAAACTACGGGTTGGCGATCCCAAAGGGTGGGTCTCCCCCTCTTCGTATTGACTCAACCAAGAAGTGAAGTGTGCCAGCGGTCTTAATTAATGGCGGGAAACGTGGTGCCGGTAACTCTGGGGCTTAGGCCTCCCAGGTAAGAGGGCGATGAGAACTCTGCCCCTTGGTGTGAGGTACTGCCAGTGCAGAAAGGAAGAATTGGTTTGCAATTCAGGTTACTCTTCGAGGCGTAAGCTGCCTTTCTCAACTTTCTCTGCGGATCTCCCTTCTGGGTTTATGGGATATGATACAGGAGCAAATACGGCCTTGCAAAAGTCAAACTGGCGACTCAGATTCCCTAGCGTGTTCTGCCAAAAGGCCGCAACTGCACAGACAAGAATTACACCCTGTCCTTCTTTTGTCCGGCCCCATAAAGAGCGGTGGTGGAGCACGGAATAATTTGGCTGATTGATTCACCTCGTGGAGAAGTTACTAGTGGTTGGGGCTGTATCGAACTTCACCCAGGGGCAAAGCTCGGGTGGCCGTCCAATGTGTGTGTATCTGGCTTCAAATAGCACGAGGTCTGCCAGCTTTACTCTGGCAGACTGATTTTACATAGGAAACGACACAGTGAATGTCAAGAAATTAGTATTCAGAGGGGATAAAACACGGTGGCCCTGTACTACCTCTTATAACTAACCTGAATTGACATGGAAGTTTAATACTACGAAAAGCCAGGTGAAGGTGACCTGGTTCTAAAACATGATGGGGAAATGCTAGAGAGTCACTACAATGCCTTAACTATCGACCTGTTGTCCTGAAGGGACAGGATTGGTTACTACCAGGAGGTTGTGTTGGAGATTGCTGATACCGTCCAGTAAGGCAAGGGTCCTGAACAGACTGTCGACGACTATTACCAAATGGGGGTGATACCAAGGACTGGTAATGGAGGAGCAGTAGGCATCTTCAGCTGTTGATGGTCCAGTCTTCCAGAAGCAGGAGGGTCTGCAGCACGTGCAGAAGAGGCTTCTGGAGGGGTTATCTTTAACTGGTACGCTGCTTCCGGCCCTGAAAAAGGGGTGGAAAACAGTCTGTGAACTAAAGAGTGCTAACCACCGGTCGCTTCCTCCAGCCCAATCACGAGCGGTGGAGGAAACATAGACTCTTGATTTTTGGCAGCGCAGGCCCTTTTATATAAATTTCTTCCCTGGACCGGAGTAGACGAGGGGTAAAGAAGGAGATAAGCTCCCCCCCAGAGTCCAGTAGCTGTGGCATCATCTGTTGCGTGGAGGAATCGCTGATGCGGCGGACTTCATCCCTTATCTTGTCTACATGGTGCGTTCAGAATACATGCTGCCCTCCCTCGGCGTGCCATAGAACTACGTGGCCTTGGGTGGCGGGCTCGGTGTCTTGGCCCGGCAGTAAAATCTCACTTCGAGGAGCGTCGACGTGATGCCTGGCTTGGAGAGTCGGGTGAACATTACAAGCTGGACTGATGTGTGTGTAATATCATCCAACCTTGCGAAGGAGCATCCTGTAGCCACATGTCCAGCCTCTTCAGTAATGTTGGTCTGACTTACCCAGTGGGATGATCGTGCAACCAGATGGGGAAAAGTCGAGTGTACATTAAAGCTGCGTACAGCATCATGCGTCAAAGTCCATTGACCAGAAACTTCTGTAGACATCACAAAGAATACCATCTTTGTTATTATTTGGACATGTAGTGCATTATACATCTCTATACATTCCAAATACTCACTATGAGCGAAATACACTGTGGAGACATCCTTAAACTCAGCCTAGATAATTAATATGTAATTCTGTAGTGTGTCCTTTTATAACCATTACAGTATTAACAAGCATCTGTCTGTAAACTATCCATGTTTAATCCCAGTTCTACAATGCCATATCATATGGCAATTCAGTTGTAATACCTGTGTTCGTTAAACAAATGACAAGTGTCTTCTTGCAAACTGCGTTGAGAGGTCATCGTGAGGATACTGGGATTGTATCCCAAGAAAGTTTTTCCCACTGAAGACATTGTCACTGGACACTGTTTGTTTGCCACTTGTTAGCTGATCTGGAAAAAAATGTTTGGAATCTTTAGTGAGACTTAACAACTTGAAGCTACACACACCTATCCAAGTTCTAGCACATAATGTAAAAATGTTAAATTCTTGGTGTAATGTCATGCAGAAGGGCTAGAAGGGACAGGACCTTGTGATTCTGCTGCCCAGCAAACACAAACACTCAGGAAAACTCTCAGTTCAATAACATGAGAACTAAGAAACTCTCTGTGAGATGCCACCACGCAGACATCTTCTACCAGCCTTGTCTTTAAAACAGTACTGTACCATACCTGGCCGGTTCTGAACTTCCCTAGCTACATATTTGATTAAGTCAATTCACTGGGCTGGAATCCTTCTTGTACAGCAAAACTCTGTTAAGAAATTTTTGAAGGGACAGAAAAAATGCTCACCAACCAGGAAAACTTCTTAAAAGGGTCAAATTACAAATGTGTGTATAGACCAGGTGAAAATTATTCAACTTATTTGCAGGAAAACTTCTTAACAGGGAACAGGGTTTCCCTATACATTTTGATTCCAAGAGTTTGGAGTTAGCGGGCCAACATTTTTGTGGTGATATCCATCAGAATCTATAAATAAAAAAGACAGTGGACTATTAACCACTTGATGTCATTTTGCACCATGCACACACTTGACAGTACTGATAGTCAGCAAACAATTTAACCGACAGGGATGGCCCAAGTAATTGCAAGTCTCTGAGCAAATTCTGGGAATGACGCGTCACCCATGCATCAAACATCATTTTACAGAACTTATACGATAATTTTAAAACAATTTCATACAAATAATATAAAGGAAAATTAAATCATAACATTAGTTAATGAGAACACACAGAATTAAACTGAAATGTATATAGTTACTTTGGAAATAATGTAATTGATGCAAACAAACATTCGATAAACACTTGAAGATTGATTGAACTTGAAAATGTTTGTTTCTTTTAGTCATTCAGCAAACAGTTTCCTTACCAAAATAAAGAATAAAAGTTATGATTTTTATCATTCTGGTGTACCAAATATTCACACAACTCCAACTTCACTAAAAAAGAAAAAAAGAAAAAAAACTCTACATGTAGGTTGTGTCCTCACCTGAGCCTGTACTAAGTGACGGTTCTGTAAGATCTGAACACACTAACAGAGACTTCCAGTCTGCATCATGAGAACTCCTCAGCAAGTTGGCACTGCCCCACTTCTGTCCGCCCTCTGCAGCTTTGCTGCCCTTCTTGGCAGTTCGAGTGTCTTCAACATTTAGAGTGAAGTTTAATTCTGAACCAGTTTTCCCACTGCAGGCATCTGTTAGAAAGGGAGACAGATGTGTGTACAGTGTTTAAGGCACAGCGGATCACAGTAGATTTATACATGTGAAAAAGGCACAAATAGGCTGTTCTGATAAACAGATGGAACACCAAAATTCAAACTAAAAAAATTTCCCCAAAAAGATTGAAGAGTTAAAATTTCTTTTATAATGGAATTTATCTTACAAATACTCTTTAATAATTAATTTTTAAAAAATTACTAAATTTCATAACTTATTAATGGCATTTATTGTATAGTAGCAACAATTACATTTAAAAGACAATTTGTACATAAAGACACTTTAAGATCTGAGTAATCAATTTTGTTCACTAAGCCAATCAATTATGTTCACTAAGGCAGATCAGTTTTCTTATTTTATTTTCCTACTTGGCTGCTCTTGAGGCAACACTAACATCATCACGTTCTTCAGCGGGTGCGGAATGAAGAGTGAAGAGATTTGGGCGGCTCTTAGCATCAAGTCTTGAGAGCCAATGAGGGTGAAGTGAGGTGAGTATGGAGCAGCATAGGAATGTAAGGGCGGGGGAAACTGAAGATTCCAGAGGAAACCCGCTGACCAGTGGCTTCGTCCAGCACAATACCCATATGTGAAAGTCTGCGGGCAATGCCGCCAGGAATCGCACCCAGTTCTCCATGGTGGGAGGGGAGTAGTCTAACCACTACACCACCGTAGCCGAACAGGTGCAGAATACTGGAGCGGAAATGGAAAAGGCTGGTTGTTACATGCCTCAGGGTTAATCAGGGAAAGAGAGGAAGAGCAAAGGAGGGAGATTATATTCCAGATTCAAGAAGGGCAGAGTTGCATTCCCACTTCTCGTCCCAAAAGAGTGCGAGTACGTATTTTCTTACAAGTTTCAAAAGTATTCTCCTGGCCGTGACGCAGAAATTTATTTTGTGGTAATCAATCTAATGCCAGCTAGTCAAAATTCAGTTAACTGTCTCTTCATCAAGTGACAGACAAATATCCAAGTTACTTGAAATGACGAAAGAACAAAATTATTAGAATGGCATGTATGAGATAAACACAATGTGGTGATGAATACTAACAGATTTCAGCTCCCCACTCTCAGTGCTGTCTACTCTTGCTCTTCTAGCAGGAACTACTGTGGGCATGCAGAGGGTGGATTGGGGGGGGGGGGGGGTGTGAAACTGAAGAACTTTTCACACTGAGCTAGTGAGCAGGTGGTTACAAACCTTCGTCTTCCGTCCGAGCAGCATTCCGGCTGAAGATGAGCAGTGGTTCATGGGACCCGTTCTGCCAAGAGTCTTCTAGTCTTGTCTTGGCTGTCCTACGTGAACTCCTCTTGGTGTCTGCAGCGTTTGGGGTACTGATGTGCTGCGTCCCTGGCATACATCACAAATACAGTCAACATGGCATGGTCACTATTAAAGTATTAAATGAGCAATTTTGAAACCCCTGCTTTGTTACATCTTCCTGTACACTCTGTCCTTTTATAAATATACATACAAATTAACACTGACATTAATCTAACGGTTAGAATACGTGAGCTGATCAAGGTAAACTGCTTAATTATTAAAAAGAAATTAATGACTTACCACTATACTAATTCCTGGTCTGTGTATATGACAAAAATACTAAATAAATTTCAAAATTACACTTTTAATTAAAGGTCCAAATCACACCATGCGTGCAAGATGCCAAGATCCCATGCCAATCTACCTTCATGTCCCTGGTGATGTGAATGATTGGAATAAATTTGGAGAGCTACTACTCCTGTTTGTAATCACGCTCCCTACCATGCAAGGGAGTTGAGTGACAGAAAGAGAGTACAGCTGCCTCTCCTCTGGCCACCCCCAAGTCTGCACAGCCAGTACATGTAAAGATATGAGGAAGGGAAATTAACCCCACCCACGCCAACCTCTGCACCTCCCTTACAAGTATCCCTTGGCACCAAGAAGGTGAGTGAGGTCTGTCATTTAGTTCAGTTGTTTCCAGGTGGACAGTATCAGCTGCACGAGTTCCAGCAGTCATCGTAAATCATTCCTGAGATTGTTCCCTTTACCATCTTGTTTCTCTGGCTGGCCTTGGCCTGACTGGGAATGGACCTGTGGTCTGTTGTCACTAGGGGTGGGCGAAGCTGGATATTTCATTTCGAAGCAAATTCAAATTGAATTTGAATTTGAATCTAATACCAATTCAAAATGTTTTGTTGACAAGTATACATTGCACCCATTAAATTTTTTTTATAAATTTAAAAACTACATACATTTTACAAGATAGGTAAAAGGCAGATAAAAAAGAAATGTTTTGCACCGATTTTGCAAAAAATAAATTACAGTGTTTTACCATGTACCATATTTACCCAAAAGGAAGACAAAAGTTTTTTTGACAGAAAAGGAATAGAAAAAATAAGGGGTCGTCCACAATTCGGAGTCGTCTTCAATTCGAAACCTAGGACCATAAATAACATAAATGTGTGACATTGCTAGTTCAGTATTTAAGTCTGTGTTAGATGCACAACATTACTACGGGCTTATATTCATAATATTTACTCAAGTAGCAGTTAATACTCCAAAATTGGCATGCCATGAGACAGAGGATTTCGACAAATGCTTTACACGCTTAAATACTGTGTCTCCTATGGTTGGACACATTTTTGTTAACACTGAGACTTTACCTGTCAACTTTGACAAGTGTGTTCCCTTATCTGATGTCATCCAGAGAAATAAGACGCTTGAGTATTAGTAGTAGGTGCGGGTGGGTTCTAATTCACTAAGCGAATGACATGTTGATGGGATGGTCTAAAAATAGAGTTTGCGGATTAAGGGCTAATCCAATTAATGACTACTTCTAATCCAATTAATTTGCAAATGGCTGCAAAGAGAAAGCGCTTTGCTAGGAAGCAAAATGGCTCAAGTTACATAATATATGATGTACAATTATTATTTTTTGCTTATATGACAAACTTCCAAATATGTCTGTGAATATGCGGGAAAAATCAATTTTCTCGACTAAATTTGATTCATCAAATCATTATCGTGTACGTAAAGAGTCGATACGATACTTCTGGCATGAAATAACACTTGTATTTTAATAACAATTTCCCATTTTTTTTAATTACATTATTGAAAAGTGAGACTTGAATATTAGTGGGTTCAATTTCACACTTTTGGCAAGTCTGTAAAACTTGCAGTTTAATATCATATTTATCACACTGCAGAACTCTGTTTTACATGAGGAAAATAAGCATATAATACCAATTAAAATGTGAGGTGCCAAATTAAGTTTGGAAAGATAATGAAGTGTTTGTAATATAAAAAGATTTTTCCCGGATAATTCAGTTTTGCTATATTGTAAGTAAAATTTGATACTGACAATTATTTTACCCCGAATGCAGTTTGAACTAATTTGTGGGTAATCTGTTGAGTTGAGGTTATGTTTTCAAGTTCCACTAGCCATGTGTGTGGCAAATGTGGGATAAAAACGTTGATATTATTAAGCGCATATTGTTTTCTTTTGCTTTTTCGGCGAATAATAATAAATAACTTAAGTTGCCCAAAAGCATTTTTTTGTTTCGAAGTTCGAACCAAAAATTTAATTTACAATATGAAGCTGAATATTGAAAATATTCTATTAGAATTAGAATTTCTGAAGCTTCGCCCAACCTAGTTGTCACTAGAAGCAACATTATGCCCAGAGCATATCATAAATGTCTTCTCTTCTTTTTTCACTCCACCATGTAGGATTGGAGCAAGGTTGCCCAAGAAAATCAAAACCTGGGAGACCTAAACGTTTTCAACCCAGCTACACCACCCACTTGTTGCAACTGTTTAGCAGAGGTCTGCAAGCCTAGGTTATTCAGTTAAACCCAAGTTCGAGATCTCTTATACATAGAAAGGAAAATGTTTTACAACGTATTATGATGGTAACCTGTATTCATATATGCAACAATTTCAACTGGAACATGCCAAGCCTTTTATAAAGTTATGGGAATGAATAACATCTTACATTCCTGCAAATAGTAGACAAACTACATATCTCAATGGGCGCCATGCCACATCTTGGGCCAATTTGTGGACCTGTTTTAATGCTAAGTTTAACAAAATGATTAACATGACATTTTTTAACAAATGGTGAACAAACTGCCTTGTCAGGCACCGCACCATAGGTGGATTTGCAGCCCCGTTTTTATGCTAATTTTGCTGATGATCAACATTCATATCTACATATTTGCGGGATCCTTTTACCGGAACACTCATAATTTTAAATGTTTAAATTTCTGTAATAAATAATGTTATTTTCTTATATATAACAGTAAAAACTTCCTTTATTTGTCGAACAGCTGGATAACATAACTGTGATATAAAAGCTCAAATTATTTGAGCCTGGAAAATATTACAACTGACCTTGAGCTACAAACAGGTATTTGGCTTGAGCTCAATTTTCAAGCACTCACAAATCTCCACTGATTAGCATTTTACATTTTGTATGAGCGACTCCAAGAGTGATGAGTCACACAGTACCTTCATGCAGAACTCTAGTGTAGTATGAAGACACAATTATAAGTGTGAAAGAATGACAGTGCATGGTTGGGGACAAAGCAGCGTTGGTTTGGCACAAATTCAAGCAATGGTGCTAAGAGAAGTTGTTCACCTGTGTTGTTCCTGAGGTTGTAGCGGCAGGGGGTGGTGTTCAGCCTGCCTACCTTCCATGACAGCACGTCAGGAGTGCGCCTGTCTACCGTCGTCCGTCGTGCTGTCTTACACCTGCACTCATCACACACCACGACATGCATACTGACTGCACTCCATCAGCCTCACAGCTGACACTGCACGTAGTTCCTTATTTACTGCCTGATTCACTGCTAAACTTCATCTTAAGGAATTAAATGTTACCCAATATGGTGTGCATCAGATTGAGGCATTGCACACCTCTTTTGCTGCCCCTTTGCAAAGTTTCATGTTAAATATAGCAAAACCCTGAGTTCTATGCTAAGAAGTTTTCCTGTTTACCTGATAAGTTCACATAATTTTCAACCTGGAAAATAAGGTTACATTTTTCAAAACCTTCAGAAACTTAAGAGTTGTACTGTATATAATAAATAATGACTGTGTACATCTATAGGCTGTTCACTGTAAAATGAGCACTTTTGAAAGCCCTGTTTAAGATCTACTTGCATGCAAGTTATGTATTATTCCACCTTATGTAAAATTAACATTACCATGGACCCCATTACTTTATTCATGCGTCGGTGAAGTAAAACTGTGAAAATTTTAGGAAAGTAAATATTATTAAACAAATCGGCTAGTTTTCACACTTCAATGCATAAAAAAAAAAGTGAAAGAAATAATTTAAGTTATTGCAAATGGTTACCTAAAACTTTTTATTCGACGTTAAAATATGGAACTATTTTCCATCCATTGTTACCAACTTACCGGGCAAATGTCACTCAGTGCATCCAGTAAAATATATGCGTTCAGGGACAGTAACTTTTTTCTAAGGTTCATTTCAAAAGTGCTCTCTTTATCACAAACAGTGTTTAGGATCTTATTCATGCAGAAAATAAATAAAAATGATAAGTCATTATGAGTGATGCATAAACAAATTGTAACTTGCCAAAAATCCACCATAAAAATCAAAGCTTAAAAATATCTCTTCTGTGCTTACTTTTGGATTCTTAATAAAAGAAAAACATAACTTAATTCTAAAACTAGTTTTGTCCATATTCCCATCATGAGGATTTTTAAAACCAATTGTAGGGTATTTTGGCTTTGTGAGTTGTGCATAGGTTATAAGGGGTTGAGTGGTTGGCACACCTGTGGGTGTGCAACAACAGAACGGCAGTCGGCAACTTGGTGTCGAGCCAAGAGAGCAATGAGTGTTGGTGTATGTAGTAGTTTGTAATCTGTACGAAAATAAAAACAGTTATGCGATAATTCCCTCCCTGACACCAGTGCCAGCAATGAGAGTTAGAGTGCACCCCACCTTCTCCCATCTCCAACTTTCATGTCCTCAAGAGAGATCTTTTGAGGGCGTGAAGTCCCCAGTAAGAATAACGCTGGGGAAATTAATTAGAGTTGTTCCGATATCAATGCCATTCGCACTGAATTTTAGAAAAAGTATTCTGTTAATAATACATTAAAAAACATTTTTCCTAGACTCGTTTAAGTGAAGAAAATAACGTCTTAAGAAATGCGCATTTTCCCTTTCTAAAGTAAACACCACTACGACCCGGGAATAACTACCCTCTCAAAGTTACAACTCTGTTTTGGAGGAACCATAACATTTTTGCTTGAAAAATGGCAAAATTTGAAGGAAATAGACCAAAAAATAAGTTTGTCGCATTTATCTTGGTCATTAATTATATGTTAACGTGCAGTAAAATATAAGTGTTGTAATTGTTGCCTTTAGGCCTAATTGCTACGCGCATATATATTATATATATATATATATATATATATATATATATATATATATATATATATATATATATATATATATATATATATATATTATATTTATATTGATCACATGCTACCTGCAAGGCATTTTTGTGTCAAGCAGCCTCTCACTAAAGGCAATATTACACAATACCAGATTCCGTAAAAGTTTGTGCATGGTCCGCCACAGCGGCCATTATATTGGCTAGTATGGCACCCGTCATGGTATTTCCCACCTTGCACAGCCAAATTTTATACCAGGTTTGGTAATTGAACACATGCTATTTTTCGTGGCAGGTCCCATACCAGGTTTCGTACCTGGCCAACCACATCGCAGTTACAGAGCGTAGGGCGTAGGATGACTCAGGAGAGCCATGTGGGTGAACGGCCCACATCCTAGATAAGTCTCTTGCTCTGGCCCCCTTCACAATTCTACACAAACTTTTGAAAACCTGGCACTGTAAGTCAAACATTTCTTCTCTTCACTACTGAGACCATGACATCTGATCAAAATGTTGTCACTTTTTAATTAAATAAATAAGATGTCTCACAAAGAATATGAGCATCTCAATATGTGTAATCAGCATTATTGCTGCTAAATTTTGCTATTCCTATGACAACGAACATGCCAATAAGTAGAACTAGGTACCCGTTTTCTTTATTGTCTGAAGATTTCTTTGTTTTAGAATTTTTCGCCTTCTTGACAGCGTGCTTGAGTTTCTTCTTTGCAGGCTGTGCAGACAAAGCTGTCATTTCCTGAAAATCAAGAAATCTGCATTTAATATTTTGTAACTTCCTTTGTATCTGAATTACCCAGAAACAAAAAAAAAAAAAAAAATCAGCACAAGTCAAACACAATAGCTAAAGCTTACCAACATTTGAAACACAGAATATAATATGAAATTAAAACCAAAGTCTATATCTAAATCTCTCTCGATATTGGCTTAGTTTGTTTCAACTGTATTTGGTACCGTACTGGTTGCAATAAATAAAATGTCCACTAGCCAGAGAATATTCAGCAAACCATTTGAACAGTTTCGAGCCTGAATGAATCTGAATATTTGATTTTTCTTTTTTTTTTTGCAATTCTGTACCAGAACTAAAGACATTGCCTGTTTTTTTTTTCCCCCCAGAGATTCCTGTTTCTCCCAACTGTCACCTTTTGGGAACTCTCCGCCCAAGGGCTTCCTACGAGTTGATGTTTTTTGTAGCTATAATCCATGTATCAATTGTACATGCAGCTAACAGTGCCATGGAAAAGGTATCTAAATTAATGTTTCATTAATCTGTGTCCTTAAACACTCTGCAATTTGTTTTGTTAGTAGTAATCAGATTGTACCCACTATGACAATATGATTTCTAAAGCACCATATCAACAATTGACTAAAAAACAAAATTTGTATTTTGTATATAGAAATTTTTTTATATTAATTATAATGCAGAAATAATATTGCCAAAACTATGATACACTTTTTACTGAACAAGTAGATGATTTCTAAAAAAATATGGCCACATGCTGGGACCAAGACAAAAGGACAGCTTTGTACGTTAAAAGCTAATTAATTCGGATCAATTGGGACTGGAGCCGATCCGGCATAATGAAAATTCGGGTTAAGCGGAGAATGTGGGAAAAATGAATTAACGACAACATACTTACAAAACATGTTTGAAACATATTTACACATTAGAAACATGTTATCACACGTAACAGATAAAAGTACAGTAAAGTCTACTTCTTGGAAAAGTAACACCTAGGGCTTCTTAACTCTCACAATTTTAATTTTTTTGTTCCTCTAAATCGGTCCAGGTTATACGGAGATCCGAGTTAAAGGCGGCCAACTTGACGAGGTTCTACTGTACTTCAAAACTTACATTCCGAGTTATCAGAGTCGAGACGGAATAGCAATATTATGTGAAGTTCAGAGTGTTGTGTTAGCAGAACTCACAGCAGGAACAACTGGACCAGAGACAGCACTGTCAACCTCGCTAGTGAAGCTCAGCGAGAGCCAGTCAGGTCGCCGCACTGCCTCATCACAGCTACTCCCATCTGCGCTGCCAGATGTAGGCGAGCAGCTCAACTGGGAACACAGTACACTCACTTGTCAGCGCGCGTGCACACACACACACATGTACCAGGACATGGCACACATGTCCATCCACCCTCCTCCCTACTAACATGTACACTTCATGAAACTTTAACTTTCTGTTGTTGTAATGAGTGGTGAGTGAAATCACAAATAATAAAATTGTAGTGTGAAAAGAAAATAGAATTTTTAATGAATAATTATGTATAAATATGTCTGGCGTGAATGTGATGCATAGCAGAATTCCTACTACAACCGCTTACTTTCTCTTTGCTCGTGGCATCTAGCTAGGCTGTAAAGACACCAGGCAAATTGGTTTCCCTTTGTTTTAAAATACAATGAAAGTACGTCTGGTTATTTATGTCACAACCAAGTAGGTCATTAATGTCATACTTCTGACACAACAGTGACGCATGACACATTGTGGCTGAGACAAGTACATCACCATGTAAGAGGTGATTTTGGTGGGTGCTAGATCAGGCACACCCAGGTTTGGGGTTTAGGACTTTAGTCATTACGTGGTACTGGAGCGCGTCTGGTATATAGTACAGGCCTGGTAGCTTTTCAGCAGGGCACAGAGTTGAGTAGGGCGACTACCACTTTGTGCTTTGGCGGGATGGCTTTTGCAGGTATACCTGGGCGACACGTAACGTGTGGTGATTCTTGCTTGCGTATGTTAGAATATGGTTAACTGGCAGTCAGGTGTTCGCTGGTGTTTACTGTCATTGCGGTCGGTTTTGCTATATGAAATCCCCACCAGCGTGGATTGGCTATCCCTAAAGATGTGTCTTGTCCACTCAAGTAGGTGGCGAACAAAGGGTGTGTTTCTTTGCTGAGGCAGACAGGTGCTGTGAAGAGATCTGTGGGGATCTCCAGTGTAGTCTGTCTCTGCAGGTGACATAACGCCTGAGCCCGTTCCCTCAGTTGGACGTGCGCGAGTGCGGCAAGGACAGGGTTAAGTTCCTGCAGACTCCCGGAGGCAGCGTGTACCATTTTAACCCTCTCTTGAATACCACTATGACGGGAGTAGGACATGAGGACAGACTCACTACGATCAAACTTGTGAAGGGGGATCAGGTGAAGTGTTGTCCTATACGGGTGTACAACCACATACTGCGTCTGCCAACCGAGTGTGGTATCCCTATCCCAGTGCTCGGGGGCAAGAAGCGCGGTGAATACTGAGAGTCAGGTCTCACTGGCGGACAGCTCCAGCACAGGAGTGAGTGTCTCAGGAGACCAGTCTTCCCAACTTAGGGAACATCCCTTCTGGCGCAAGGAGAGCATGGTGGAGAGGCCGAGTACCAAGCCGACAAGCTGACCTAAGGAGACTGAGTACCTAGTGTCAAGGCTCTACCATTCCATACACCATGGTGCACAGAAAGAGTGGCCGTCCATAATGTGTATGGGTACTCTACTGTTGTAAGGCAGTTGTGAGGAAAATCCCATGTCACCTGTTATCCCTTACATGGGCCCAATGTCTACTGGGAGAGGAATTACACTACAGGAAAGATATCTCTGAGTTGGTTAAAATATCTGTTTATTCCTGTAACTGAAATAAACAAGGTGATGTCGCACCACCTTCTAACACCAGTAAGAGCTTATGGAAGATTAATCCTAGGTGAGACCGATGAAGGTGACCTGTTCCTAGGCTAACAATGGCAGGGTAGACGTGCGTTATGGTACTAACTTAAACTGCACTACTCTACTATGTTGCTCTGAAGGGGCTCGCAGTGTAATGGGTGTTACAACATTCAATGATGGTAGGAAGTCTTCGGCACAGAATACGGTGAAGACAAGGCAGCAGGAGATGATCCTCGGCACAAGGAATGTGGTGAGAACCAGGGAGCCGATGGTTCCTTCAGCACGAACATGCGGTGAAGGAACAGAACAGACTGGCGTTTAAGGGTTGCGGCCCACTATTTATACTCTGGCCGATGCACCCTGGCTGGAGTTGTGGAGCGAGTCGGCATGGCACAGACCCTCTTGGCTTGTGACATCAATGGCCGGCGCTGGATTCGGTTCATGTCTCGACGATCGTACTAGCAATGGTATCTGGCGGTGCACTGGAGTACTTGGATGATCTCGATGCATAACTTTGGTGTCTTTGCTGGCGAATAATACAATCTGGGGTCGAGCGTATGTCCTTTGCCTTGAGTAGACAGTAAAATTCCTGATGTCTCGTGATGCGTGGGAACAATCAAAACTCCGGAGAATCGAGCTGCAAAGGCATGCACACTGATGAGACAAAGTCGATCATTCATTGTTGAAAAGGTGTCATGCGCCAACAGTAACCATCAATGAATTCTGAATTACATGATAACACATTACCCTTTTGCATGTAAAGACATAGACAAAGCACAAAATTTCATACCTTTGTATGAAATATAACACTCAAACATAAACTTACCCTTCATTCAAATACTACACAAAACATAAGCCACTCTTTTATGTGTGAAAAAACAGTAGTTTAATTGCAGAAATGATATGTGGAAAATTGAGATTTCAAATTATACATTATATTTATACTGTGCAGAAAATCCAGAAATATGAATTGAATACATAAAAATTAGCTGTGCTTCAAATAAGAAAAAATCAGTTGTAATAGATCTGAATACTATATCACCTGTAACAATTAGCAATCAAAATTGATAATTTACATTAGAAATTAAAATTTAACTGTCTCATAGTATGCTCAGAAATTAATATTGTTATAGTGTTCATGGTTTTGCACAGCTACAGAACAAAATCTTATCTGCTGGCTTCTGGTTAATGTCCGACCAAATCATTACGCCCTTCATTACTTCCAGAAAATAATTTTAAATTCCAAAAATCACTCTCTTGAAAATTCAAGTTGTAATCGCTACAATACGGACTCCAAAATTTGAAACCACCGTTCTCTCTCAATTTCCCCCTCTTTGTAATACAGCTACTTTTTCTTTACACACACATAAATAAACCTGAACAAAATTACTTGATTCACACATGAAAAGCACATAACAAGGCATCTGAATGGTTGTCACTAGAATGACAAATTACTTTAAAGGCACTCCATAGTAACAAAATTTTCTGTTAAATAAGTATTTACAAGTACACACGTATCTTAGTAAAAATGGTTTTGGAATACAATTATTTTTCAGGAAAAATAAAACGCTATTATCTACAGCTAACACTTTTTTTGTATTACCTAAACATATTGACGCCTGCTAACAGCGAGCAGCACTAAGCCCATGAGGGCGCTCACCATCACGCGACACATGGGCATGCATATAAGAGGCTCCAATTTGAACTTTCCTGTAACGGAATATTATATACAGTGTAAAATGTGTCTTCTTTATTTTTCAGGGTCTAAAATGTCTTAAAGAGTTTGAAATGTATGTTTGTCAATATTGCAAAATGTTGGGGTATGAATTCAAAGTGCACGCTGCACAGAGATTAAGAACAGTAATATTCCAGCATGAATGCCATCATAAAGAGACACTAAAATGATACAGAAAATCAATAAGAAAATTCTAAAATGTAAAACATGAAGCCATCTGCTTCCCCTTAGCCCGTTTGCCCGTCGTCGCCGGCAGCCACTGCAGCTACCTGCACTCTACCAGGCGCTCGTGCGCACTGGTTGGAGAGTGCACCGCAGCAGTCAAACCGCTAAGACCTCAGTTACGAGTGCAGCCACAGGAGCCGAAGAGAGCGCTCGTGACATGAGCAGGAAAGTGCAGGTGTTGAGCAAGCCACGTGCAGCCATGTGCACCTGTCTTAAAAGGTGACCCTGCAAATTTGGGCCTAGTTGTAATCAAGCTTAATTAAGAAACGCTCAAAGATGCCCGTTCACGAAATGGCCAATGAAGGAGCCCTATAATATTTTGATGCCCCCGCGGGCCTTAATTACAGTGTTTTGTATTTTTCATTAGTTATCTTTTCACGTGTTTCATCCACATTTTGTTTCATACAGTGTAATACATCAATTAAAAGGTTCCTGTGCCACGGGTTTCAGAATGTAAGAAAATAGTGCGGCTGGCCTGCCCGCCAAGCCTCGGCCAGCATGCAACGCGGGACAGTCAGTCATACCACGGTGTCTTGAGGAGTTGGACGTGCTGACTGACGGGGTTACGTTTTGCGTGCTTGGGTGGCGCTTCATCTTTGTTCACTAATCACTTCATAGCAATAGACATTAATTTACCGGAACCTTTGTTCACTTCGCAGCCGCCTAAGATTCTCCACTCCTCCCTTCCTGTGGAATAGCATCGCCCGGGAAGGCTTAAGTTTTCACGTAAGTTCATTGTCGCCTTCAGGCTGTTTGTACAGTGTCACCCTGCTGGCAGGTTAAGCCTGACATTGTGTATACGTTTGCTCCCTGGAGGAGCTATTAATAAAACCTAAGGATTCAACATAAAATGATGTGTGTTCTCATTCGGATTGCCTATGGGCCATAGGGGCACGGGCCCCCACCTTTCCCGCCAATCAATAAAGGTTATGTATCAGTGCTTTTTATTATCTTTCAGTGTTTTTATTTACATACAAGTAATTGTGGGTGTGTGAGCCACCCCAAGATCTCACTTCACAGTGTTTCAGTAACGTAACTGCTTTTGTATTAATCACGACGGTTGAAGCACCGGGAAGACACCACCCTTAGGTCGTCGGCACACGACCCGAAGAGGAGAACAGTCTGCACTACTCTAGCTAGTTGGTATTTCACTTAAAATACCTGGCGCCTGTCATCTACAAGTAGAAGAGTTGGCGAGAATCTACAGAACATTTACCAGTCCTGCTCCCAACCTTAATGAACACCACTTTACTCCACTACCTTGCCGCCAAACAATATTTATATTATTTTGTACCACTTATTTTTCATATATAAAAAGCTGTACTCTGCATACATAGCACTTCTGTTTATGTGAACCCCCTGGCAGCTATGGTAGGTCCGTGCGACATTAGCGTAGGTGCAGTCATAGGTCTGGCATGGTAAGACGCTGTCACGTACGCACTTCAGACTTTTTGCGCTGATGTAGATTACCATAACTCTTTCTTAGCATACCGGTTAACCTTTCCTTGCAGACGTTTTTGCCAGATAATTTACCCAGCATTATGCTTCCACTTAAATAAATAATTGGTGCCCTTGCGGCTTTTTGAAACTTAAACGAGGAGAAAGATGTCGGCGAGGTCATGCGACCTGCACAACTTGAATCCGGCGCTATCCGCCTATGCTGAAGGTATTTCATTATAATTTCTGTATTATCGCTGTGTGCAATTTTGAGGGCTTTGTTTTTATGTATGTATTCAAGGGAATTTTTCATGTTTAATTATTTTACGGCCACATCTTTTGCGACCCCATGGTTCATAGCCGCAAAGACGACATCTGCGCCATTCATGCAGTTTGAGAGTTTATTTGTGTAATATCATGTACGCCACAATTTTATTCATGGTTCTATGTTAATTTTATTCAGGGTTCAATGTATTTTTCATGAAATTGATGATTTGTATGCCTGACCACGCAGTCATTTCTCATGTCTGATTTTCTTGCCATCCGGCATGCTAGAGGCTCAAAACAGATTCAATCTGCAACGGAATAATTTTTCCAACCAGAATAATATTTTGTCTGACCAGAATCTGCAGTCTTTGAGGAGAAATACACCATTTTCACCTGCACCATGTGCTCCGCTGCAGCACTTATCCAGCGGCATCCACGACATCTAATACTGCTTTCACGAGCTGGCGTGTTTATCGTGACCACTCATGCCGTGCCCCATCATTTTCCAAGGGTATTTATGTGATTGCATGTAATTTTGTATAGTGACATTATTTCCGTCCTAGCCGGCTATGTGTATAGGCCGTCATCTCATTAACCAGGTGCGGCAAGACGAGCCCCGACAAGTCCACATTAGTGATGCCAAATAATCACATGTGTTTATGTAACTCGTTCATTTTTGTCTCATTTCATTATTCTCTGCGCCCTATCTTCAGGGAAAATCGTTATTCCACCCTAGCAGCTGGCAACTCCCTTCCCTTGTGAAGATTGTGTTTTCAAACACATCACAGAGAAGTCATCGACTTAGGAAGTGCGCTAGAGTAATTGCAAGCTGGGGAGCACCCAACCGAAGTTGGCTAGACACAACCGAGACTAATTCACTAATATAATTCTGGCATGTTTTTCTTTGCACAAGTGGTAATAATAAAGGAAGTAGTACAGTGCAACAAGTGTTTCTTTTTTTTTTGTAATAACAGCTACCTCTTGCCATTGTTTTCTTAAAGTTTAGTATTGGAAAGTGTATCGTAAGTACACTCGGGTGAGACGGACGAACAGAAGCCCCAGTATCCCTGAGAATCCTGAGTCTCAACAGTACGGTGACTGGGAAATACTGCTGGTGCCCTCATCAGTAAGTAACTTGTGTCTTCGTACGTCTCGTGTCTCACCCGACGGCGTTAATATTCAAAGAGAAAAAATAGTGAAAATGGATACAATAAAACAGCATCTGTAACGCTTCCCTGCGCAATCATCATTAAGGTAAAGAAAGTGGCATCTGTAGTTTAATTTATTGTCTTATATCCCGTACTATAATATCTAACTGTTACAAATCTAATTTGAGAGAAATTTAGCTACTGCCCGAGAATCCGTAGCATAGCCCTGGGAGGTCCATCACAATGCTTCCTAATAACCATATATGATCTCGAGGGATATAAGATTCTTTACTAGTGTTTCCTCTCAAAATACACCTGGTGTACTTATTAACCAATACAACCAGAGACTGTAGGAGTCTGCAGATGTTAATTTTTTGGACACATGCTCTTTTAAAAGCAGTTATTCAGTAGGATAAAACAGGTAAGGGAGGTAAATCATGACCTCTAAATGCTATGATGCTTACAACCTAGCCAAAGAAGGGCAATCACCCTTATTTCATACCTAGAGCAGGTGCATAAAGCTGTGTTGTAGGCCTAACATGTCATTCACTGTTACATCTTTCTAATTTTACTGTTATGCAGGATGAATAAAGTTCCAGCACTGGCTAAGAGACATTTACTTTATTTACTAATCAAACGTTCCACGACTACTTTCACAGTCTTGTCTGGTACATCATGTGATAATACTTTGTCTATTCTCTGCTCTACCAAACTTAAGTTTGGAGGAGCTATCCTCAGGGTTTTAAAGGACAGTGATCACCAAAGCATGATGCTTATGTGACAAGGAGATTGAATTTTGTCACAGGTTTGTTCCCAACCTTCCTATTAACTTAAAAACTGCTAGTAGTAGTGTGTACACAAGAAGGAAAATGGTTAGAGCAGGTACGTTTGGACAGCTATTAAAAACAAGGTATTGAAAGCCAATGAGGGTGAAGCTAGGTGGATGTGGAGCAGCGTCAGCATGCAAGGGCAGGGGAAACGGGAGTCACAAAGAGAAACCCCAACCTGCAGTATCGTCTGGTAGGTATCTCACATGCTAAAATCCTAGAGTGACCTCACCAGGAATCAAGCGCTATTCACTTTCTAGCTACTACGCCAACTGCGGCCAGCACCCTGACAAAATAAATGCAGATTAGGGGCTGCCCCTAGGGTGGTAATAGCACTAACCTGGACATGAACTTTCAAAGTTCGACCCAAAAGCATCCTTCATCACTGAATATTGTAACTGAATGAGAAATAGTGCAGCAACAGAGTGGGAAGAAAAAACTATTACTACTACTACTACTACCAGCCACTACTGCAATGGCCACTCACTATGTTTTCTATAGGTGAAAATACAGGTGCGACACTGCAGGAATCGAACCCACTTTGCCCTGATAGCAGGCCAAGGTGCTAACCATGCAGCTGTACCTGGAAGGTTTGCAATCCACTGCTTCATCTTCAACCTTCATGTAGAACTATGGAACAGAGAATCCAAACACCGACTTTTTTGTCCTTCTAATTGTGCAATGCAAACGCTTATTAATGACAAGCCAATGAAAAGTTAAGAAATACAAAACTTGACTCCAAGTTACCTATCTTATCTCATATTCCCTCTTTTTGACAGTCACACACTTGTAATGATAACTGCACATGTCATATATTTGCAGGCACCCCCTTAACATTTTTTTGAAGACTGATCCACAGCACAGATGTGACATCTCTGAAATACGAGCATGCAAAACTGGTAGTAAATGTTTTCATAGGATGGATGGGATATGCTACACACAATTCGTGTACTCATAGTGAAAGTAGCAGGAGACTGACAGCATGTGACAAGTTCTCAGACACCCTCGACCTTGGGGCCTCTGCACAAGATGATGAATATATGCAGACAGCTGAGGAGATTCATCACATTCAAAAGCAAGATGGCACAGCAGTAAACCACTGGACTTGCTTTCAGGGGACAGAGGTTCAATTCCCAGTCCAACCATCCTAATTTCAGTTTTCCAAAGTTTTCACTTCAGGCAAATGCTGGGAAGGTTGCTTCATGCAAGCCCTGGCTGATTCCTTCCTTATTCCAGAATACCCACTGTTCCCCTAATAAGACACTGTTTGCAGGCTTTGAAAACACCTTTTATATATATATATATATATATAATATATATATATATATATATATATATATATATATATATATATATATATATATATATATATATATATATATATAAAACTTTTCAGTTTGAAAGCTGTTAGACAGCACAGCCTAACCACTAATTTGCATTGCGAAAATTAAATGTTGTTATATAAAATAAGATAACCACCTGAGATGGTTGCGAGTGGGAGCTTCCTGCAACACCTCTCAAAGTCTCATTTCTATGAACACATTTCTTGATGAAAGTGTTTAAAAGCTGAATGTGCATGCAACAGCTCCAGCAGATAAACTTTGAGTGCACATCGTGTTCGTCAATCTGAAAATTGAAAATCTCACATCACAACATTCGGTTCACTAACAGTAATACAAATATGCAGAATATTTTAGTTTAGATTTTAATGAAATAATGTGAAACATGAAACTTGACTGGATGATTGAATACGTAGTACTTGGTACATGGCAGTCTTAACAACAAGATTGAAAAAACATGAGCTTCCGCCATTATGTAACATGAACATCTGCAACAGATGGTCAGTTAGCTTTAATTTTCCCTGCGGTTCAGTTAAAGCAATCCATGTGGAAATATATTTTTGGGGCGGAGCGATGGTCGGTGCTTAGCAGTGGAGTCTTGAGAGCCAGTAACTGTGAAATGAGGTGGATATGGAGCAGCAGTTGAATGCAAGGGCGGGTAAATGGGAGTGCCCCGAAAAAACAAGCAGAACCAATGCCAACATTCCCACATGCAAAAATCTTGGCGATTCTGCAGGGAATAGAACCCAATTCACCATGGTGGGAGGTAAGTAGTCTGGCTTCTACACCACCATGGTGGGAGGTAAGTAGTCTGGCTTCTACACCACCATGGTGGGAGGTAAGTAGTCTGGCTTCTACACCACCATGGTGGGAGGTAAGTAGTCTGGCTTCTACACCACCATGGTGGGAGGTAAGTAGTCTGGCTTCTACACCACCATGGTGGGAGGTAAGTAGTCTGGCTTCTACACCACCATGGTGGGAGGTAAGTAGTCTGGCTTCTACACCACCATGGTGGGAGGTAAGTAGTCTGACTTCTACACCACCATGGTGGGAGGTAAGTAGTCTGACTTCTACACCACCATGGTCCCAGAAACAGTATTGTTTTGTCATCTCTCTCCAGAAATAAATACTTATAGGCTGTTCACTGTAAAATGAACACTTTTGAAAGCCCTGCTTAAGATTTACTTGTAAGCATGTTGTGTCTTCTTCCACCTTATGTAAAATTAAATTGCCACGGGCCTCAACACTTTATTAATGTGTCTGTCAAGTGAAACTTTGAAATTATTAGGAAAGTAAATATTAAAAAAAATCTGCTCATTTTTACACTTCGATGCATTAAAAAAGGAGGAAGGGAAATAAATAAATCAAGTTATCGCAAATGGTTCCCTAACACTTTTTATTCTACATTAAGAAACGGGACAACTTTCCAATCTTTGTTGCCAACTTTACTGGGCGCATGTCACTCAGTGCACCCGTTAAAATATATACAGACAAGGCCAGTGATTTTTTTCTAAGGTTGATTTCAAAAGGGCTCACTTTATTGTGAACAGGCTTTAACTGTGTATGACACCTGCACTTACCAAGGCAGAATGCCATGTACTGTACTTTGTTATTTACCATAATGGTAAATTACATGGGTCTGGGGATTAGGGGAAAAATAAGATTGTTTGCAGACGATTGTGTTGTGTATGCTGAAGTGGGAGAGGGAGGCGGAAATTTGCAGGCGGACATTGATAAGATATGGTTGTGGACCAGGAAAAATAAAATGAAGATGAAAGAAAGAAACACTAAGGTAGTGAGGTTCACAAGGAAGAAGTTGTTAAGCAGGGACATGTACAGATGGGAGGGACAAGAGATAGAAGAAGAAGCAGTAGAATATAAGTATCTAGGGATAGTACAGCAGGGAGACCTCAGGTGGAAAAAACAGGTAGAGAGGGTGGTTGCAAAGGGAAGAAGGGCTCTGGGTATGCTGGGAAGGGTGCTGAATGGAGTCAGCTGTGAGGTGAAGGAGAAGGCGTATCGCACAATGGTACGGCCAATGTTAGAATATGCTGCAGCAGTATGGGACCCGTATGTGGAGGTGGAGGTGCGAGAACTGGAAAAGGTGCAGAGAAAGGCAGCAAGATGGGTGAAGGGTAGGTGGAGAAGGCAGGGGTAAGATGGTGAGGAAGAAGGGAACTATAGGCCATCAGTGATGATGAAAGAAATGGGGTGGAGCTCATTGAAGGACAGGAGGAAAGTTGAACGGTTAGTCAGGATGTGGAGAATGAAGAGGGAGGATGGGGAGGGCTACACTGCAAGCTAAGTAAGGGGGTGTTTAGAGGAAGAGGAAACAACAGTGAGAAGCTTCAGAGGTGTGGAGGAGGACGGAGCGGGGTAGGCAGTCCATGCTTGTGAGGTCTGTGAGGGAGTGGAATGTATTGAGAGAGGAATTGGTTTCTGTGAGAGGGGTTGGTAAATTCAGGAAGGGAGTGGAAAAGGAGTTGGTAGGGTGAAGGAGAGTTGAGAGAGCTCGCCACCAGGCGGTAGCCTAATTGCAAGTGTATGTATGTATCACTGCAGTACTTCTGAGTGGAAAGGTTTTCCATACAGATTGTACTGAATGAAGGCTCACAGATTTCAGTAATTTCTACACTGTACCAGAGAGAGAGAGAGTAGCTATTCAAGTGCAAATTTTTTTATTTTCAGATAATTATGTGATAATTACTATTTTCTGTTTTCCAGGGTGTTCTGAGTGCACACTCAGTGCACCAGTGCAGTTAATTTAGAAATGTCACACTTTGTTTGAAAATTTAATAACGTAACAAAAAACAACATTAAAACTTCACATACTGATAAAAAACATTAACTCTGTCTTCCTGTAATGGACTGTACTTCTTTCTGTTGAAATCACTGTACCTACCTACAGTTCACGTCAACTATCTTTAACAAAAAAGCAACACTGTCCCTAATTTTTGTGGTCACCTTTATGATAACCTAAGTTAGAGGATACAAATTCAAAACACAAGAGAAGAATGCAATCCTGATATCTTTATTCTTATTACGTATAATTTAATATCAGTCTCTTTATACCAGCAAGAACTAACTAATACAGTAAACTAAACTCAACGGCACAGGCAATTAGGAAACTAAATTGTTATGCTTGACTATACGCCATTCACGGTAAAGTGAGCACTTTTGAAGCCCTAGTTACATTTTTCCTTCAACCAATGTATATCCTTCCACCACTTGTTAATGTAAACCCTGCCATGCGAGTAATAAACACAGTATATACATTCACGATACCTAAAACCAAAAGTCCGAGGCCACAATGAAATGTATTTATTGGTTATTATGTCTGATGAAACAGCTTCAAGAAGTGCTCAGTTTACCGTAAATGGCCTATAACAGAGATACAAAATGTTATAGTCAAAATTGATCATAATTCAGGTTTATAAATGTGTTACTTGTTTGAAAAGTAGGTATGAGTCCTGCCAAAATAATCCAACTTCCAAATTACTACGTACCTCACACATTTTACATGATGCTAATAGTCTGATCTAATCTACAGTAACTATTACCTGAGTTATCACGTGAAAGTTATCTGTGTTGACACACTAAAGTTAGATGGTGAATTATTTTCATACAAATATTCTAGTGAACAACAAGCTAAATTACTCATCACTTCTTTTATACATAGCAATTTTTTACGGCCAACAGCTGAAATGCCCACGGCCAACATGAAAAAATCTAGCAAATCTAAAATCATGAAAACTAAAATAAAAAAATCTCAAACTACACTAAAATACAAGGACATTCCAGATAGTCGATGAACATAAAGATGACGTTGCACTTACGACACCCAGCCCAAAAATCAGAACTGCATACTATGGCAACTGACAGAACAGTGCACAGCTGACGGACAACTATCACCAACACAAACACACTGGACCAAACACCAGCTCAGAACTGTTTTATAACTAAATATCATATCATATGCTGAAGTAGTACGTCTATAATTGTATGGTATAAACTAATCCTCAAATACTACAAATGTTCAGACAATATACTTAATGTTTACTTATCCTAATTATTTTATTCTTTCCAAAACTGTAAAAGTACGCCTAACAGTAGATGTGCTAAATATAAGTATTCTCTTTTACAATATCTCATTGAGTGGGAGTTAAGAGGAACGGGAAATTTAACTTTATGAATTTGAAACTTAATTCTTAATTATCACAGCATGAAACTCCATTATACACACCAGGAATATTGCAATGTTGTCTTGAAATATGTTCTGAGGAAAGATATGCCACATTTAAATAAAATGAAATAAATAATCTTAAAAAAATAATAGAACCAAGGCCTTACTAAACAAGGGTTCCTGTGATTTTTTTTTCAGACTACCTACTACTTATATACAAACAAAAAGTTTACCAAATTCAACTAATAAGAATATTTTACTTGTATGTAAACAATAACATTTCAATCAGAATTCGCAATTAAAATTTAAACAATTAAATTTGTCCATAACACACAATACTGTCAATCAAACAAATAGCAGGTAATATAAATTAAAAGTTTATATTTTTTTTTACCCACAGCATGTAAACATAATTCTGCGAATCTCAAATCAAAATAAACCAAAGAACTCCAACCTCTTACTTGGAACGGTAACAGATCGTTTATCATTTTTCTTAGTTTCATTGCTTCACCCCATTTACTATTCAAATTAATACAGCAATCACTTAATGACAAACACAATCTACATCCTTTATTTATTAGAACAGACTGTAACACGTTCATTATTACACTTTCGTACAAAATAATACAAATTGCATTTGATGAATGTTATTATGCACATGAAAACCAAAATATTCCATTCAAATTGGCGCTATTTCTTCATTTTCCGCCTGTTCAGCAGTTCTCCACCAAAATTCAAAACAGTTTCCGGCGACTGCAAATCAGCATAGAGCATAGACTAAACTACAGGAGCAAATATTGGATGTTAACAGTCGTTGCTCACCTGTTATTCTTTTTTTTTAAGTCAAAAATCCAAACCAAATCTTCTACCATATTTTTGTCCAAATTCTGTGGGTGGGAGCACAGAGCAAGTAAGGAGAAAAGAGCGGACATTTCCATGTTGTAGCGATCTTCTTATTTTGGGGTCTTTTTCAGAGGTGGAGGATAGGTGGTAGGAGACTCGATTAATACCAACAGCACACACGCGTCACGAAAAATAATCACATAGTATAATAAAACAAAAATAGTTTTTAATGATTATTTTGTGATAAACATACTTCATTGGAATAGTTAATTATCACGTTGTGTTCAGTGTTTAATAAAATAGCTTATTTACAAAAAAGAAAAAAAAATTGTTTTTTTTTTTTAGGCTTATCTGGTAGCGTTTACAGTATATTTACAGCTCGCATTATTCTTGAGATTTAAAATTGCTTAGCGAGAACCTACTTGACTAACACCATTTAGTTGCCGAATGCTGTTTTCGGCAATAATTAAATACATACTGTGCTGTTTGTGCTAGCTTTGACTGAAATATTTACGTTTCCTCCAATTGAGACAAAACAGAATAAAATAAATATTGCACAATACTGATGGGTAGTTCACGAACTACCAGTTCATTTTTAACTGGTCTTGAAAAAGTAACTAGGTGCATAGTTCACCACGACATTAAAGAACTAGTATCTTGTGATATCGGTCAGTCATTCTCTTAGTACCAGCAACTACGCCAGGCACGCCACTGCGCACATTCCGTCTTTCTTCACTCCCTGCAAATTCCCCCCCGCACACGGGAAATTAGCACTACCCTGGCTGGCCAAATCGCAACGTGCATACTTCTTATCAATGTGCCTCTGTCTATCGATATATTTGTTTTAGCTCGTTCAAAACTGCCTCGAACTGTAGGGATCGCAGAGCAGACCTACCTAGTTCAATAGTGACATGACATGCAAATCGGTCGGGAACTACACACAATAAAGCACTAATTCTTTAGTAACTAATTAACAAACATCGCTTATTTGCTTCTCTTTCCGTTTCATGCTTGCTTAGATACTTCTGGGGAGGGGAAATGGAACTGTGAAAGAGGAAACAGAGAAAGACCTATCCAGTTCTCTGACCAAGGTTACACATGTGCTCTGCAGTTCGCCAGTAAGCATGATCATTCGACTGTAACCTATATAGTTCAAAATAACAGTTTCCAATTAACTGTTCTCAAATGTGACTAGTTCGGAACGACCCAGTTCATTCTAGTGCACTATATTTCTCATCACTATTGCACAAGCAGTGCAAAAACGGATTAAAATTTTATAATCGTTAACTTAATCAGCACCTGAAATATATGTAGGTTAAATCAGTATGTTTGATATACAAATAACTCATATTTTTTACTCAAAACAGATCTGTTCCATAAAATCATTAATTCAAGTGGCAAAGTGTCTATGTTGGTGTTTCCAAAGACACTGTTCAAATAACGCGATTGTAACATGGAGGTAATAGATGATGGAGAGGCAACAGCCTATCTTTTCCACGTTTATCAAGTGAAACTGATGCCTTGTCTGCTTCTAAGAGGAGACGACATCTGCACTTGAAGGATTTGCCATGGTCGTCGGCCGAACGACTCTAAGGAACGAGTCAGTTCTCCGACTTCACAATATTGTCAGCCCGACAATATCTGGCACCTTCGGTAATTATCTCCACAGATATTTCAAACTACGTTCACTACTCCTCACCTAACCAATATCGTTTCGACCAACACCTTCAACGACGCCACAAGGGGTTCTTTTATTTGCTCCAGATGTGATATGGATAACTTATGATACATATAGATTATGTAAGTACAAACAAAGGGTAGAAAGTAAATACATTTGTGCAGCATATAAAATATATATATTATATATATATATATATATATATATAATATATATATATATATATATATATATATATATATATATATATATATATATATATATATATATATATATACACATATGTGATGTCAACAAATTGAAGTGGGTAAAATGGCCAAAGGATGCTTCTGGCTTAACATTTAACATAAGATAAAACACATTTATTTCCATCAAAACAGTCAAAAATTTTTTTATTGAAGTGATTAAATTTTTTCCTTCATATTTAGGAGGAGGATTTTTATGGAACACGAAAGAGTCTTTTTTCATTAACTGTCGAAGGTTACAGCGACGATTAGTGATAATAATGCTTATGGCACGACAAGCCACACGAGTACCATTAGAAGTCTGCAAATGTAACAGAAACTACCAAAACTAAACACTGCACTGATTGCATTTGCGGAGAAAATATATGCCATAACTAATTGAAGAAAAAAAAAGCCAAGAATAATACCTTGTTTTCTAAACAAAAAGAGAAGTAAAACAATATTATGTCGGTTGCACTTCAAACACAGTCACAAATCGTATTAACACTTATAATAAACGATATCATGAATCTTCTATAATGTAAATAACATGAAACACACAATCTCAAGCATATCTGATTATGTTGAATCATTAAAATTTTAATTTCATTCTACTAAAACTGTGTAGTTGTCCACATGTTAATCACCAATTGTTACAGTTCATCAATTAGTGAAATAAGCGGCTCTCCAAGTACAAACATTGCAGTATGAACATAACACCCGCCAATTGTTGTTTATGTTATAACTACTACAAAATATTAACAAATATTCAGCGCAGTAAAAACTGATGTATTGTGCCTCCAGAGGTGCTGGTGGTATATTCATTTCCCGCCTGAGAGCAGGTGGGGAACAGGAACTGATGATGTGCCTGGCGCCACGTTCGGTGTAGAGAACGATTGTTGATGGGGGTCATATGGCCGACGGCCTACGACGACTCTGGATACACGGTCAATATGAAGGAGAGTTGAGTGGATTTGTCGGTTATATTATGTAAATGTAAAATATTGCTTGTGGGCGAAGCTGTCGGCCACTTCGCACGCCTATATTACCACTGAATTTACCCTGCTTGAGGGAGGCAGGCCCCGAAAATGCAAAGCATGCACTGAAATATACTTGTAAATTTGAAGGCTGCTATTAGGGTACAGTACCCAATGAACTCAGGAGAGTTAAATTCAATAAAAC
Source organism: Dryococelus australis (assembly GCA_029891345.1). Taxonomy (NCBI): domain Eukaryota; kingdom Metazoa; phylum Arthropoda; class Insecta; order Phasmatodea; family Phasmatidae; genus Dryococelus; species Dryococelus australis. The sequence goes on along the minus strand of CM056995.1, from coordinate 13,237,215 downwards.
ACATCTAATTATGGTATAACTGGTTTATTATCGCAACGGTACAATGGAATATTACTGCACTTATAATGCGTACCTTAGTTAAGCGGACCCATCACTCTGGACCTGCCGGTGGCCGCAACTGCTGAAAAATAAAAGTGTAGGCCTTAGATTGTAATTATGTGAAATGCGTCCAGCGCGTGAAGACCTGGTATGTTACATAAAGGTGCAGGGAGAACTCCAATCGGCTAAATAAAAGTACTAAAAGGTTCTTGAATTACGTTAACTATGTATATGTAGAAAAATGCAGCCTATATTGAAATGCTTACCATCTGCCCTGCTGGTTGTCACTAGTGCTGAAGGCTGACTAACGACATGGCGTCGGTTTCGCCGCACTCCAGCGAATCCAGCACCAAAATGAAAACATGAAAAAAAAACTGAACTTAATGAATAACACAATAAGTGAACTTGATGTTGTACATAATTAAGATTGCTAAACTAAAACACATTGGTGACATACTCGTGAATGCCAGAGCTACATATATGGCTAAGAATGTGTCGTGACGAGAATATAACCGCACCTGAAGGTGATATTAAATTAAATTATGCCTCAGGTGGCTGATTCTCGAAAGAATCGGTGTGTGTCGTTATGTAATTAATTTCAGGAATGTGTATGGATGTAACCACACACGGATTTCGTAACTAAGGGATGAGCTACAACCTGTTTTCTATGGAATGTTATCGACTCTCTATGCTGGAGCTGGCGGTTTCCCTAGTGAGCTATGGTGTAATCACCATGAATTATGCTTAAAGATGCTCCTGGAACACTTGTGGTTTTCTTGGCTGGCTGTCTCGCCACATTGTATGTCTCAGCTGCTCAAACCATGGGCGGAGGAGGACTATAAATGCACCGATTAACTCTTTGTGCGTGAAAATGGCACAGTATGCGGAGGGGAGTTGCGGACCCACCGATTATCTCTGCGGGCATGGCGGTGAATTTTGTTACCACTTGCAGAAAGTTGATTAAGTACCCACCTATTATCTTCACTTGCGTGGTGATGATGATGTCGTCATGTCCAAAAGGGGGTTGGGGGAAATTGACGATCCACCGATTAGCTCTAATTGCATTACGAATGATGATTCCACATGTGGAAGGGGGGATTGGGTACCCACCGATTATCTTTCCATGCCAGGCAATGATGATGAGTCGGGCGTATGATGCTGACAATGGGACTAGTCAGGAATACAATGTTACCAAAATTTCTTGATAAATGACAAACTCTTACTGTAGTGAAGCGATGAAATTTGGAATGAACTTGCACAATGTTTACTTTTCGATACACAGTTGTTTACTACTGAAAATCTCTTTATGCTTGCGAAAGAAAATGAAAATACAAAACAATAATTTATTTGTTACTATTGCTTTCTATGCTAGGTTATGTTCCACCACTTTTACTTTCTCCCCTTCCGTCTCACTCTGTGGCTAGCTGTGGGTTACGTTGGTTCCACAGTGACTGTTCTGGTATAGTGTCATGGGCATGGAAGTGGGGAGTAGGGCCGGTATTATATTTTGGAGGAATTGTGGATAATTCAGAGTAGAATATTATCCAAGAAAGTTCTGTAAGTAAGAATGATGTGTTCCTGACATCCACGCAACCTTATGCCCATTTGTACCACCACATATGCATCACCTACAACGGCAGCACCCTACCGATCGCCATTGGGTCTCGGTCCTATTCAGTACAGGTCAACAAGAACCGCGTGTCTAAACTTTTCCTGCCGCTCTGCAACCTGTGGGCTGAGGGCTTCCAATATTTTTAATTTATTACCAGTGATAACGCTCATAGTAAATTTTATATATATGGCCTAAAAGGATGTTTCCTGAAAAGTCATGACTGTTTGGAACAACAGCCATTAGAGGGAACATGTGGATAAGCGACTATGCTTTATCCTACGCCTTGTGGCTGAACCCGGTCTACTATGTAGCCCCAAAAGGATTCAAAAGGTGGGCAAAATATTCACGAAGAAAGTGTAAAGTGGCGAGCACCTCCCTAGCAGCATAATTTAATAAGAGTCAGTACAGTGAGTTTTGCCAGGTATTTTACCATATCTAACTAGAGAAGCCGTCCGTTTATCCATAGAGTGTTACCAAAATCCCACAAAATACAGGGCAAAGCCACACCCACAGTAGTGAAATACACAAGATATCACACGAAGTGAAATGCAAACAATAAATCCTGCTGTTCACTGTATTTCACTATTACACATGTAAATGTTAATTTTAAGAGCACAAATGTCTTCATTAATCGAGAATTAACCATGTAAGGCATAATTTAAATAAATATCACCCTTCAAGTGCGGTGACATACTCATGACATCACATTCTCAGCCATATTAGGATGTTCACAGGTATGTTACGAACGTATTTCTAGTCAGTAGTAAGAATTATGAATAAAGTTAATTCTTTTAATCATATATGTTGTGCAGTTAGATTTCTTCATGTTTTGAATTTGGCGGTAGTCTGACTGAGCTCTGCAAGGCTGCTGCCAACTTAAATCAGTCCGACATTAGCACTCGACTGACCCAGGAGGACTGGGGGTAAGCTTCTGATTACTCCCCTTGGTACATCAGTTTAGGCTGTATATTTAAAATCTATAGCATAACATAACTCAAGAAAATTTTAACTTTACCTTCCGCCGAGGGGTGGCCTGACTTGCATCCTGAGGTAATATTCCAGGACTTTATGTGTACAGTGACACATTCTTCACATAATGATTCTTAAGGCTCTTGCCTTACTTTACAGTTACGACCACCAGCAGGTCACGAGTGCCAGATCCACATTTAAAAGGGTATGCATAATTTTCCAGTGACATTAGTTGTACTCTTTCATCAATAAAACTGTCACATATTGAATAGGTGGCTTTTATTGACTTTATACTCTCCTGAGTATCATCGAGCACTGCGCCCTAATTCAGACACAGTCATCAGTGTACTTTTCAGTGCTAAAAGTATTACTATTACGGGGTCTGCCTCCCACAAGCAGAGTAAAATCAGTGTTAGCATCGGTGTGCAAAGTGGCAAATAACATCATCCCTTAGAAAAGAGTTTTATGCCGAATTAATGAACGTAATCTATTAATTAAGAAAAAAATTTCTCCTCAATTAGACCGCGAATCCAGGGATCGCCGCAGGCAATATGCTTTACGACCCTTCACACCATGTCTCTACCGAATGTGGTGCTGGGCAACATCTACAGTTCCTGCCCTATACCTGTCATTCCAGGCTGAACCAGGCGGGGCACGAACGCAACTCATCATATCTGGGCGTGCCGCATCAATGTGGCTGCCAACATGGGGCGAAAAGAACATACAGGTATTGAGGAGAGCATCTACTACATGTCAGTGGCCAGCTCAACAAACACCACATGGTCAACAGGCTATACAACAAACGACAACAGGAGTAAGAGTGCTACAAAAAGTGCACTGCATCGAATAACAGTGGTCAGATACGCAATTGGTGAGTAATCTGAAATCATCATACACAACGACATCACGACAGGAAACATTTCAGCAAAATATATTTTTATCGCATCACAAGACGTTCAGAGAACTGTTGCAACATTTCAAAACATTTCAGCAATAAAATGTCAGTACATTTTGTTTGAAACTCGGAGAGGTGTCAATTTGATGTGGTGAAATTTGGCTTAATGAGTAATAGCACCACCAGGTACAGCCAATTTGAAGCCTGTTGGTGGGATCGAAATGGGTTAAATCAGGTTTTCAGGGGCGGTGATGTTGAGGTCTAGGATTGATTATACCTGGTGGTGCCAGACGCCATCAAGGAATCAATGTTGATGCTGCATCTCTTAACCTCGTCGTTGAAGTGATGACCTCTGCTCCGTTGATTACTGCTCCAGATTAGTGGGTTTGATAAACGATTGCCTGTCGGTCGGCATGTACCATTGTTGATCTTGGCGGGGAAATCACCTAACTCTAACATGCATGTACGTGGGCTGTCAGGGCCTCCCACACTCCGATATAATGCAAAACGAAACTCGGAACACTTGCAAATTAAATGACTTACATAGGTTGAGTGAGGGGGAATTATAAGGTCCCATTCCCTGATACGCAAGCTACGACCATAAATAAATGACTTAGTGTAAGTTCACAAATAGATTTATTATGTTAAAACTACATTCCCTTATACGAGGGCACTTGACACAAAACACTCTTGGCTATTCGAACCGGCCATGCAGTGACACTGTAAAAACACCTTGCGACAATTAATGTTTACATGAAAACCGAAGCTCCCTGGTGCAATGCTATTCCACTGGGGAGTGGAGGTGGCTTACCAGGCTGCAAGATGAAAAGAAAAGGTTCCAGGTGAGTTATAATCTATTTCCATTAATGTCCAGATACAAACATGATGAAGGCCGCATGGCATGCACAGGAAAATGCCAGAGCTCAACACACGCATTCCACCTCTGTTAGTTACTACATGTTGCCTGACTTCCCACTCGATGCGTGGGATCGCCTCTGCTTACCCTCGCGCCAAAACGGGAGTACTTTCTGTCATGCCTTGCAATACCTGCCCTTGCAACATGCTTAAGAACTAAATAAACATTAAAAAATAACAAAACAATCCTGGAAAAAAAACCCTTGTGAGTGGAATGAAACAAATACTGTGTGAAAGATGAAAATAAATAATGATACATAACTCTTGCATGGTAAACGATTAACACTAAAATAAAACAAACACATGATAAATAATTTAATTAAAACAACAACAACATCTTTAGATAGGTTCTTAAACTTTAATTCAATATAGTTGGCCTATTTTATCCTCCTCCACGGTGCCTCCATGACAACCACTGATTGTTCTGCTCTGGCGTGCCCTTGCACTTGCTCTGCTCCTCATTTCTCCAGCATCCGGGTGCACAATCTATGTTGTACAGAACGTGCAGTCCTGCTGCGGCTGTGTTGCAGGCTATGGCCGGACAAACAGTCTTAGGGGTGGGAGCATGTGGCATATGTCAAATCACCCCCCTGCCTTTTGGAGACAGTTTGTAGGCCGTCAGATGTTACTGGCAGCAGCTACAGATGTATGCTGGCCTACATGATTGCAGGTGGTACCCGCCACTCCTGTGGCCCTGTTGCATGATGCTTTGCCGGTGGTTGCGTCTTCCTGCCAGACAACTCCGGCTGCTTGCAATGTTGACATGGTGGTGACGGGTGTGCTCGCCGATGCGAGCACCAAAGGCAGAGCAAGCTCCCTGACTAATTGCCCTCGGCGTAACCTTCCTTGCTGTGCTCGTTTTTGCTGTCTCCAGGTGCGACCTGCATGAACAGCCCTTGCAAAAATACTTGCACTTGCATTAACCCCTTGCTTTAGTTCTACCTGCTATCTACATATTCCTCATACTTGCTCGCTTGCGCCTGCTCCTCTTGCTCTGTTTGCATTTCCCCATTTGAACTTACAAATGCTCGTCATGCACCTCCTGCTTCTGCACTTGAATTTATGTAAGCATCACAGGTTCCCTGAAGGGTGTATCGACGCCAGAATATATCTCCATACTTCCCTCCTCCTCCCTTGCATCTCTTTGAAGTGCTAATGCACCTTCTGTGCCACTCCTCTCTTCCTGGAGCTCGTCGACTGTGTTTCTGTCCTGCTTCATCTCTGGTGGTGAACTCTTTTTGGTGCACATAGGCGGGTCCTCTTCGGGATCTCCCACCTGAAGTGCTGCCACACCTCGCGTATCCTCTTGCTCCTCTCTTAGCTCAGCATGACCTGCGCCGTCGTGGGGTCGGGCACACAGGGACCGACTTTCAGATTTTACTCGTATGGGAATATTTTGAAAATTTTTACTGTCATGCATCTCTTCACTGATAATGTCCTTTTCCCTTTCGCGGATGTCACTGGAGCGGATGTTTGTAGTGCTGGTCTTACGACGGCATTGAAATAGGTCTTACTGTCACCTGCTAATTGTCCAGGATACACCATAGGGCGCAAACACTCTGGACACCACAGCTCCGGCGAGCTGTTAGTCTTCCTGCCAGACATGATTTGTTTGAATACAAAGCCACATACACAGTAGACACGTACAAACCGGAGCGGCAGTGCGAGTTTGGGGAAGAGGGATCACCCTCCCATCTCCCGATGTGCATGGCCTGATTACCCCGTGCAGGGTCGATGACCCGATCCCAACTGATGTGCGGTGCGTGCAATTGGTGCAGCTGGTGGTCGGTTGGTGTGATTGCTAAGTTTCAGGGGAGGGTAGTCTCCACCCCGTCACTTCTTCTACTCGCTGTTTCCCTCTGCTCCTCCTCTAAGTGGCGTCGCGTGGCTTCTGGCATGGCATCGCTCATTGATTGTTGACAAACCCTCGAAGTGTCTATCCAGCATCCCATATGCGCCCCGATGCTGCAGTTTCCATTGCTGCCTTTCTGCAGTCCTCATACAGTTGCGGGTAGGAAAATGCAGAAAAAATTGATATTCAGGAAAAACTTTGGAAAATTTTGGAAAATTTGGAAAAACTTTTTGGCGGGAGAATTTGGCCACACAGAGAGGTGCCAATTTGATGTGGTAAAATTTGGCATAATGAGTAATAGCCCGACTTGTGTCAGCCAATTTTATGTCTGTTGGTGGGACGGAGAAGAGTTAAATGAGGTTTTCAGGGACAGTGATTGTGAGGTCTAGGATTGTTTATACCTGGTGGTGTCAGATGCCATCAAAGCGACGTGTCAGATGCCATCAAGGCGTCATCAATGTTGATGCATCTCTTAACCTCGGGGTTGAGGGCTAATTTCCTCGCCGTTGAAGCATTGACCTCTGCCCCGTTGATTACTACTCCAGATGAATGGGTTTGATAAACGATTGCCTGTAGGTTGGCTATGTACCATTGTTGATCATGGCAGGAAAATCACCTAACACTTACATGCATGTACATGAGCTGTCAGGGCCTCACACACTCCCATATAATGTGAAACAAAACCCGCAACACTTGCAAATTAAATGACTTACATAGGTTGAGCGAGCGGGTATTATATGGACCAGTACCATGATATGCATGCTGCGACCATAAATAAATGATGTTGCATCAGTTCACAAATGGATTTATTATGTTAAAATTTCATTCCCTTATACGAGGGCACTTGACAGAAAACACTCTTGGCTTTTCGAACCGGCCAAGCAGTGACACTGTAGAAGCACCTTGCGACAATTAATGTTTTCATGAAAACCAAAGCTCCCCGGTGCAATGTTATTCCACCGGGAAGTGGAGGTGGCTTACCGTGTGTCTAGATGAAAAGATTCCAAGTGAGTTAGAGTCTATTGCAGTTAATGTCCGGATACAAACATGATGAAGGCCGCCCGTCGTGTGCAGGAAACCACCGGAGCTCAACACATGCTCTCCACCTTCGTCGGTTGCTATATGCTGACTGACTTCCCACTCGATGCGCGGGCTCGCCTCAGCTTACCCTCGCGCCGAAACGGGACTACTTTCTGTCATGCCTTGCAACATGCTTAAGAACTAAATAGACATTTTAAAAGCACATAAACAACCCTGCAATACGAAACCCTTGTGAATGGGATGAAGAAAGCACTTCCAGAATGCTGAAAATAAATAATGATACATAACTTTGCATGGTAAACAATTAACACTTAAACAATACAAACACGTGATAAATCATTTAATTAAAACAACTTTGTCTTTAATAAGGCCCTTATACTTTAGTTCAAAATAATTGGCCAATTTCATCCTCCTCTGCGGTGTCTCCATGACAACCTCTGGCTGCTCTGCTCTGGCATGGCCTTGCACTTGCGCTACTCCTGATTGCTCCAATGACCGGGTGCACACTCTATGCTGCTTAGATTGTGCATCCCTGCCGTGGCGGCACTGCAGGCTATAGCCGGACAAATGGTCTTAGGGGTGGTAGTTCGTGGTACACTTCATGCCGTATTGTTAGTTAAAAATCAAAGGTATTTATTGAGAAATTATTCAATATAGCAACTACAAAATCTTTTATATTTGTTTATACTATAATCAAAAGTGTTTTGTTCGTGTGTTACATCAACAGACGTTCAGTGTCCCGAGCGGTAATTGAAACATGTCAGCAGTTATATCATGTGGTTTTACAGTTGTACAAACAGCCCACAGAGCTGGGCTGTTCTGTTGCAATGCCAACTGATGTTTTAAAGCTTGTTACAATACACCTGTTAGACGTGGCAATACGTATCACCAACCTAAAACAAATATAGTATGAATGAATGCAAACCAGACAAGCCACTTGGCACTGAATGTGTAACAAGGGTAATGTATGTATTTTGAGTGTACATGTGTTCAGTGCTACATGTCACAAGTAAGCAGCAAACCAGAGGTACCAATGAATGTGCAAAAGTATTTTGTAAACACGAACACGTGTTTATTTACAAGAGTTATGCAACCAGTAAATATTTGTGTGCCAGTAAATAGTCCATCAGGCATAACTAGCAAGTTAACGGCAGTATAGTCAAGCAATACCAATCAGCTTTCTTTAATTTCTCACTGCAAATTCTAATTTATTATATTTTGCAATTTTAAAACTTTCTCAAGTATAAACAATAATATTTTATGGCATTTTCCCAAACATTTTCAAAACTTTTGCAGCTTTTTCAAAACTTTTTCAAAAGCAGTTAAGGACTCAGACAGCTATGCGCCGTGCCGAGTGGAGCGATCAATATTCCCCTAGTCCTGTGGCGCGCCGTTCATAGGGTCTGCCGCATACATGTTGTCCCAGTAGACATAATGGCTAAGAGCTGTTGCGTGTGTGCCCGTGTAAGTTATGTCATCCGCACTAAGCACACACAGCATGGGTTCTCAATTTGACATAAAGAAAATAAAAAGTAAACAGTGCAATAAATTCACATCAGTTGGAAACCTAACTAGCAACTTTTCAATATGCCACTGTATAACAGAAAAACCAACATTCACAGTCAGTTCACCCCTAGCAGTGCCATAGTGAGCTGCCTTCGGAACAAAATAATGCCGTGCGAATGTTGCAGTCTACTGTACCAGCTGTCCAAAGGCATGTCCGGGTGACAAACTGTCGGTAAGGGAGCGCGAGAAGTATAACACGTTTCTCAGCAATTATAGGTGTGATGAGTGAGGTGCAGTAGCATTGCGGTACAGTCATGACCAACCTGGGCGCCTGGGCTTGTGTTCGCAACCATTCCACTGCCAAGCCAGCGTGACGACAGAATAAGGGACAACCAGACACAGAATAATACAGTAGAAGAGGGGCAATAGCCGTGCACAAAATTGTGAAGGGAAATAGTTCCGAGAAAACCCACAATGCACCAACACAGGTATTTCGTGACAAGAGACGAGGCAAAACAGCAGCAAACTCGTCAAAATGCCTGCACAGTACAACGAGAAACATCATTGGTATGCACATGTAACAAGTTGACACATAGGTTGTGCATTGGTCGGTTGAGTGTTGTAGGTACAAACCCGAGATATTAAGGGCGTACCCAATGCTCAACCGGATCTCACTGTCCAATGCTGCAAATACATGCGAACTTCAGCAATACATCCGCAGCAGAAAATACCTGTTCGCGAATGCAACAGTATATCGAGTAGTACGAGTACGGGAGGCTAAGATCACAAGTTCGAAATACGAAAACTTTTTTCCGACAACAGAAGGTTAACACTTGTGGTGCAGTATGTGGTGAGGGTTATGAACAATAGGAATTGGTTGGAAGAGTCCCAGCATGGTTCCAGGAGCGGTTACTCATGTGAGACTCAGCTGGCTCGGTTATTAGAGGATCTGGTGCAGGTAGTTGATGAGGGGTAGCAGGGGGATGCCTGCTTCATAGATATTGAGAAGGAATTTGATAAGGTGCCCCATGGGATATTGATGAGGAAAGTGGAGGCGCTGATACTGGACAGGAGGGTTGTGGAATGGATGGGAGACTTTCTCAGGGGGCGATGGCAGAGGGTGAAAGTGGGGGAGGCAATATCGGAGGAAGAGGTTACATCTGGGGTACCACAGGGAAGCGTGCTGGGTCCTTTGTTATTTACCATAATGGTAAATGACATGGGTTTGGGGATTAGGGAAAAATCAGATTGTTTGCAGACGATTGTGTTGTATATGCTTAAGTGGGGAGGGAGGCGGAAAGTTGCAGGCAGACATTGATAAGATATGGTTGTGGACCAGAAAAAATAAAATGGAGGTAAATGTAAGAAAAACTAAGGTAGTGAGTTTCACAAGGAAGAAGACGATAAGCAGGGACATGTACAGATGGGAGGGACAAGAGATAGAAGAAGCAGCAGAATATAAGTATCTAGGGATAGTACTGCAGGGAGACCTCAGATAGAAAAAAACAGGTAGAGAGGGTGGTTTCAAAGGGAAGAAGGGCTCTGGGTATGCTGGGAAGGGTGCTGAATGGAGTCAGCTGTGAGGTGAAGGAGAAGGCGTATGGCATAATGGTACAACCAATGTTAGAATATGCTGCAGCAGTATGGGACCCGTATGTGTAGGTGGAGGTGCGAGAAATGGAAAAGGTGCAGAGAAAGGCAGCAAGATGTGTGAAGGGTAGGTGGAAATGGCAGGGGCAAGATGGCGAGGAAGAAGGGAACTATAGGCCATCAGTGATGATGAAAGAAAAGGGGGTGGATCTCATTGAAGGACATGAGGAAAGTTGAATGGTTAGTCAGGATGTACAGGATGGTGAATAAAGAGGGAGGATGGGGAGGGCTTCACTGCAAGCTAAGTAAGGGGGTGTTTAGAGGAAGAGGAAACAACAGTGAGAAGCTTCAGAGGGCGTGGAGGAGAACGGAGTGGGGTAGGCAGTCCATACTTGTGAGGTCTGTGAGGGAGTGGAATGTATTGAGGGAGGAATTGGTTTCTGTGAGAGGGGTTTGTAAATTCAGGAATGGAGTGGAAAAGGATTTTGTTGGGTTGAGAGATGAGAGAGCTCGCCACAGGGCGTTAGCCTAATTGCGAGTGTATGAATATATGATATGACGTAATCCCTCCAGCTTGTTGTACACACTCCTACAGTTCACTACCATTATCTTTATACTAGTACTCTGCTTTACCATCCTACATTGCCTACCTCCTATCTCCACCCCTGCAGCCTCATCAATGCTATCCTCTGCATTTCTCTCCCCTTCCGTTTCCTTTCTTCTAACTGATTGCTATTTCAACAGCTGCTGCTCTGCCCTGACCCTTAATATGTTTTTTAAACTTTCTAGTTTTATTATTAATATGTCTGTGGACTAAATTGTTTTGTATTTATTTTCGAACGTTCTATGCTTATAATACTCGCTCAATCCAATTTAATTCTTTGCAAGTTTCAGTAAGCATTGTTCCGAACTGTTGTGTAAACTACGCCTACATTCATGAAGATATAAATTAGGATCCATTAGCTATATTTGTCCGATACATCTGGATCTCTTACTTTGGAATGGGAGATCCAGAATCTTGCCATTCTACAATTGAGATAGTAAATTTATGTGTTATATATTTGTGGTGATACCGATAATTTATTTTACATGTAAATTTGATTTTGTATTGTTGTTATTTATAATATTCGAAATAATATTTATAGTGACCATTTCTTGATCGCCGTAGACACATTTTTCAACAAATAAGCGTCATGTTGGTGATATTGAAACACAATTAATACTAAACTTCCCGTCTGGATGTTCTTTTTCTGTGAATGTTTGTTATGTGAATTTGTGGAAAGGTGAGTGAAAGCCGTGAGTTTATTTAAAATCAGTGTCCATCTCAATTATTCTGTTTGTTTAATTTCATGCGTGTAATATCCTAGTGCGCCAAGTATTTTCATAATGCCTCCTGAATATTTATTTTGTCGTATAGACCAAGTATTCACGACAAACTTTTAAACGGAATTCGAATCTTGTTTGTCGTTTGTGCTTACTGCTTAATGGAACAAGAAACGGGGCTGTTAAAAATGTTGCGATGGCTACATATGTGTGTAACGAAACATGGTAGTGTACGAGTATGTATTTGGTTCGTGTATGTGATGAAAATAATAGAGGCAGGACATGGGGACGTTTCTAACCTTAATTTTGCGGATGTGACGTGACTCCACTCTCCGCGTGTGTCCTGGCATATTGTTTTCTGTAGTGCGTGATTTTAATCTTTAGCGCAGCGTAATTGCACCAAATAACTTTCAAGGGCTTTCTAACTTACTTTATTTTCAAGATGTTGAAAGTCAGGAAGGCAGTAATGATGTTTTTTTTTGTTGGTAGTTGTGTGGGGTTTGTGAATAATGTTTTTATTCCGGTTGAACTTGCCTGCTATAAGACCAGGCTAAAATTGTATTAGCGCACGTGCGACAGTATAAAGCCCCGTCACACTTAAATTTTCACCTTAAACCATATTTGACAAAATTTGAAGACAAAATACAGCCATCAAATTTTTCTTCCAACAAAATTTTATTAAAATATCTTTAATGTGTTTGAAAACGTGTCACTGTCAAATTTTTTATTATGAGAATCCAATTTGATTTATTATTTAAAAATTATTTGCATAGTGAGATACTGCTTTTGTTTTTCCACCGTCTATTACAGGAAGAGAGATTTTAATTTATTTCCCTTTACTAAATTCAGTGCAACGTTCACGTAAAATGGTATTCATACCCAGACTGCTTCTATTACTAAAACTTTGCTCTTGGAGCTGCCCAAATATCTTCGCTTTAGACAGAGAGTAAATCAATTATGTATCTTGTTAACCTAGTTCACTTCCAGCGATAAGTTTCTTGATGTCAATTTTTGTTGTGCTTGATGCTGATTGGGTGAGACCATCAAACATCAAATTAATTTTAGAACCGGTCCAATCTTAAGATGTTTGATAGAAACTGAAGCCATCGAACTTTCTCAGACAAATATGGAGGCGTCTTCTATCCCGTCTCCTGCACGACTCATCACCGGCCGCCGTATCACGAGGCACAGAACAAAAACATATGTCCTATCCTTGTTTTTCCTCTGACTATCCTCGGGAGTATCGCGGGCCTTCCCCAACAGGGAGCCTAGTAAAAAAATTGACAATACACTTTCAGATTAATTACATGGTTGTAATCAGTTTAAAAAATACCATAATTATACATAGGGATTTGTTGAAAATGTGGGGAAAAGTACAAAAAATTGGAGGAAACAGCATATTTTGATGAATGCCACATACTTTCCAATTTTTTCCCATAAAAAAGAATGGGCAGTGACACGAACATTGCGTATACGCATTCCCATATATCAGATCAATAAATTATAAACCTTTTGAGGAGGCAATCGCAATCAAAAATTCAATTGTGGCCTATTATTTGCAAGACAAATCCACAAACTGTGTACTTTCTATAAATTTATTGCTCCTAAACAAGAACTTGCAATAATAGAGCTGGTACTGCCCTTGCAATGCATTTTCATGGGGTGGCAATTTTAATTGGTTTTAATTTATAGCTAACATGTGGGAGGGTACCTACATACCGGCTCTTGTCGTTGGATGTTCTTGTTTAGACACAAAAAAGAATGTACCGTTTTTGTGGGAAAAAAAGGATTTTCTGCATATAATTGGCTACAAATGAATTTTTACTTGGGATCGCAATATCAAAATGCTTTTAATTTGTTGATCCGATACGTGGGAATGCATGTACGTGGCCTTTTGTGTCATAGTTTGTTCTTTTTTATAGAAAAAATTGCAAAGTATGAGAAATTTACTGAAAATAACAAAAAGCTTTTCATTTGTTGATCTGATATGTGGGAATGCGTGTATGTGCCGTTCATGTCAATTTTTTTTAATAGAAAATATTGGAAAGTATGCAGCATTCACCAAAATATGCAATATCCTCCATTTTTTGTTACTTTTACAACAATTTTAATGGTTCCCTACTTATAATTATGGGGTATTTATTTATTGATTACCATCATGTAATTGATCTAAAAATGTATTCCCTCTAATTTTGTAGCAAATACCTTTTACGTGTAATATACACACTTACTGGGCTCCTTGTTGGGGAAGGACAGCGATGACTCATGTGGGAGGATAGAGCCGGAGGAAAAACAAGGATACTGTTTTTGTTCTGTACCTTATGGTCTGGCAGTTGGAGGCAGGATATAGTCAACTTCAGTTCAGTCATTCGCACACACCACTTGTGATTCTATTATTGTGAAGTTCCACACAGTTAATGTATTCCTGCATTTTGCATAGTAAAGCAACCAGAGTAACATACTGTAACAGCACACAATACTGCCACTCTATTTTTTTTTAAGAGTTGGAATATGCAAAGATATTATGTGTGTGATAGATGAATGTATGTTTATGCCTTGGCTATGGGGGAATAGAATTTCTGTTGAAAATTAAAATAGTACCGAGATTAGTTTCAGTTATATTAAGTGTATTCAACGGGATCTTGGATATTTAGATAACATATGTCAAAGTTGAGAAATAAATTACCAACTAACATACCATAAGGAAAGTAAACATATGAACACTAGAACTTCAAAAAATAGACTAACATTAATAATTAATAATTTGAATACTAACTACCGACGATACAGCAATCAGAAACACTACCACTGTACATCTGCCAAACTACCAATATGACAAATATTTTTTAATAGACAAGCATAAGCACTCTTTAGCTGATTTTGTAGACGAGAACTTAGCTGTCATCGAAAACAGTAGTGTAGCACCGCCTTTCCTCTGCATCTGGTCCTGAGGGCGATCCAATGTCCTGACACCTCTCCGTGAAACCAGGGACCTCGGCGTTGAAACCAACTCAGCATGCAGTAGGCATCCCGATGTCGGTCCGCTCAGCTGGACCCATAGCATCGAACTCCGGGCTGGTCCTCCAGACGTCTGAGCTGCAGGCAGTCAATCCTCCAATCTCAGGAACGGCGTAGACCTTTTTTGGCTGGAAATGCCCTCAGGTCCTTAATGTGTTGTCTCTGGGATCTGTAACGTATCTTCCCTTTTTCCTGTCGTCAAACTTAGATGAATTTTGTAGATGGTATTATCCTCTTCGGGCACATTAATTATCTTGAAAATATTGTGTCTTCTTAGCTTTCATTCATGAAAGATATTGTTCTTGCATTCTTATAGTATTTGGATGTATTAACTTATTAATGTACAATGAACTTGCAAATAGAACATTAAATTAGTTGTAGAGCCCTTTGTTTCTTTTATCCTTCCATCAAGACAGCTACATTTAGAATGTTAGAGGAATATTCTATTTTACTGCAATGTTCCTAACAGAAACAAAAGTTGTTTCTGGCTGCTGGTGTATCATGATTAAAAGAAAACATTATAATTAATTATTTGGTTGACAAAACACTTTCAATTGCATAGACAAAGTTTACATTTAAGATAACTACTTCTCACTACTAAGTAGTATAAAGGTCAAAATACATATCTATCTTACTAAATATATGTATAAAAAAAACTAGCATATTTAACACTTACGAAAACTACATAAAATTACGGACATTCGTATCATGATGTTAGGAAAATCGAAATGTTACAATACATTTAATGTAATTTGTAAGTGTTTTACCGTACAATTTCTCTGATCTATGTAGCCCTCCCCACTATCAGGTTTCATAGTATGTACTGTGAATTTGTGATGTCCTCGTAAAATTTGATCGTGCAGTTTTCTGATTGGCCCATTATTATTATTATTTGGTAAAGCCTTGATTCTTAACATTTAGGGAGTTCAAAGTCAATTTTTTTGGAAAATCTCCCGGGCTTGCGTTTGTTTTACACTGCATTTTTTGTGACAGTGCAGTAGTTTTGGTATTTTTAAAGAATCTGTAGTAATTGTCAATATAGACTATTCACGAAGTCAACAAATGTATTTTATTTTAGCCTTAGACGTTAACTTCCGAGTTTGGTGTAAAAGACACACTGTGTTACATGGCAAAAATTTTTTCCAAAAGGTGGTTAAAGGATAAGTGATGGCTGAAAGGAAAAAGTTGCTAGGGCCTTATAAGTGCTCACTTTACCATGAACCACCTATAATAATACCTTTTGCAACCAATCCTTAATGTGTAAAACATCTTTCATAGGGTATGTTTATGCCGAGGTGCTAAAGTTATACAAGTAATCACTGCAATCAAATAGTGTGTTGGAACACATATTCCTGAGAGGTTTGTACTATGTAATGTATTACTAGTAGAATATAGTACATATTGTACCATTCAGTTAAAATATATATGTGTGTATGGAGTGTTGTCGTATTGAATCGACGTCTTGTACTTAAAATCATCTACAACGTATTGATTGGGTGAGTAATGTAATACATTGGGTGTTTTAGCTTTGAAAGTGATTATATCGTGAAGCGTAGCCTCCTTGCACTGAAAAATAAATTTGCACTTTGCCAGAGTCCCAGGAGAGTAAATCCCCAAAACAGTGATTCAGGGAATGACAGCTGTTTTTTGTATGTATAGAGAGTGAAGCGTTCTTGCATTCACAACACTTGAAGTTTATCATAAAAGCAAAAAGTGTGTGGTGTGTGTGTGTGCGTTTGTATATCGGTACATAGTATAAAAGGATGTCCGTGGTGTACGTCTGTCAGTATGACAGCCCAAATCTCGAGAACCACTGAATGGATTTGTAGACTGTTTTTACTGTTATGATCTGCATTTCTTGAGGAAGGTAGTTTATGTGTATTAAAAATTGCCCTAGCACTTTCAAGAGCTGAGCATTAATGGTATTAGTGAATCAAGTCTGGTAAAATAGTTTGCTGCCAGCACGTTCTCATGGAATACACTGTTCTAATCCTTTAGATATATAACAAAATTAAGTATGAAATAATTGTGAAAAAGTAATTAATCTACAAAAAAGTCAGCTGTAGCATATATCTATCTTTAATAGATAAGTAATAATAAGTGTATTTACAATACACAATAAAAACAAACTTAAAATTCACTTGTCTTTTCTAACCATAAAGAACGTAATCTGTATAGAAATAAATTAATTTGTTATTAAAGTTGTTTAATGTAGATGAGAAATATACTTCACATCATACAATTATCACCAATAATTTAAAAGTTATGGAAAGTGTTGTAAAAAAAAGGTAATTTGTAAAATAGGGATGGACGCACACACCTATGCGTTGGTGGGTGTGGTGATGCTGTGGCAAGGGGGGTGGGGGTGTAAGAGTCAAGTGCGTGGCAGGTAGGAAAAACTAAATTGTACCCAGGTGAAGCTGGACCGGATTGGTAGTTTATATATATAAAACATTAATTTAGGTAAAGTTTGGTTAGGTCATTTTGTATTTTAATGTTTTTTTTTGTGATAAAATATTGTAATTAAGTGCAGAATATTTTACTCGTTTTACCCTGCAATTTCCTGATCTTCATAGTACTACATACTATCGTATTTTTAGCTTGTGTTGGTAGTATTCTCAATTTATGTATAGTTTAGTTAGGTTTTTTTTCTTCAATTTAACGTACATTGATTATAAAATAATATGATTAAGTACATATTTTGTCACTCGTTTTACTCTGCAATTTCCTTGATCTTCATAGACCTCCCCACTATCGTTTTTTTGGTTTGTAGTGATAATATGTAGGTGGCCCTATAAAATTTGTGTTGTATGTAATTAGTAGAGTGTAATAATTTATTTTTTTGAAAAGCAGCTATTATGAACATTTACTGTTGTTTCCTAAATATGTCATACGATTTATTCTTCTGATAATGTAAATTTTAGGTTAAATTGAGCCTTAACTTATGTTTTATTTATATAAGTTAAATTTAATTGATAATTAATACAAATGAAGAGGGAGAAAATGGTGTATTAATACTTAGTAAGAAACAGTTCTTATGCAAAATATTATTACACAGTGCTTACAAATGTGGTGTGCTATCCCTTTGGTGTAATTTTATAGACTTGGTATATCTTGATAGTAGAACTCAGAGTTTCAGAAAAGTTTGGAGTAACTGCAAATGGACTGTAACAAAGCACCTGATTAATAATAATAAACACCTATGATGTGCAGCTATCAGACTGTTGAATGGAGAGTGGCTGTTGGCAGGTGTGCACCCAAGTGAAACATGGGGGCGTACAAGTACGTACAGGAGCTGTACCGCAAGAAGCAGAGTGATGTGCTGAGGTTCTTGCTGCGCATACGGTGCTGGCAGTACCGCCAGCTGACCAAGATGCACCGTGCCCCGCGGCCATCACGTCCGGACAAGGCTCGCAGGCTCGGCTACCGCGCCAAGCAAGGTCAGCTGGCGTAAACATTTAATATTTACTGTACACTGCCTTGGCGTGAATATTTAACATTTTCTGTACACTGCTTTAGCTGTGGAGGCTGTTTTTTGACATTTGGGTGGCAAGCAAAGATAATATTCTCCGAGTAGGGCAGGGTTTGTCGAGAGCATTTTTGTGTTAAATTGGCACCACATACACAGACAGTATGACTTTCATTGGTCAGAACGTAGAATTGCATGGGTAAAAAGATATGTTTTCAACACAACACTGGTGCTACCTAAGAACTGTCAGAAAGAGATTTTTGTAACTGGGACATAGTACTTACAGGGTCATCGGAAAAGAATGGTACAATTTAAAAAAAAATCACAGCTTCGAAACTACAGTATTTGACTATTTGGTTGGTACTTACACCAAAATGTACAGGGAGAAACAAAAGTTTTGCATACCTTAAATTGTTTCTATTGTGCTCCATTTGTAGCTCTGCATATGTCTAGGTGATATTCAACCTCTATCCACGTATACCGGAGCAGTCTATGTAATTGTCTCAATGGCAGTAGTGATTCTCTGATGCAGTTGTGACAACTAACACAACCTCATCACCGTAAAGCACCAGATTTGCATAATTTCTTTCAGTGTCCCTTTCATTTAACATGAAAACAGCAAATGCAAAACGTTTGGGCTGATTCTCCGGCTTAATTTCATGCCTCAATAGAATCTTGCGGCATGCAATCTCAAACATTTATGAAGAACATTTTGCACGGTAGTCTTTGGAATGCTAAGCTCCAAACTGCATCAAGCAATTGAAATTTAGGGCTGCGCACACAAGATAGACTAAGCTGTTCCACTGTTTCTTTGGACGTTTTTGGGCATCCTGGTCCTGGTGATTGTTTTTGCTTTATGCTACCAGTTTCACGGTAACCCTACAACAAATAGCCCTCTGTCACAAACCACCGTGAACACACTGTGCTTTCTGCTGCACTGCCTCCAATGAGATGGCGGCAGTGCAGATGCCAGATGACATGCTCGCCCCTGCAACAATCTTAAGGTCAGTCTGCGACTCGAAACACCCCCCCCCCCCCCCCAAGAAAAACTTTTTCTTTCCGCTACAATTTTGTTCAAGAATCAGCTATTTCCGTTAAATAGTTTTGTCGCTATAAAGTTATGAAATTGTACCATTCTTTTTCGATGACCCTGTATGTATAAAGTTATTAAGTATTGGTTTTCTGCAGTGATGCTAACTTCTATGAGTTCTCAGGGTTGCCACAGGTCTGGACAACAGGGAAATGCCGGGGAATTTGTAAACTGTGGGGAAATTAGGGAAATGTCAGGGAATTTCAAACAAATTAGCTAAACGTCTGGGAATTCTGTGATATTCATGATATATTTGGCAGTTCTGTCATCAAACGTGCACCACTGCCAGATTCATATAAAATGGTTTTAATGATTGTGGACTAAATGCTTAGGCATTTTTCTTTGTAATCTATGTGGTGGGCAATTTTGTAAGATCAGAGTAGTATTTTGGTGTAAAACTGTCTGGGAAAATAATTTATTTTCTCTGGAAATCAGGGAAATTTCAAATGGAAAAAAGGTGGCAACCCTGATTCTCCATACTTTATATGTACAGGTGTAAGCTATTAATCTCCAAAAGCTGCATTGCAAACTATGGACTTACGCTCCTGTGTGGTGGCAAAGTCAATAGTGTTCTTTCTAAATTCAATTTTGCGTAAGCAGCCAAGAATGTACTCTTTAAGAGTTGTGTCCTTTATATTATGCATTTGTAAATTATATTGCACATTTATATTTAATGTAGAATGTCAACTACAGACCACATGGTGCCTCATTTATTGCACTTTTTTTTTTGTGGATGTTCCGTTTGCGCTTGTCTTCTGTCAGGATTTGTATGCCCTTGAGACTTGCAACATTGCCACACAGAATTAAAAGTTTTAATTTGAAACTTTAATTATATTTCCAACATTTATGGTTTACTGTTTTTAAAGCAAAATGTATTTTTAAAAACATGTTTTGCAATTGTGGTAGAGCATGTACACATGACAATTAGTAGAATGTTGTCCAGCCTGGCGAGCACAATTGGGCATGTGCTCTGTTCATGTTTATGCAAGTACCTTGTTGATGTTGGAATATTTCATCAGTAGTTAATTAATTTTTTTTGCTTTCATTAAGTATAGTTGGTTTTATGTGCCATTGTATTGCATTTTGTTTGAGTGAAACTTAATAATATTGGCTTGTTCCGCCATTTTCCAACTGGCATCCGCCAAATTTGTTGGTTTCAGGAAATGAGAGAAGTGTTGATTTTGGTGAATGATTCTGCAAATAAATTTATTCATTTCGGATGCAGGCAAACTTTTTTTTAGTAAGGTATTATGCAAGGATTTCCATAGAAAAAAAAGTTTTCAAGAGGTTGCAAATTACAAACAGTAAGTTATTGTGTTCTGCAAATAATGTATTTTTAAACAGTAACTAGGATATTTGAAATGCTTGTGGCCTAAAATTGCCACACTTTCAACTCTTGATGCGTAAAAATATTATTTTATTTAATCTAAATTGTAAATGCAACGAGTGCAAGGTAACCTTGGCTAATCCTAAGCCGATTAATTTGCAAATGACTTCACAGAGGAAGCCTTTTGCTGGGAAACAAAATGGTTCGTCATAAATATAACGCCCACAAAAGTTTTACAGTGTAAGAAAGATGCTGCTACCATACAGCCACATTAGACACACCTATTGCATTGTGATTGGCTTTTCTTTAAAAGTAATATAAAATATATCATATTATTCATATGATAGAATTTCTTCTTGAAGGGTTTATCATAAATTCATGCAAAAATACTTAACCCAAATAATTTTTCCAGCACTTCACAGGATAGTCTTGAATTAAGGTTGAAATATTTTGCCCTCAAAAATATTTTGTTAGGAAGGGGTCGTCTTGCTTTCGGGCAAATTAGGTGTGTTAATCTCCCCTCCCCCTATCATCCCCTTGTAATCAAAATAAAATGAAGAGCTGAGCAAACCAACTTAACTACTGTGAACATAAAACTGGTTCAAATGCCAATCTACTTTGATCCCCAGATGGAAGTTAGCTAACACCAGTTTTCCAGTGCCTGCCATGGCATAAGGAAAATGCAGATGTGCTTTGGACTCTTTACATTTGTAAAAATTTTGTATTCTTCAATGACAGAACAGCTGTGGCTGAAGTAGGGTTTTAAAATTTCCAGAAAAATTTAAACCATGAAAAAACCTTTTTCCCACCAAAAAATAGAATAATTGTGGGAGGGGAGGGGATTGAATATTTGACATTAATTTATTAAATTTTACCATATTTCCATGATTACAAACTGCATATTTTTTGCCAAAATTTTGGCCAAGAAATGGGGATGCAGCCTGTATTGAAGGAAACTTTTTTTCAGAACAAAACTATAAGGAACTAATTTTTTTTCACAGATAATGACAAATGAATGCTAACTAAACCATTATATTATAGTAAAGTGATTTGTTGTTATGCTTAAATATTTTGTGTTTACTTTTGAAATGTTGTCTTTTAGAAACATGATATTTTATTTGTATTTTTAATTAAATATATTTTACGCCCTCCAGATATTAAGATTAATGCTTACCCGTTTGTTTACATATTTTCTGACATTGTTATAATGTTTTAATTTGAACGAGATAGAGTCTAGCATAGATATTGAGATAAGTATGTGCTAAATTTCATACTAACTGATTTAGTTTGTGTGGTGCACAAATTGGGTGCGATATGTCGGTTTTTTTTGGAGGCCCAGTTCCCAGGGTGTACTGGGGCATTTGGTAATTGACTCTGAGATGATTATTCCTGGGATCCTGAGGGCCAGAGTTTTTGTAGAGTCTCTGCCAGGGAATTGCCGCCTTTTAAGCTCTTTACAACTAGACAAACCAGCATCTCAAACTTATAACCAGCCATTGGACATAATTTGCACCTAAATTAACTTAGAAGCTTATTGGATGTAACATTTAAAGTGTTTGAACTTGTTTTAAATTAGATTATTTTGAAGTTGGAAATGATTTTGACTAGAAGCAATTAATGTCAGGACATAACCAGAGGCTGTGCATATGCAAGATTTAAAGAGTCTGTTGCTCATAATAAATGCTAGCCTGGAAAAAATTTTGGAAGATTTAATGGATGAACTTTTCTGCATCAGTAATTTCTGAAAGTCTGTATAATTATTCATTAAATATGTCCCTCATAAGTTTGATATAGTGACTTAAATTATTTTGAAAATAGTAACTTTCGTAAGATATATTAGGGTTGCGTAATTATCTGACAACAGAATTTCTCATATTTGGAAATTAAGTGTTGATATGTTTAATTTTATTTGATTCTTCCTTGCATTAAAATATGGTCGTTAATTTTATGTGTATGTGTTATCTTTGTGAAGAGTTGCACTTATGGCTTAGTATTGGTAAAAAGCCTTGGAGTTGAATTTATGCTATTTGTCCCATTTACAATATTTAGAGCCAAGATTTTATGGTGTTATTTAATGAAAATTTCGTCGTTAAAAATAGTAGATTTCGTCTTTATCGTAATTAAATATTTACTGTGTGTGCATCAATATGTACTTGCCAAATTGTCACGATGACTTTGGGTTAGTACAGTACGTGATTATCAGATGGATATTTTAGCTCAGATTGATTTTAAAAATGTAATATTTCAGTGTAACTGTTTTTGTTTCTATGTATTCCGAGTATAGTTAACAATAGTGTAACTTTCACACATGTTCACGAAAACACTTTTAATACTTAACATTTATACAACTATTGAGCATCTGTGTATTAAAACTAAAAAAAGTCACATTTTACGGTTTATTTTTAATGGCACAGATGTTTAATTTTCGGGGAGAATATGGATTTCCATTTGATTACACAATACTATTTTGCAATTTAATTAAAAGAAAAAAAATCTTTCATTGTTATAAGTTCTTTACTTTTTCAATTTTGCCAGCCTTGTTTAATAAAATATAATTTCAGCCACACTAGGTAGCATGTGATTCACTCATCCTACATGTTAACAACCTGAAAAAAAATTTATATATAATACTTTCGCCATCCTCTAATGTTTAAAAAATATTTGAGTTAAAAATGTTCGTTATTTTCATTAGTGCATAGCTCATAAATTTAGTTTTAAATATAGTTAAAATTGTGTTTTTTAAAGATAAAATTGTTATTTTCTGGCCATATTTAATTTTATTTTGTGTTTTAACTCTAATTTCGGTGTTTTGTTGTGTATTAACTTGAATTTCGGTGTTGACATTGTAATACCGTGAAATTAGGTGTTATTTTGCTTTTATTTATATTCACCATATAGTCTTGCCTCTAACTATGTATAATTGCATGAAGTATTTCACATGCATCATAGGAAAATGGTATTTAAATCGCCCAATGAACACGGAATGTAATGTTCTGAAAAGTGTGAGAAATAATATTTTATTTTCATGGAAATATTATCGGCTGTTTATTTTATTCAGTGGTAACCAAGAAAACAATATTTTAATTATCTCGTTGGTATTTCTACTTGGAGAAACTGGTTTATTCGTATGTACTACAGAGTAGAACATTACCATCAGTTTGCTAAGGCCTTCACCTCTAGTAAAATTTAACATAATTTATGTTGTGAAGGTACATGGTATTCTTTCTTAAGAACACTGAACACAAAACAGTTTCTTTCCAGAAATATTCACATCCCCACACATACTGTAAAATGCCTAAATAAAAATTAAGAAATACTGACAAATGTCAGTTATGTAAAGCTCCGGCTAGCTTAATTAGATTATGCGCTGTTACATAACATAAATTTACTCTTTGTAGAAACTGATTCAGGAACCTATGACTTGACCAACTTGTTTTTACTTATGCTACTGTATTTCCATAAACCTCCATCAGCATATCAGTCAATATGGGTCCATAAGAATTTATTTAAAAGCATGCAATTTTCAAATTTTATTTTTAACTTTTATGATTTATTATTTATAGAATAAATTTGCAAATCATATTCGTAATGACTCTCCTTAGTAGAATATGAATTAAAATTATCAAACACATATTGCCAACCATATAAATGTAACAGAAAAATTAGCAAAGCTTACATTTATCTACCACACAAGCAAAGGCATGCAACACAAATGCAATATGCATACTGAATCCACCGGTATGTCAACTGCTTCATAATGATTGTCCTACTTTGTGTTCAAGCATCTCTAATTTACATAATTATGTGTGCTGGATTTAGCTCTGGACGATACTCCATTGTAGCAGTATGTAGAACCGCAATACTCTGCTGGTGACTGCTACTGGAATGACCTGCCACTAAAACGGATCTCGCCTCACGTCAGCAGGAACTGGTCATCCTCGGCTGCCCACTGGCACCGTGGTCCTGGCGTCGACTCTCGTCCCAGTTGTGGATTCACCGTTGCTGATCGAAACCCAGTGGCTGACTCCTTTCACTCATTGTACCTCTCCTGACTGGGGCAATGATAATCCATACAAATTATATTGGCATCTTAACGATGTAAGATTATCTTCTAATTCTCATTTACATGGAACTGTATGCTTATACTGCCTCTATACTTTGAACATTTTTTAGAAGAACCAAAACTAACGTTCAGTCATTTGTTCCTAGTAAAAGTGATGTTGTCAATGCCAACCTGGCTTGTTTATATTTACCAAAGAAAAATACTTGTAAACATTCAAAATGCAAGGATAAAGTTACAATTAAATATTAAACTACCATATGCGAAGGCTTTCCAAAACAGTTTCTCACATGCACTTTCCGTACTATCATCTGACACACTTTATATCAGAACATAGATTATAGCAATCAAAGATGATAATATTTCCCTACATAAAATAAAACAATCTAACATAGCCAGGTGTTACAATACCTTGCTACTATTACAGTACAGATAAAAAACTTGGCACTAAACGTGGTGGCCCTATATGTAAGTTGTATGAAATTTGAGCTACAAACTGAAGTGCGTGATTTGCTAAGAGAAATTGATGAGGAAATTAGTTGCGGCAGGAATAAATTCCCAAACAATATTTGCATTTTGTAATGAACAAGCGTTTTACCAGAGAGCAATACTTTTTTCGCAGCTCACTCCGAAACCGTAGAGAAAGTGAAAGTTACGAAATGGCAGAAAGTAATTCTGGTACATTAAGTATTGAAGATACATCGATTCTGAGTGCGAACTCGAGTTTCGTGGATGATAAAATTGAGGAAAGCGAAAGTAGCACACAATTTCTGGGATGATAGGAGGATCATGTCATATATATATATATATATATATATATATATATATATATATATATATATATAAAATCTCTCTCTCTCTCTCTGAACATATAATTCGCACAAACGAAATGCAGAACCAAAGCACAAATAACGAGAGTAGTTTGGCAGAGCAAATGACATGATTGTTTGCAAGCTTAAATGCTAAATTAGACTCAAAATTTGATGCACGAAATGCCAGCTTAAATGCGAAAATGGATTCAATCAACTCCAAATTTGATGAACAAAATAAACATTTAGAAGGGTTAGAGCTACACTTCGCAGCAGTAACTCAGAGTTTGACAGTTCTTGGCAACAGTGTAGGCGAAACACAAAACAAATTGTCCGCATTGCATATTACTGTTTCTGATTTAGCTGAAAATCAAACTACACATAATAGTCAGGTGGGAAATTTGCAGATAAACATAAGTAAATTTGAAGCACACGTAAGTGATTGTTGTAATCAACATCATGAAACTACTGAAAGGTTTTGCATTAATTCAAAACAAAGTTGACAAGGTACAGTCACGTGTTTTGTCAATGGAAATTGTGTTACCTAAGGAGCTTGAACAGACGCGAACATGTTTGAAAGGGCAGATGTGTTCTTTAGAAAACAATCACAGTGGTTGAGAAAATGGATCCAGTAATTTTGTTGAATACGGACACTGCCAAAATGGAAAACGTACATCAACATTTGGTAAATTTTGAACGCCATGTTGAAGCTAAATTGAACAAAAACCACAACTGAGTATGTTTTGTCAAAAAGAGATTTCAATAATAAAAGTAAAGAACTTGCAGAGTAATCTAGGTGAGATGGAAGCAAAATTAGACAGATTCCAGTCAGTCAACTCTGTTTAATCTACAGTAGAACCTTTATAATATGACCCCTGAGGGTTCCCGAGAATAGGGTTGAAATAGGGGAGGAGGGGGTCGTAATAAAAAATTTGGAAAATTTTGGGCTGATTTTGACCCACCCCTATGCCCCCAAACTTGCCATTTTTTTTGTATGAAGTTCATGTTCAATTGTCTCCAGGGCATAAAAAACCACTTTTTTAAATTAAATATAATTATGCATATTTAGCTGGACGTCTTCTGATTAATTTGATATCCAAGAAAGGTATATGGACCACCCCTTGTCGCTAAACACAGTATGATAATGGCCAAGTGTGTGAAAAGATTAGACTATGTATTATTAAAATATAAAGTTATCAAAGATCTACTAATTGTGCAATACGTGTGCGCATCGTGCTCTCGCTTTGGTCTGGCCGTGTATGTAGCTAGGCGAGCACTTAGATCCTCTGCCGGGTACGGGCATGGCGGTTTGCTACTGCTCAGCCCTATATCCTCAGGCTGGGCAGCTGTCGGTCAGTCGCTACCAGCTGGCGGGTGGCCACCCACTGCCACTGTCGTAATTGAATTAAATGGGTTTGTCTGGAAGGGACCTAGAGATGCAGCAGTTAGTAACAGGGAGTATTTCACACAAGCGGTGAAGACTTGGCCGGGCTAGGGCCTTAAGGGTCGTCCAGAGGGGACTTCGTTGCTGTGACCTTCAATACCTGGGTGGTAGGGAAGAAGTGGAGGAGTTGGTTGGGATGACGTCTTCTGAGCCCTCTGGTAGCCGTTGACAGTTCCAGTAGCTGCTGGAGGCGGCCAAAGAGGTTGAGGGCCTTCTGGTAGATTGTGGTCCTCTGGAGCTTTGATGGCCACTGGCGTTGGTGTGGGACTTCGTCCTGTCGCCAGAAGGTGTGGCAGAAGTCACTCCTGAGGCTGGCTCTGGGATCCCCCCCCCCCTTTTTTTTTTTATTGTATTTCACAGTTCATAGGCACTCGAGGGGTGTGGGGAAATTAGCCCCGTCTCTGGAGGGTGGAAATTATTTAGTCACACATGGGTTCCTGGATCATTATTCCGAGTGGCGCGAAGCCATGACACATCTTGCCTTCATGCGCTCGTGGAGGCCTTGACTGCTGACATTCCTTTAGCGGCGTGAAGTTCAAACCTTGCTGGCTTTCTTAGTGGCTTCTTGTAGATTTTTGGAGAACAGTAAAAGTATGGATCACGTGGTTAATATGTGCATTGAGTTTCTGTCAACTGTGGATTGGTTCATGTGTCCCGGCTCCATTACTGTTTTTATTTAGGGCTGACCTGCCCATTTGTGATTGATGCTCAAGATGGGGTGAAGTCAGTCATATAGAGTGAGCTTCCAAGAAGTGCCGAAATTCTGTAGTCAATCAGCAGTATCAAATTTAAGCTTTGAAAAGAATTCTAGGCTGGTTATGGTACTAACCTATTAAAGTATTTAAAATTATACTGTGTTATTTTGGATAGTCATTGTTGAGGATGGTCAATTCACCTTAGAATTGTACTTCATAATCAAACTGTAACCATGTTGTAGTGTTTAATAGTTTTTATCTCTGTGAATTAAACAAGATTTTGTGCTTTTTTTTCATTAATTTTTTTATGTTATTTTTTAAATTTTTCCATGAATTTCTCGCACATGAGAACAAAAATATTTTCACATTTTTTCCCTCAATTTTCCTTTTCTTTTTTTAATTTAATTTTTCCCCGGCCTCAAGAATTCTAGGCTGAAGTATACATTATATTAGTGCCTGTGCTACTGTTCTAAAATGATCAAAACTTACCTCACATGATATGGACATTATGTTTTCATAATTGGAAAATATGATAATTTGCATATTCCGTTTACGTGTGTGTGTATGTATGTGCATGCACACAAATTTTAATTCATGTAATGGAATTTGGGGTGGGGGTGAGATTGCCGATGAGACCACCTGTAAGTTGGCATTTCTGTTTTTGGTTTGAACATTCTTTGCTGTGTTGGAGATTCAGAACTGCAGTACTCAACAGGTTCACTATGTGTAATTAATTGCACACTCTTGAAGTTCTACGTGTGTGTGTGTGTGTGTGCACAGGGTATGTGATATACCGCATCCGAGTGCGTCGCGGTGGGAGGAAGCGTCCTGTACCGAAGGGAGCCACATACGGTAAGCCTAAGAGCCATGGAGTGAACCAGCTGAAGCCTACACGCAACCTGCAGTCAATAGCAGAGGTGAGTTACTGCAGGGTGCATGGCTACATGCTGCCAGTGATGACTTAGCTTCTGTATGACCCATGTGATTGTGTTATCTTCCTTGGATGTCTGAGGCAGTTTTCACTTGTATTTTCGTACTTGTTTTTCACCTTATGTTGCTGATCATTACTTTGACAAATATGAAGCCTAATTCAACATGGATGGGGTACTTAAACCAATTGCAATAAACAGTGAGATAACTTTTCCTACAATCTGTACAATGCTATGCAGTGATAAGACTGAAATCATTATGCACCAAAATGTGCAACATGTGAATATTTAGTATTCTCTTTATAAAAAATTAGAATTTGCTGTTCACCACTATCTGGGCTTTAAGTTTTGTAATTGTTCGGAAGTCATTAGAAGAAATTATTCCTTGGCATACATTTTTGTGACATTCTAGTTCAAAATGTTTTACAACCCAGTGGGAATATTTTTTCTTTTCTCACTTGGGAGAAGAGATTGTCAAAAATGTTAGCTTTGTTTTCATTATTAGTGTGTTAATAGTATTTTAAATTACAATGCCATGTGTGACATTCGTCACTGTCCGGATGTGATACGTGTCTGCCAGTGATGACTCTTCATATCAGTATGATGTACTATGATCAGTGTATCTTCCTTGGATGTCTGAGGCAGTCTACAAATGTGGTTGATGTAATTACTGTTACTTTCCAAAAGTTTTCACCATGTGACATATACTAGTTCGCTTATATGCCACAATTTTAGCAGGAAATGTGTGCAATTGTTTATCTTTAGATATTTGTGAAAGGAGGGTGCTGGAAATACAATTTGTCAATTCTCACCTTGTATGCATTAAAGAAACAAAGCAGAAGTAGTTATTTCATTATTAACAAATGTCTTAAACGCTTAATTTGTTACCATATTCAACTATTTCCTTCCATCGTTACTGGATGCATGCGAGACGTACCCATTAAAATACAGTGGATTCTCGAAGATTTGTTCCCTTTATGTATGTTTTATTGTATTCCTCATTAATTTATTGTGGTAAATAGCTGGTTTACGTGTGCACACACGTGAGTGTGTAGGCGATGCACGTTTATTGTAATTATTATAGCTTTAATTAAATAATCTGAACTTCACATACACTTTTGGATGAAATCCAACTTAGAATTACATAAAAGGCGAATTTAAAAGTAATCAAACTTAAAAGCATATAGAATCTTATTCCGTTTTGTGGTGAATAAAGAATTATGTACAATTTCGAATTAATCAATTTCAAACTAATGTTTTTACTGCATTTAGGCTGTTGGTTCAAACAAACATGCATTTTGAGTTTATGTATGATTTTCTCAGATCTAAAAATCCATGTTTGGGTGCCACTTTTTTCTCTTGGTCCAATGAAAATTGTATTTTGGAGAATCCACTGTACAGTATATGCTGGTAAGGACAGTGACATTTCTGAAAGGTTGTTTTCAAGAAGTGCTCGATGAACCATAAACAGTGAACTATATGTTGGTTGTTTCTTAGAATTGTACACACTTGGGTGTAAGAAGGTACTATTTAAGGCACACTGTGTGTGGTACATACCAGAGTATGAATTGTTATTTCTGGGTGATGGTTGTGGAGGAACTACATGTGTTTGTGTTTGTGCAGGAGCGGGTTGGCAGGCGCTGTGGAGGCCTGCGGGTGCTCAACTCATATTGGGTAGCCCAGGATTCCACCTACAAGTACTACGAAGTGATTTTGGTTGACACCTTCCACAAGGTTTGTATCACGATATTTAACACTAACAGAGGAATCTTCATTGCTTAATTGAGTGTGTGCGACAAACATTGCTAAGAAGGGTTAGTTACACTTAACAGTTTTATGGAAGGTAAAACAGAAAAACAAAGAACTGACAATCCTGTGTAAAGTAGAACTATGAAACGACCCCTTGCTGTTTTCAGAAATTAGGTTTTGGAAAGGACGTGTGTAAATATAAGTTGCAATTTTTTTTATGAAGTCCATGTCAAGTCTTATCTAGTGTGAAAATACTACTTGCCTTAAAATTTAATATAAATTTATTTTAATAGGAAGACTTTTGAAAAAAAAAAAAAGAGAGATGTGTGTACCTAACTTCCCCATGTCACCCAAAATTTTAAAAATATTGAACAATACAGTGGAAACAATCCATCAAATTTTCTGACATAAAAATTCTATATATGTGGACTTGACATATTAGTCACCCAAAAAAACCAATCTCATTAAACTTTATGTTGAACATATTGATAGGCCTATGTTATGTATTTGTCTAGTTTTTGTAAAATAAAACGATGCAAATAGGAATATCAAAGAAATTTATTCATTTACACTCATACTGAAACTTGGTAAAAACTGTACCTAAACACCTCTTTTGAAATCACGTGCTCAGAAATGCCTATATTTGCATGTACAGACCACACTGAATTTTTGTATTCCTGTAAATATTGTTAAGATTCCGTACAAACATAATAAATTCCAACTTAATTTCTAGACTACTTAACATTGTATTATGTTGTAATGTTTACAAATAAACATTGCGTGGGTAACAAGACTTTAGAAAGCAAAACCACTGTAACATGTTACACAAAATGGAGTGTATCAATGTGTACTTTTGGTGTGGCGACAGCAGTGCAAACTACGTAAGATATTTTTCTCTTGTACAGCAGCAAAATTATTTTCTCATGTACTACTTGGATACACCAAAACCCGTCTATTACGACCCAATCCCGAGGAACCATGAAAAGTTTGGGTGTAAATAGTCGAAAATTTGAGGCAGGTCTCAAATAAATACAGTGATACCTCGCCAACCGTGGTAAAAGTTTCTATTATCCACTGTGGTTTTTTTTTTTTTTTCCCCAGTCAATGGAAAACTGGCCTTTACCAATGTTAGCAGTCACTCATTTCTCAAAACTATGACAATTGTTGTTCCAAGCAGCGTGAAGCAATAAATTACTTAGAAGAGGACTGTGGTATTGAGCGGTTAGGGCAAGAGGATTCAGGCCAGGTTGAGAATTCTTTGTCTAGTCACGTACTGTACCATACCGCTGCCTATGCCTTACCCCTCTCACTAATTTTTTATTTCTGTCAAATCTCCTCCGACCATACCTACATAATGTGATAATTTTTTATGCTGAGCAATTTATTTTGGCAAGTTAGGCTGTGTGCATGTATATGCCACTTGAGAATTTTTTCATGAAAAATTCGTGTTAATTAATATTTCAAGTCGGCCACACAAAATTTTTGTATTCTTGTAAATATTGCTGGGCCTCATTGTACCAGTACAGAGGCCAACATGCTGCCTAAATTTCATAGAATTCAACACATTGACATGAATAGCATCTATCAGCATGTTTTCCCAACACCAGCAGTAACAACGGCAGTGGCCCTGGCTAGCCGCCGCCCACAAGTAATCTTGTAGGGATCAATAGACAGCTGCGTGAGGCAGTCGGCCACGGTATGATCAGCATTCGGGCGGCCTGGCATGAGCGTGATGCTCATGACGGGGCCGACTTCACAGCCCAGCCAGAGGATCTAGGCCAGAGCGACAGCAGTAAGCTGCCACGCTGCAGAGGATCTAGGCACTCGCCCAGCTACATACACAGGACAATGTATTCGTTGCTAGTCGCAGCACACGAGTGATTTAATTTGTAGTCCATTCGCGATTGGAAGCGACTTATGAAAATCAACCTTTGAAAAAACACTATGCAAAACATGCCATCCTGTTTTTTCAATAACCTGCATTCCACAAATATGTAACACTAAGGTTAACTTTAGAGTAATGTATTATTGAATAAATGAAACTTTACTTTAATATATTCTATAACTTGTAATATTTATTTCTTTTTAAATATGAATTAACAACAGCGAGAGCAGCAGCGTGTTGGCAACGGCCGGTAAGAAATAGTTCACAGTTAAAATATTATTTTAATCTAGTTTTTAGTATACTATTTGTAAATGAAACAGTGCTTATTGAAATATTTAGGTAGCCCTGATGGCAACATCTCATTTTCACAGTTAAAAATAACAGCGGGAAATATTTTGAATAGGCCGTAATGGTACGGTGTTGTTTTATCGAGCGAGAGCAGCATTAAAGCAACTATCTGCTGATATATATATCCCCTCTCTCCCCCCTCTCTCTCCCCTCTCTCCCCTCTCACCACTCCCCCCTTTCTCCCTCACTCTCCCCCCTCCCCCTCACTCTCCCCCCTCCCCCTCTCACCACTCCCCCCTTCTCCCTCACTCTCCCCCCTCACTCTCCCCCCTCCCCCCTCTCTGTGTGGAAGTTTCACTTTGATAGTATGTGATAACATTGTACCTATTTTCATTTGTAGTATATTTCGTACATATTACAGCAAAATAATGATTTTTTAGTTTGTGATTTACAACTGAAAAGAGATTTTAATATTTGAATACTTATTTCAATATATTTAGATGTGATGGCGGGGCAGAAAAAAAGTGAAGTTGGCAGACTTGGTGAGCCATGATGTCATGGCATGTTGCTGTTTTACCAAACGAAGTGTAAATTATATTTACTCCGAAAAATACTTCAAATTATCACATTGCGTTTGTAGACTTTTTTTACCTACCTAAGCAAGTTACGATGTTGTGATAAATCTGTTTCCTCTGCAGTAATAAACATACTGTTACGGTGTGTTTCGTTAACCGCTACATGTGAAATAGCGTGGCGTGGCTGTTTGGTGATAGTTACGCTGGATTTGTGTGTGCGTGATTTCAAGTATTTGATGTGAACTATTTATACGTTGTAAATGTGAACTGTTTTTATGACGCAGTTATTTATTTACATCCACATATGTGTATTTATCACAACATCGTACCTTTGCCCTGGGTGTTTGAAATGCAGTCGTGTAACGTTATTTACCACCAATCCCGTCATTGTGCTGTCAACTGTGTTTGGTTTCAAACAACTTGGCGTATGTGCATCAAACATTATTTTTAAATGAGAACAAATTTCATTTAAACATTACAGTCCAAGCGATACCTGGAATCGAATACAGTTACATATTCCCAGATTTTTGCTGGGTTTTGTTTTTCCATTCTGTGATATACCAATTAAAGATACGGACATAACTACTACATTTTATCACTGTGCTATAAAGAAGTTAGTTTTAATCCATTTTTATAAAGTTTTCTTGAATTTTTGCTTGTTTTGAGTAAGTCTTGCACCATGCAGGTTTTGTTAGTTGAAAACTGATAATTTTCCAGTAACTACCGTATATACTGGTAGAATTCTTGCACTGGCACAATTTATGTTCCCGTTTTTGTGGTGCTGAATTGGGGGGCGGGGGGGGGGCAGACTTTTCCTTTCATATTTCACGCAGCATATTTCTCTCAATGAGGCATGTATTGCTAACTGGTACGTGGCGCATGCTTTGTTCGACTGCGACAGATTGCAGACACTTTAAAGGTCGCTGATCCCCTTATCGATTTCTGGCTGATGCACTCAACATGCAAACGTAAACAAAACCAGTCACTAAGTTTATGTGTATGCGGGAGGTTTTCTTAACGCGAAAGGAATGGTTTATATTTGTATTAATTTTTGTCTAGTACTAATGCATAATGGGTAAATAAATGTACAAGTCAAACCACTGCATTTAAACTTCAGGTAATTGTGTGGGCAGAGGAACACAGCAATAAAGAAGCGGGCCAAAAATACACTTTCTGAGTTTAATGTGCACACCATGTTTTCCAAATATCAGGCTGCTGTTACGAAGTGAACCGGACCTGTAACGACGGCAGTGGCGGGCGGTGGCCGTCCGCCATCTGCCAGAATAATCGTGTAGCGACTGACAGTGGCGAGCCACCGCTTCTGGCCGTGCTGCAAGGATTTAGGCGCTCGCCCAGCTACATGTTTTTGCTGCTACCCCTGGCACACAAGTGATTTAATTCTCAGTATGTATCTTCGTATCTATTATCAATAAATCTGCGCAGGCCGGGCAACTGATTGCGGGATAATGCTGCGTAGGCTGAGGAACTGATTGCAGGCGGAGCGGCTATACTTATGTGATGCTGTCAGTTCCTCAGACAGACTTCGTTATACCTGTGTTCTCGCAGTTGCCGTGCTCGCTACAGCGTGATTCTGCCGTACGTGTTATTTTCACATGTATAGAGTGCATTTAGGCATCTTTAAATAAATTTTTGTAGTACTACTTTAGACATTTATTTAGAATATCAGCAAGCCTTTTTTTTTTTAAACACATTTTGAAGTGCATTTCGTTAATACATGCATACTTTTTTTAAAATTCAAAATTGTGTAATTCGAAGTCTAAAAATTAGATCCAGAGCTCTTGAATTAACAAGGTTTTACACCTCCTTTTGCACTTGAGACTAAGATAACAGAATTAAACCAAAACTCATAAACGTTTCACAAAATGAACGTAGGTACTGGACGTTCATATTAAATAAACAAAGAAATATTTTCTTATGTATTGCTTGGATGTGCGAGTTTTGTTGGTACGTCTGCATTTATGGCCTGCATGTGTTTTGGTTTTCTCAAATTTCTATTTCATGTGGCAGTAACGCTGTACTGTTGAGGTTAACTGAAATTTGCCTCTTTGAAGTAAAGTTTCGTACTTCTGCCATGCTAAATACAAAAGTAACCAAAAGCGATCGAGCAAAAGAATTTCAAAATGACTGGTTTTAAGTGAGTGATAAAATTTTAATGTGCAATTTCTGCAGCTGTAGGATTGGCTCTGAAAGATGTGATACTCTTGTTAAACACATTGCGAGCGAGAAACATAATAATGCAAGACAGAAATCATGAGTTAAACGACAAGTATCCATCACAGAGAGTATGACGTTAGGTAAAAGAGCAAAAGACGACGGAAGAACAACGGAAGCATTTGTGTTTGCTAATATACCAGACCTCAAATCAGCAGTGAAGAATAAACCAATTGCTCTGTGTGATGAAACTACCGATAAAGGACGTGTTCTTAATATTATGTTTAAACCTGTAGAACCATCTGCAACAGTCAATATTTCTAACTGCATCTTTAGTCTTAGACTGTGGAAATGGAACATCATGTTCTCAGGCAATAATTGATGTTCTGTCTAAGTATGAGGTAGGTCATGAACAAGTTGTAGCATTTGTTACAGATTCCGCACGCTATACAGGAGAACCCTGTTTTTGCATTATCGCTTTTTACATTTACCCACAACTTACATTTATTTTCTATCCGGTTTTATCTCCCATCTTTCCCGCAAATTACAACACACAATAATTTTGTTCCCTGCTATTACACTTTTTCTTTACACTGTTGATAGTGGAAAAATCCTTGACAAGAATATGTGTGTTGGATGCAGTCCACATTATTTCTTATGCATGGAAGGAAGTTACGCAGAAAGCAATTATGAACTGCTTCAGGAAAGTTGTTTTCGATGTTCTGCATTGTTAATGAAGATAAAGCCAATTGAGCCAAATGTATCATTTACTGATTTCGTCAACACTGACTCTGACATGATAATCACTGAAAAACAGTCAGTTGAAAATACATATTGTAAATTCCCGGGTCATGGAAAGTCGAGACCAAAAAGTTGACGAAGCTTGTAAAGAAGAGGGAGAAGTATGTATGCCCACCAAGCATGAGGCATTACAAGTTCTATCAACTGTGAGGACCTACTTCTTGGGCTTCAAATGTAATTTTTGATCAGCTGAATGTCCTTGGCAAAAAAAATTGAACATGTTAGCAGTCAGCAGCCGAAGCAGACAAAATCTCACACACTTATTTTCAAAGCCTAATTAAATGGAAAGTGTGAACTGTTTTAGTGCATTAGTTAATAATCATTCAAAATTTCTATTACCTGGATTCTTATTTTTATGTGTTTTATGAAAATTGTTGCGACAGAAGTTTTCTAGAAAGTTGTAGGCAAAGTTTGTAAGTACTATATTTGTTCTATCTTCAATAATTCTCAATCTTACATACTTTCTCTTGCTGTGGATTTTTTTAATTTACCGGATAATATTTTGGTAAAGCTTCCAATGTTTCGCAGTTGATTTATTACAACTTCATTAAATTTCAAATGCTTTACTGCATTTCCCACATTTTACAATTACACACTTTTTCCATCATTTTTTCTGGGTCCCTTGAATGATGTAAGAAAGGGTTCTACTGTATGGAAAAATGTGCCACAACACTACAGGGTTTGTTTGGGAACACTTACATCATGTACAATGCTGGTCGCACAAGTTTCATCTTGTTGGTGTTGTGTTGCAAACAAATTTTATAGAAATAAATACTGCTGTTGTGAAAGTAAAAAATTCCTTCCGTAACACGAGGAAACTAAAACGTCAGTACCTGGAATTCCTTCAGTCCAAGTACCCAAACAATCCTGCCATGCAAAAATTATTTCCACAGCCTGTCATCACAAGATAAAATTTGTGGTTTCTGTCGGTTGATTATTTAAACAAACGTTTGCAGGATGTATTAGGTTTTCGTAAAGGAATCAGTGAAGAAAACAGTGGGGTTATGTTCTTGAAAGAAATGACCCAAGGGGAGATCTGTGTTGCAAAACTACAGGTCGTATTTATTTTGCAGAACTGTTCAGCTTTGGTTGATTTACTTACTTTCCTTGAAGTGTCAGCCACTCATGTTTTCTCATCAAAACTGATATAAAAACCAAATTTAATATTTTGAGTACTGGTGTTTTTTCTTATATTGTAAATGATAGTTTGGCCAGACTAGATTCAGTGAAAGAAGCAAATGCCAAGCAATGCCTGAAGTTGGTTTGCACACAAATGTGAAATGAAACTTTCATAACTCACGCAGAGTGATCCAGGTTCAAAAATATTTGAAGCCATTGGCAACCTTTTTAATCCTAGGAGTGCGTGTTGACTCGGCACTGAAAACAAAAACTTGCAAAAACCATCTGCAATTTACCTTCATTATCTCAGCTTCCCTTGTATGTTTTCTTACGTGGATGTGCGACATTCAAAAAAGCAGTAGAAGAATAGTTCTTATCACCAGTAACCAGTCAAGTTGATGTTGTGAAAATTCTTTGCTCACTCAGAGGGGACTATGGGGAGTTTAGTGAGGCAAGCCTAAGAGCAGTTTGGTTTCCAACAACCAGTGTTGACTTTGAACGTTTATTTTCAAAATACTCTCTTGTAGTTACTGACAGAAGACAAAGTATCATGCCAGAAAATGTAGAGTGCCTGACAATGATTTCATTTTAGAATTTTAATAAGTGTTCATGATAACTGCAAGTGGTTTTTGTTTGCAAGTAGTACTCTAAGGTTTACCTTGTTATTTACTAGGGACGTAACAATCCCACTTTTCCTTGATCTCAATGCCGATATCATTCTCGATTCTCTATCCCAAAAATTGTGATTCCTTGTGTTACAGACAATTACTTTACAGAACTAAATCATGTATAGGAGGATGTGAAATTTAATTATTTAAACTAGGCCTACATTAGCAGTAGGCCTATTACTAAAATAAATAATATAAAATATAAATTCATATGAAATTCCAAAAAGTTCAAAAGAGGCATAATACGAGGTGTGCGTGTGTGTCTGTCATCGTGCACATAGTTTTTTCGAAAATATTTCCAAACCTCACTTGCCTAGATGAATGTTCACCAACATATGACATTATTAAAAAGTTTGCAAGACTAACACTTATTGAAAAGCAATCATTACCTCTTTAAAGGAAGTAATTATTTAGAATCCTCCAATTTTAAAATAAGGTATCATTTTGGTAAATTCAAAAACAGTTTTTCTAAATTATTATTTACACTAATGCAAAGGAATTATGATACACACACATAAACTAGACAAGCATCATCCATGTAATGTTAATATAATATAAATTATTTTAAAAAGTCTTCTTGTATCAGTTCAGGTATGTTTTTCTATTAATCGTGCATTTGTCTTATTTTGTGTTATTTCGCGTTTTAACTTGTGTTTCGGTGTTATTTCATTTTATTGCGATTTACCCGAAATTGTGCCACTAGTCTTAGGTTATGTATTTGTAGTAATCGGTTTTCATGCTTCGATTCTCGGACTTCTGTGGAATTGAGTTTGACATCCCTATAATTTACATAAAAAAGTTGTTAAATGTTTAATTTGTGGTCTTGTGAAATTTGCGGTTTTTTCTGAAAAATAACACCATGAAATCTTGCCCCTATCAATTGTGTCTGGTGTGAAATAAAAATAATATTTGCATGGAGTGTTACTGTAATTTAATTCAGCATTCTTCTGGATGATGTCACAGGATATAGACTACCTGCTCTTACGGTTTGGTTTCACTCCTTTTGCAGAACTTCTCCACTTTTGTATCATAATTTTAATTGTGTAATAGGCTTGTAAAAAATCAAGTGTGTTGTGTGTGTGTTTTTAATATATATATATATATATATATATATATATATATATATATATATATATATATCCTCTATCCACACACTACCATGTCCACTGTTATCAATATGTCATTAAACTCTACCATCTCATCCTGGGTTCCTGTTCTCTATCAATACCTATTAATTTTTGTTTGAACTCATTCCTGTGGTTTTGTGTGGCAGGCCATCAGGAGGGACCCAAAGGCCAACTGGATCTGCAACGCGGTCCATAAGCACCGGGAGTTACGTGGCAAAACGTCTGCAGGCCGTAAGTCACGTGGCCTGGGGAAGGGCCACCGCTACAGTCAGACCACTGGCGGCTCACGTCGTGCCAACTGGCTCAGGAGGAATTCCCTGCAGCTGCGCAGGAAACGCTAACTGTAAACTGTTCACCTTTATTTTCTTTATGTGGAGTAAACTATTGTGGCCCTGTTGTGGGTGTTTACTTTATTATCCTGTCCCGCCTGAAATTGCTGTTTCTGTATGAATAGTGTGAACACCGAACCTGGAAATAAGCAAAAATTCAGGGAAGTCTTCATTATTTTGTAGTAATTTGGATACTTTGTTCGCAACATGATAGGGATGCCAGAAAGTGGTGTTAAATCTCTTTATAAAATATACAATGTAGCCAAACAGATATGTGCATTTTGTCTGTCTGTTCACAAAAACAGTCGGTGTATTGATAAACATGTAATTGCTGTGAAATAAATATTTTCAATGCTTTTTATTTTACATCGGTGCATTTCATCTCGGCTCACAACACAAGTATGACGTAGGACTGATACAAAAATGTCTCAATCAAACTCATTTCTCACTTTGATGTGGATGCTATGTGGGCACTTGCCGTACTTGATTCTTGCCTCAGTTTTAAATGAAGCTTTAACATACTGAAAAGCACTTGATAATCCTACATAGCATTTAGCCAAGTATAACATTAAAATCTGTTTTTGCATTATATGCTGTAAAAACACAAATGTGTTTAATTTTTGCATTGTTTTGGTGTGTGCCCAGGGGAACAGATGATTAAATTACTGTGTTGGGAAGGGTGGCAATCGACACAATGCCAGAGGAAGAATGCCACAAAAACTTTAGTTATGTGTCGGTTGTAGTAAGAGGCGTTTGTTGTGGTCAAAATCAAGGTTTTATTTTGTGATGCAAGAAACATGAAGGGAGTTCACTTCTGCACTGGTGTTCGGCCAACATAAAGGACACTGTCACTGCCTTGCAAATGTGGTTGGTCATTCACTGGTCTACCTGGTGGAGGAGCTGTCTCGGCTGTGGCGAGGGTTGGTGGCTGTTGTGACTGCAAGAGTAATGACTGCTGAACCATGGGTTGGCGATCCCTAAGGGTGGTTCTTCTTTTCTGAATGGCACAACCATTGGGTGAGGTGTGCTGGGGGTCCTAATGGTGGGAAAAGTGGTCACTGATTCTGAGGTGCTAGACCTCCATGTATGTGGGCGGTGAGAACTGCCCCACTGTTGAGTACTGTCAAGTACAGGAGGAGGAATATGTTCGAGATTCAGGTTACTTCAGAGGTGTAAGCTGCCTTTCTCAACTTTCTCTGTGCACCTCCTTTCCAGGTGTATGGCCTCGCAAAAGTCAATCTGGCGACTCAATTCCCTAGCTTATATTTCCAAGGGTCACATCCGCTCAGATCATAGCCATATGTCGTGCACCTTTTGTTCGGGGTCTGTAGAGAGCAGCGGGTTGGTTCAGGTTGCACACACATCTCTTGGGGGTGGTGTCTACAGGAAGTTGTTTTGTCCAGAACTCAAACCAACTCCATTCCGGCTCAGAGTGGTGGCTGAGTATGGAATTGTTTGGCTGGGCAAGGGTGGCTGTCCTAACAGGTGTGTATCTGGCTTTAAATAGCTTAGTCTGCTGGCTTCACTCTGATGGGGTTGTTCTTAAGGGAAATGACACAATAACATGGAAAATTAGCACACAGGCCTATACTAACCTGAATTGATACACAGTCACCATCCGGTGGACAGGGTACTCCTTAAGGGAATGTTGCCATCAATACCAATGGGGAATATCAAGGCGTGGTAAGGAAGGAGCATACGTCTTTAGCTGCTGTTGATGGTCCAGTATTCCAGAAGCAGGAGGGTCTGCTGCAGATGTAGAATTGGTTTCTGGAGGGGTACTCAACAATGGTATGCTTCTTCCAGCCCTGAAGAGTGTGTTGGAATTAGCGAAGTACCAAAGTGTGCGAACCGCCGGTAGCTTCCTCCGACCCTGTCCAGAGCAGTTGAGGAAATGGACTGACTTCTGCGGGTCTCACAGGGCTACTTATATTGTTTGACCTCTGGACATGGTGAGGAAGGAAATAGATTCCCTCCCTGAAGTGAAGTCCGAGTTGCAGAATCAGGTGAACACTATGAGCTGGACTGGCATGTCTAATATCATCTAACCTTGTGAAGGATTACACTGTAGCTACGTGTCCAGCCTCTTCAAGTACAGTTTGACACATGGCTTGCCCAGTGGGGTGAATGGCGTTCCAATTGGGCGAAGTTGAATGCACGTCAAAGAGGCGCAGTGTTTCATGTCGGTTTTTTGACCCAGATGGTCTGTTCGTGTCGCAACACTGCTACAAAAAGAATCTGAAATTGGGTATAGCAAAGCACATAAGTAGAGGTGGGACGAACCCAGATTTTGGAACGGAACTGAACTGAACTAGAACTTAACCTAGAATATTTTTATTGAACCGAACCTTTAAATTTGATACACAAACCAAACTGCTAGTTCGTCGAAATCAAACTTTAAGAAATGTCTTATCCTCACGCATATGCCTTCATAGTTTAACCCTAAAAGGGTTCTACATATTTGTTTCACACACACACACACACACACAGAGAGATATATATAAAAGAAAAAACAAACAGAACCACCTTAAAAAAAATAGTTGATTGTGGATGCTAAACAGTTATCAGTGTGTGCACACATGTATATCTGCAAATTAAGAACTTCATATCGATTACAGTGGTCCCATGGATAGAGCCAAGATTTTATGGTTTTATATTTT
The DNA here is from genome assembly GCA_029891345.1 of Dryococelus australis. Classification (NCBI taxonomy): domain Eukaryota; kingdom Metazoa; phylum Arthropoda; class Insecta; order Phasmatodea; family Phasmatidae; genus Dryococelus; species Dryococelus australis. Next base: position 13,195,259 of record CM056995.1, on the reverse strand, counting down.
GGGGTATTTCATCATAAAGATAATAAAATTTCGTCTTATCGTCACAAAGATTTCAAAATTTACATGGTATCGCCATAATGAGTTATTTTGTTCCTCATTGTAATATTTACACTTTATATCACGTAAATGTTCAAAGAAAATACATGTTAACAATCTAGAATGCGTTAAAATATGACCAACATAGCATAATTAACATGTGTGTTTACACAAGTTGGAACAATTTCTTACCATGTTTGGTTGAATAACTATGCTGTTTATAAGCACATAACACTACTCACAAATTGTGGCAAACATTGGAGTTAAATAAACAAAGAAGACATTATTCAAGAGAAAGTCACCATAGATAAAGTTCCACATTTTCAGGCAGTAGAAATCTTCTCGTATCACTGACAATGACAGGATACTTTGAAAAAGACTTTTGAACATCCACATTTGATGTTTGAATCCAAGTGATCTTAAGTGCAGCTGCAGCAAACTGCGGAAAGTCACATTTTAGTATGCACAACAAGTTTTCAATGTCTACATTTGCTATGTGTGGTTTCTGAGGTTCACAGTTCACAAGTTTCTGAAGGTAACTACCCCGCCATCATATCTAAATATATTAAATAAGTACTCAAATATTGAAATCTCTTTTCAGTTGTAAATTACAAATTCAAAAATCATTATTTCGCTGTAATAAGTATGACGTATGCTACAATGGCAAACGTGAATAATTTTTGCTTATTAGCGAAGAGAAATTTCCAGTGTGTGAAAGAGACAAAGAGAAAGCGAGTGAAATGCCTCACCTAGCAGACAATAAAAAAAATTTTTTCGCTTGATAAAACAACACTACCAGTACGGCATACTCTCAATATTTTCCGCTGTTATTTTAAATCGTAAAAATGAGATGTGTTGCCATTGGGGCTACCTAAATATTTAAATAGACACCGTTTCATTTACAAATAGTATACTAAAAAAAAAAAGGTTAAAATAATATTTTAATTGTGTACAATTTCTTACCGGTCATTGCCAACATGTTGCTGCACTCGCTGTTAATTCATATTTAAAAAAAGAAAGAAATATTCCAAGTTATAGAAGATATCGAGGTAAAGGTTAATTATTCATTAATGCAGTACTCTATAACCACAGTGTTATTGTGGAATGCAGGTTATTGAAAAAAAAAAATGGGTTCGCATGTAATGCCTAGAGTGTTTTTTTCAAAGGTTGATTTTCATAAGTCGCTTCCAATTGGGAATGGGCTGTAGTCGTTCTACACGTATATGAAAACCACAAATTAGCAACACAAAATAATGTTAATTGTAAATGTCATCTTTAAAAAAACTCAAGCAAATCACTTATTTTGTATAGAATTATTTAAATAAAGAGTAGCACCTGGTTTTGCACACTATAGAGTTCGAGATATAAAGCTGTCATCACTGATACAAAAACAATAATCAAATATTAGTTGTTCAGTAGTTTTTGTTGTGTTACATTGTTATTTTTAAACTTTGAAGTGAAGTACCGTATTTACTATTGTATAGTGCTAACCAAGTCCCAGGGAAAACCTTTTTTTATTAATTTTTATTATTACTGAAATTGCACCAACAATTTGTGGAGCCGTGTTGTTATATAAATATTCTTATATTTTAAATGTATTTGTGATGATTGCAATATATTTGGAAAATATTTTAGTTAAATAACTTGCAGGGCTAAAAGCTAGGACATTGTGGCATTCTGTAAGGGCACAGTAAACTTATGGTCATTATAAGATTGTCAACAGCTGGCTGGCTACCTACCTACCTACCTACCTCCCTCTCTCTCTCTTTTTTTGCTTCTTTTATGCAGAGCCAGTTAAAAAAAAATAAAAGAAACGTAAACTGCCTTTTAGGCTGGTTTTTCTTTGCAGTGCTGGCCCTTTTTTTTTTTGCGGTGGTGGAATGTGACACACTACCCTTCTCTAAAAAAAAGAAAATTTATATGTGTTGCCTCTTCCCTTTTCCCCCAGGTCGCAATCCTCTACTTTATTCCCCTACACTTCCCTTTAAACAGCACCCTGCAGTTTATGGCTACCACTCCGCACCCCGTAAATGTTTTCCTTTATTTTTGGGGAAAAAGGGTGCCCTATACACAAATAAATACTAAAGTTCGTTAATGATGTACCTTTCTAGCACATTTTCGAACCGAACACGAAGTCTTGTAAATTTTTTGAACCGAAGTAGAACTGATCTTTTGCATGGCAATAAATTTCTAACCGAACCCAAACATAACCTTTAAGTTTGGGTTTGGTGCGAAACTCGAATTTCGACCTATATCTGTACATAAGCAAACACTTCCGGTTCTGACAAAGATATATGCAATATCGACGGTTTTTGTCGTTTACTCTAATGAATTTTTAGGTTATGGCTTTGGAACATTCGTGCAGGCATTCACCCCACAACTAGAGATAAGAGTGTAACAGAACTAGCCAACACTTCTTGCCTTATCCCCGTTACCTAAGACTGTTTTTGTCTAGCAAGTAAAATCTGTAACTACCATGTCCAGTCAATCAATCAGTCTGACGCGCAAGCGATTTTTGTGGCACCCAAAGTGGGGTGTCAGATGAATAGCTGTGTGCAGTGAAAGGCACGAATAGACCAACCATACCCCAAGAACTAAGGGTTCTTACGATTGAACAAGCGGACTTCGGGGAGTCCTTGAAACACCCCGTGTGCCCTTAACCACGACCGTGTCAGATGCCAAGGACAGCACCGTCACCGGCGAACACCCTGACAATGGCCATGTAGCTAACGTACCATGTAGCCATGCCGACTGCAACTTATGCACAAAACTTTATGCCTGTGTAGGCTGGCCCGAAGATATCAGGGTTACGGACAGCTTAGAATACTGCTGTACAGCATGCCGACAACAGTCCACAAGCTTCTGTAATGGGTAACGTACCCTGGGCAGGGCATAAACAACATCAGGTGCACCGCATGTAGAAAGCCTTACCACCATCAGTGTATAGGGTGGCCCGACAAATGCGTCTTAATACCCGGGATGGCCTACCAGTGCGACAGATGTCTGAGGAAACACACATCTTTCTCCTGCCGATCCAGGCTTTCCCAAATATACATTCAACCAGGTACGGCAGCTGGCCATCCAGCAATGGGTAGAGATGACTTTGCAGGCAGCCTGCATGAAGACCGCGTTGTATTGACTCAGGAGTTCAAGAAGGAATTTAAGGAAACAAATCTACTGCCAAAATAATACTTTTAAAGGGTATCGCCCTCACCTGGTGGGCACGTTACGGGGAATTCTTTATTGATTGGAAACATTTCTGCGGCCGCATAGCAGCGGAATTTACGGGCAAAGAAGTGTTGGCTAGAATAACCACTCAGTTCTACAGCTAGACTCGGGTACTTGATGAAACAGAAATCTTCTTTCAAAGTAAAGAGCAAATGTTCCAACGAGTGTTTCCAGGTGTCAATGAGGTTACTGCCGTTCGCTAAATCGGGCGTATTACTGCCTCTCTGCAACATACACTTGACAGCAAACCCTATGACTGTGGATGATTTGGTCAACCGAGCTCTAGAAGCTAAGTAGAATTTCACCGCTCAGGTGAACCCTTGAGAAACCTGTCTCCACCAGGGCCCCCGATGTGCGAACCCCATCCGTGGCACCTCCTAAAGGCGTAACAAACACAACCCCATGCATGGCCGTTGTACCCAAGTTCTGGTTCTGCCCAGAGAATCATTGGAACAAAGAGTGTCCATGGAAACCAGAGGGAGCCACGGCTCCACCTAACCGAGCGGGCAACACGTCAGCAAATATCCAGCAGCTACCAAGCCAGGAAACGCTGATGCCGGGGTACGAAGCGTGTCACCAACCCTGGTTTGCTAGGGCCGCTAAGGAATGGTTCCTGTAGCCCCACACATAGAGGTGGAGTTAAATATCAACAGACTACTCACCGTACTTGCCTCTGCGGCTACAGGAAATTTCATTAGATGGAATTTATTAGCCGCAAACCAGCTCGCAGAACTCCAACCACAAAACAAAGTGGTAAGAATGGCAGAACCCAATGCAACTCTGGAAGTAACTGGCTGGATTACCTTGGATATAAAAATCTAGAATATTATCACCCCAACAGAACTTGTTTTACTGACCATGTTCGAATCCGTTACACTAGGATGACCATGGCTTATCTGCCATCAACGTAGAGCATACTTGGGCGAAACCAATCACATTACTGTCAATTGGGACCAAACCCCAGACAGATCCATTGATCCATTGAATATTAATCATGAACTCGAAGGATCAGAGTTCATGCAATTAAAAGCCATCCTAGACGAGCACTCCCGCAGCTTCGGACAAGCTGAGGAGGAAGAGAAAATGCGCCCCCCCCTCCCCCCCAGATTGAATGAAGTCTGGAAGAGCAAATACGTTCCTGCGACATACAGATAACCCGTCGCCAAGTTACTGTAAGTCAACAGGAGGATTCTGATATCCGAAGTCTAATACAGGAACAGCCCCAACATTGTGCCCTACGGGACGACGATATACGGATAAGCAGCGGGCAATCCAATACACCATTGAAGATTTGGGTGCCATCGCAACTACAAGTGGATATATGCAGACACCATCACGACCATCCCTAAGCTGGCCATCCGGGTACGATGGAGTCCCTGTTGGATATCAAAACAATTGGGACAGAATAAGCAGCGATGTCCGGCAGTACGTTAGCAACTGCATCACGAGTTGCTGTGGGAAATCATACCTGATTCCTTCTCCCATCGCAAAACCACGGAGACCCCACGATGGCCTGGACCCACATTGCAGCTGATCTGATGGGCCCATATCCTCGAAGGGAAGCCGCTATCTCGATGTGGTAACAGACTAATTCTCCCGGTGAGTGACATTCCCTCTACCCAGCCAAGAAACTACCCCCATCGTGCGCAAAATGGAAGTGGAGATTTTTGCAGGATGGGGCTACTAGAAAGCCATATTGACCGACAATGGTACCCCAGTATACTAGCTGTCAATGGCAAACCACCTGTCAAGAGTGAGAAGTAGAAACCTGGACTATCCTCCTCCCCTTTGTCATCCACAAGCCAACCCCACTGAATGGAGGATCCAGGAGATTAAGAAGTGCCAGTTTCAATGTGGGGAATGACCACAAACACTGGAATAAACATAACCCCACCATACTGTTTGCCCTTTAACACCGTACTAACGAGGCTGTCGACACCAGCCCGAGTGTCATACTCCTGGGACAACCATTGCGCTGCCGACTAGACGACTGGCAGTGGGAATGCGAGCGTACGGAGATGTCTCAGCCTGAGGACATCCGGCTTGCAGCACTAGCACGAACCATGCATGCTCAGAGAGCTCAAAATACTTATATTTCGAAGTATATCCCAACCAAAGACAGAGGTGAGAGAGTTCAACCTGCGGGAAGCCGTCCTACGAAGTCATCCACTCGGCAAAACCAGCAACCAATTCAGCGCTGGCCATGCTGACAAATGGGATGGACCGTACCGTATAGTAGGCAAATGAGATAATGTTTACTGGGCCGAGGATATACGTGGGCAAATTCATAAGACCACCAAAGGTCGGCTACAAGCATACCCAGGGGACATGGCAACATGGGGATGCGACGCTGAGGGGGACACGTCTGGCCAATCAGGAGATGATAAACCTCCACTTAAAGAGGATAAAACCTGATACCAAGCCAGGACCTTCATTGAGACCTGAACCAACACCTGTCGTTCAACGGGCACCTAGTTACAATGCACCGTGGGACCCCGATGTTGGACAACAAGGAGCATTTTCTGTAAGATCAGTGCCCTCGACACCACGCAGTTATGCAGATAAAATAGCAGCTGCGTGATTCAGGTGCTCTGAATTATCCTGGCGGAGTCCCCGTGACAGAGAAACCCGTCAAACACCTGGTTGATCAAGCTGCATCAGTGAGGGGGCTAGGAATCGCCCAGGCACCTACCTCCCCACCTAGTACAACTATTGAACCGGAAGTTACGGCTGTCCAAATATCGGAGAGGTCGTCCTCAGACGACGAAGTACATGACGCCATTAGAGCACCGGAACCTGAAACGTCAAGCTCAATCAAGAGTGCGCTGCTTCAACCACATGCTACGTAGGTAGACCTGCTTATCGGGACATCGAGCTGCCAAGCCAGAGAAGTGCTCTGCCTCAAGAACCTACCACGCAGGATATCCTGCAACCAGGAATGTCGAGCTTCGGAGTGCTCCGCCTGAAGAACCTGCCACACAGGATCTTCCACCTACCATGATGTTGAGCTGCCACGCTGGAAGTGTTCTGTGTAAAGAACCTTCCAAGCAGGATTCCCCTCCAGCTAGGACGTCAAGCTCGGACAAGATGGCTCTATCCCAGCCTCCTGTTACACCGGAAACTCCACTACTCGGGGTGTAGAGCTGCAACAGATGTGCTCCATCACCAGGCCCTACGACGCAGGAATACCCACAGACCTGGACGTCGAGCTGCCACATTGGAAGTGCTCCGCCCTGCCATATTGTTACGCGAGAAGCTGCACCATTTGAGATAATCGATGCCACCCACGACCCCTCAACTGGCACATCACCCGCAGTGGAGGCTGACGTAAACTTCCCCTCCACTGCCTCGCCCCAGGACCTGGCTACCGAGACCGTCGATTCTACCCACGACGAGCTGTGCTGCCCGCAATCGGGGTGGACACCTTTTGCCCCATCAGAGATACATCCTGCCCTACGGTTAGGGACCCATGCAGTTGGGGTGAAAGGGCTGACCCTCGCCCGTACTGCCTCAACATCCCTTGAACGAGTGCCCTCTCACTTTGTTGCGGCAGAAACAGAAGCCACGACGCCCCAGGCTGCTCCACAATGCCTGATGCCACATGCACCGTCAGGGCCGCCCACACGCCTGATGGGTACAGGAAATCATCATGGAGACCAACAACCAGGTACGTGGCCGTACCCTCAGCATGCTGTCCTTCGTCCCAAGGTCAGTGATGAGGGGGAAGGCTAAGATCGTCAATACTGCACACACTTTAAAAACTGTGTAGTAGTAGTAGTAGTAAACCACTACTACGAGCACGTGACAAAAGTAATCGTTATAGACCAGTCATGTTCACTGCATTTAATTTAGCCAAAATACAGTGATGTAGGCAGAACAATCATATTTAAGTTAAATTAAAAGTAGCAGTGCAGTTCCAATATAAAGAACCAATGAGGTAAATGAGCAAGTAATTAATTACTTGGCTACATGGTCATTCACTTTTTAATTACAACCGTAAAAAGCTGTACAGCAGCAACTTTTGAACACACATTTTATGGCTCAAGTGTTTCAGTGGATGACAGCTCACTTAAGTAAGTAGCATTACGTACAGACACACTCCACAGCGACAGTAATAGCTACGATAATTATTATCAAGTACGGACACTCACCACAGTGAAGACAGAGACTTCCATAGTTTACATGTTAGAATTAGCCTTCATTCACAGGACTCTTAGCTAATTTTAGATTTGCTAGTGATTTGATGTAGGTACACATTTAAACATGTTCATAACTTTTTTGAAAAGTGTTTATGTGAAGATGCAACTCCAAGAAGAATGCCATTTTGCAGGACTATGTGTTTTCTTAATCGTATGTTTTCTCGTAAACATTGTATGAACTTACATCATGAACTGGTAAGATAAATTGACTACCGATGGGTACAGGAGAAATTTCCCCCCCCCCCCCAACTTGATGTGTAGGTATACTTATAAATGGTTTAATAAGTTTTAAAATGTACGTGTGAAGATCACCTGCAAGAAAGAAAGTTTTGTAGGTGGGTTTTTGTATATTACACTTCATATGCGTACATTTTATCAATACTTTTGTTTGCAATATCTTGTGTAGTACCTGGTCAAATTCACAGTCTGAGCGTTAAAACTATTTTAATTTGGCACAAGATATTTTAACTTCTATGTTTTTGTTTATGAGTGTATATGTATGTAACCTGAGCCCAAATTACGCATAACTTGCAGCATTCATGCATGTAGTGTACTCACTTTGTATTCGTTCAGCTGGTTGACACATGTTGAAAGGCCTGTAGTTAACCACTACGTAAATTGTCACACATAACTATTTAGCTTGCTGAAAGACATGAAGGTTCCCTAGAAAGATCTTTCCTTTTTCGTTCTCATATCACTGCAGCAAGCACCAGGATAGTAGTGGCGTTTCCCCGCCTTCCGCGAGTAAGGCTTGTACATAGTATAAATATTCTTACTTTCATTCCCCTTGTATTATCGTGTCATTCTTTTATTTAAAATAATTTTTCTTTCAGGGTTTATGTACAGTTTATTTGTAATATCCATCAGCGCTATACTGGTTATTACGAATGGCACGCATTATGGAAAGTAGGCCGACGGGGACACCCGGCACATGTGGCTTCCTAACCCAGTAACCTTTCCTCCAGGGGGGAGAGGGAATACACGTTCTCGCCGCATCAGCAATGCCTGTCAACCATGTCGAGGGGCAGAGGACGACGCCCACCCGCACGAGTGAGAGAAAGCTTCAAGGTCTCCAGCTGGCCGACACACTTCACATCTCCACGTTTCGCCTTGCGCCAGCGGGTCGCCCTGAGCACACAGAACACGCGCCACTACAGTGGTCGAACCCCCTACATTAAGGGTCCCGCCTACCTGTACAAAATTTGTTTTGTGTTATCTACCTGAGCACGTCTTTCGACGTCTACCCAGACCTAGCGACCGCCTAGACCTTTCAGAGAGGGGGCCTACACCTTTTTTCACGGTGCGTGTTCATCGGAAAGAGGGGTGGGGGGAATTGACGGGTGCCGCTTCTACACCCATTATAATACGACTCATCGCCTAAGAGTACTGCTTCCATCTGTACAGACGTGAGAAACACGTTGCCTACTGCTACAGGAACTTCCGTATTTTTTTTCCTTCTCATCTGGAAGGCATGCATCCCGGCAGGCAAGGCCCCCCCTCCCTTCCCTGCACTTGACACCAACAAGCTGCCCAGACCTCTAGTACGGCCGAGCAGACCCAATGAGGAACGAAGCCAGAACTGCTGACGGGATAATTCTCACGCCACCCAAGGCCGGAGGACATCACGCCTCCCCTGCGCCGGCAGCCTACAAGCTACTACTATGTGAGTCTGGCCGCAGCCGAGCTCTGGAGTCATTCTTTCGCATCTCTTGCACCGCCCACAGCACTCTCACTACTCGAGAGCTCAATAGAAGTTCGAAGCCTAAAAGTATGCCTTTGGGGCAACCAACTACGTACGTCGACGGCCAGTCAACTCGGCACACGTACAAACATGAACTTTCTTCTTTTAACTTCATTTGTCTCTTCTAGACACCTTTAGTTCGTAGTTTATCTGTAACTCTTATTTTCGTCTGGAATAAACTTTTCCTGTTTATTTAGAACTAAGTCACCTATATCTGGAACCATGCAGTTACCTTCAGCTAACCTCAACTTGGTAGGTGGTAGCACAGGTCACGTGTCTATTGAACTTTCAATAAACACACGTTACTTTCTACTTTGCTACTTTTATTTCTAGGGTATATATATCTGTATTCACAGTTCGATGTTGATTACGCTGTGCACTGCCAACGGAATCCGGGGAACTTATTAAACTGAACTGACATACACATTAGACAGCTACCAGTTTCTTCCCCTTAAACACACAGCACTATTAGTGCTCGTGGGGAAGAAACAGTAACGCCCCCAACCACTAGTAATACGACACACTCGGGTTGCTTCGCACCACTCCCACTATTAGTACATGGTGATGGTGACCTGCAGTGCCGCTAGTATACTGGGTGGACGCACAACCAGTAGACGCTTGGCATGACTCCGGCTCAACGTCCCTGATCAGTCCGCCTACGGTGGGGGATCAGTGGGGACACTTATCGAGCCGGGCTACAAGTCACTATTGGGGTACACTGTTAGTATTTCCGTTTCAGTGCACTGTGTAAATTATAGAACTGTTACCTTATGCCTCATGAGAGGAGTGGTAGGAGACGTAGAGAGCAACATATGGCTGACCCTGCTGCCTGACTGAGGATAGTAATCGCCCTAAATTATGCAGGATACAGGCGGAACAGGTCCGTGCTACCAAACTCGGATGTCGAGCAGTTGCGCCTGCATTGGTAATGTGTGTTGTATGCACCTGATTGATGTATTATGTTTGACAAAGGCAAAGCGAACTGAGCGCAGCAGGGTGTGTGTGCGTGCACGCCATTACGTGAAGCAGTTTTGCGTGTAGATACAAGGTCTTTGCATCTGGAGGCTAGGTGGAGGGGATGTTACTGGTTACGGATATCCTCAGAAACTAAGCCCTGCACATCCCAGGTGTACTGAGCCGAGAAGGCAGTTACGGGAATACCATCATGCTTAATTTCAAATGAGTAAGGATTTGCGCAGTCATGGAGAGTAGTTAGTTTGTGTAGTAGTTTAGTGTAGTTTTCATTTTACATTTTCGGACAGCATGGCGGTGTCAAAATTGCAAAGTTCCTGGTGGTGACCTGAGATCAAAATAGCCGATTTTAGCATTTGTGTGTGGGGGCTAAAGAAGCTTGGTTAGAAAATAGCACTCCAGGTATGACCTTTTAATAGGTATTGGCCACTTGGAGGGGAGGTTTGGAGAGGAAATTTTGCACCGGTAATATTGAGTTTCTACCGTGTGTCCATACCAGCTACAAGTATCACCCTTTTGTCTACGGCTTCTTAACCGGATTGGAAGTTCGCCTAGGTTGGGACAACTTGGTGTTCTGGACGAAAGAAGCCCCACTCTGGAACATTCATGTAAGATTTCACCCCGCTTAAGACCAAAATTTTCCTCGACCTAACAGAACTAGCCAACACTTCTCGCCACATCCCCGCTACCTAAGTTGCTTTTGGTCTAACGAGTAAAATCTGTAACTACAGTGTCCAGTCAGTCTAATGAGAAGTGCATCAATAGGTTCTTATTTTATTTTACTTCCTTATAAATTAAGTTAAAATGTACCGTAGTTTGACAAAATTCTTAACGTGTTTTGGGGGTAATATTTAAAAAAAATGTGAACATCTAGTAAATATGCCGTACCCCAATTTTTGTAGTTTTTTTTTGTAAAAATGTACAGCCTGTACATGCCGAAATCTATTTAAATTGTTGATGTGGCAATAAAAATAATTTTAGTGAAATTGCACTAGTAATATGTCAAAACTTAACAAGGATAACTCTGAAGGAAAAAAGTTTTTAAATGCGATATTCCCAGTTTTTTTATATGCTACAAAACGATACAGCTCACACAATAAATACTATAAAAAATGCTAAAAACCACAAAATAAATGCTCTTTTAACGTACCTCTACTTATACATTCTGCTAGCGGTAGAAATGGCTGACATGCTATGGAGTGTGTACTACTGATGTGTTGACGTATCACTTAAAGCCAAACGGTGCACTCACACTGGGGGGAGGCAATGATTATGCATTTGTTTCTGTAACATAGAAAGCATGTCACCTTTTTGCTGTGAACTTTGTAGACGTTGTGCAATGCTGATGCACTCTCACCTATTTAGGGAGTACACAACATACACTATACTCTGGGCACACCAGGTTCTGAACAGGTAGGGGGGACTAAACAAGATGGATGAGTGTGCCAATTCCCTCTGGGATGTGATGGTACCCTTCTGCGATGTAACAATGTTTGGGTGGTGTTTTACCTGGCAGGTTGAGGATCTGCCCATGTTGGGGATCTATTTGGGTACTGGCTGGATGAAGGGCTGAGAGAAGATAGAGGGTAATCAAACCCCAGGGTGAGTTTGAGTGAAAAGGTCCCCCTTGAGCTTGACCTTGCTTACAGTAAAAGCTGTCAAGAGATGTGACGCCAGCCGTCACCACCACCACTACTACTACTACTATTAATAATAATAAAATGTGAGGTGGTTGAGTAAAGAGATGGGGTGAACCGATACTGCCCTGTGTAACACCTCTTTATGCTAGCGGGGTGTGTGTATAGGACTGACCTGGTAGGTTTACGCATGGGGACAATCAGATGAGTCGGTCCCTGCCTTTCAGGTACATAGTCTTTGGGGGAATGACTATGGTAAATACCCTTCCTTCAGCAGTACGTACTTGGCAGGGGGTGTATTATTGATGGGATGTGGTTGTGGCACGGTGGCTTGTGTTCAGGGGGTGTCAGAGATAGTTGAGGTGATCTAGGTCTAACAAAGGCCAGCAAGTCCTAAGTAACAAGTCCAAATACGGACTACAGTCATCTGAAATGGGCAGTATTTCCCTGACCGGGTTCCCTAACCTCGCCGTTGGTTGTGGACAGGGTGGAGCTGGTCCACTGTTCTGGTCAGGGGGCGGAAACAACTGGGGGCTGATTGAGTTAACGTAGTAAAGCCAGTCGGGCTAAAACGTCTAAGTCGGCTGTTGCACCCACCTCCTCTTGTGTGCATTTGAATACTCCATATTACCAGAAGAAAAGACAAATATTAATTGGCTCATATTAATTACTAATAATTAGGAAGGTGCACTCGCAACCTACCAGTAGCGCTCGAGCCCTCCTGGGTTCAGTCTCGCACAAACGTACCGAGGTAATGAGTGTATAGAGTCTGGCTAGATTGAAGCGTTTCTCGGCGCGCTACTCTGAAGGAGACTGTGGGAACTAACGGTGCACTTACACTGGACACTTATGTCATGACAGATATGTCAAGTGTCAGAGAGAAATAGCAGAAAGTGTCGAGACCTGACACACATTCAGCTGATATTTGTGTCTGCAGTAAGTGTCTGAGAGTCACTTGGGTGCCAACCTGTTTACACTAGAGACTGGACAGAGGACACAAGTAAATATGAGGTCTGAAAAGATTGCAGCAGCAATGGTTATATTAGAGAATAGTAGCTTAAAAGTAAAGAAAAACAGTTCTACGTGGGTTCGTAATTGGATAACATGATGATACACGCTTGGTGCATACAATATGTTGACGCCGGCTAACAGCCAGCAGCGCTAGAGCCCATGACGGTGCTCATGTGTCTCGTGTTCCGCACGTGTGCAAAGAGGCTGATAATTTTAAACTTTCATATAAATGTTATTTACGGTGTAAAATGTGTTATACTGTCTGTGCAGTGTATAATATGCCTTAAAATGTTTGTACTAATACTCCGGCATGAACGCCATCGCAAAGAGACACTAAAGTAATATTGAAATTCATAAGAAAATTATAGGAATGTAAACAATATTTAATTTAACTTTCAATATAAAATATTTCACTTGGCGTGCATAGCACTTTCGCTTATGTGGACCTCGTAGGTGGCCATGGTAGGTCTGTGCGACGCTTGTATCTGGACAGTCTGTTGAGAGCTGGCGAGGTAAGACACTGTCATGTACGCACAACTTTTTGTCACTGATTTAGATTTTCATAGCAAATGTAGTTTACCGGTTAATCTTTGCTTGCGTACGTTTTTGCCAGACATTTTCCCCAGCATTATGCTTCCGCTTTATTAATTTCTTGTGTCCTTGCGGCATTTTTAACTTAATGGAGGAGGAGGTCGTCGGAGAGATCACGCGACCCGCATATTTTGAATCAGGCGCCATCTGCCTATGTTTATGGCATTTCATTGTAACTTTTGCATTATTGCTACACACAATTTTAAGAGCTTTATTTCTATATATGTATTTGAGGGTAATTTTTGTGTTTGAATATTTTATGGCAGCATCACGTATAACCACATGGCTGACCAACACCAAGTGTTTATAAACGCCATCATTGCGTTTGAGAGCTTATTTATGTAACTTCATATGTGCAATAATTTATTTCAGGGTTCTAAGTCAATTTTTTCCCGTGTTCAATATATTTTTCATGTAAATTGATGCTTTTTGTACTTGACCACACAGTCACGTTAATGTTTTATTTTACCGCCATCAGGCATGTTACAAGCCTGTAACCACTCTAATCGCAAAGAGAATCACTTCCTCAACAAGAATAATATTTTATCTGAATTTAGTTTGCCGTTTTCACACATATATATTGCAATTTCATCTGCACCACGTGGTCAGGAGACCGGGCCTGCCCAAGGATCTGTCTCTGAGATTCCCGGGCACCCGCCACTTATAAGAAGCACAAGGACTAGTTACTTGGGTTGCCCATGTATACAGCAGGTCCGCGGGAGTGATAGCAGATTTCGCCCTGCCCAGGACTTCACGTCATCAACCCCGGTTGATGACCTTACTTTTGTTTTGTGCTTCACTGCTAAATGCGCAAACAACACTGAGGTACCGGTAGTTGTCAGAGGCGACGTGAGAGGCACGCCATATTGAAACTAGCACTAACAAATCAGCTAAATAATGATTCAAACCAGAGTGCCCTGGTATCTAGTGAACCAGAGCTCGAACATATTTACAGTATAACAACACCTCCTGACCACGAAACCCCCTTAAAGCATTTGCTAGGTTGATGTGAACCGGACGAAGAATCCGACTCAGAGGAAACCCCTTCCAACCAACCATTCCACAGGCAACAAACTCTATTACTGACACACCGGGCCCCTCTAGCCGATCCAGTATCGTAAGATTGAAATCTGACAGAATACTTCGGGTTCGACACCCGAGAACAGAAGTATTCCCCAACTTCTGTACTATAACGTTGGCATCCAGAAAGACGATCAGGGTTCGAATCCCTGCCAAAGTAGTTCCCAAGACACACCAGGAACAATCCCTACTTTGTCTCTGCTCGACAGCCAGCAAGGTCGCGGCGGATAAACCCCATCAGCCATAGCCAGATTGTTCACCACCACACTTACTCACCTCTCGTATCCGATTGAGCATTTCACCCTTATTGGGACAGCTGGCGTCCCATTTATTGACATCCCTTGTGGTACGGAGAATAAGACTGCCCAGAAGAGATAGCTTAACGCGCCGACTCATCCCAGGGTTCAACTTCCTGCCACCTCGCAAGGTTCGAGAGGGCAGTCAGCATCCTAACCACTTGTCAACCAAAGGAGCATGCGTCAAGAGTAGAGCGTGCATACTTGCTGTGCAGTAGAGTGGCATGCATCAAGGCATTAAGTAAAAATTCGTTTTCAACATCCAATTTTCATACTCATATCTCCTTTCTATCTGACTTTAGTTCTTATGGTTATTATTTTACCTCCATTGAGTAATTGTTAAAACTAAGCACTGTTTTGAAGGAGCCGTAGACCAACTAAATAAATTTATATGACCTGCATGGCTTACCTGTTCGATATTCACTTCATATGTGTTTACATAGGTACTTAGTCTTTACTAGGTTTATTAAATTATTTATTTAAAAATTTTCTCGCTGGGGTTAATAATTTGTTGGAATTGAAGCAAACCTTCACATCACAGGAACATAGGTATGTTAAACAACTACGTTTCAAACACAGGGCAAAGGTACAATGTTATGATAAATAGACATGGCTTTGGAATAATTAACTTTGTCATTAAAACAGTTTACGGTTAAAACTTATAATAAATAATGCGCATTCATTAAATGCAGTCTTATACACACTGGGTCAGTGTAACAGCTACGACGCAGCCACAGCCCCCCTTTTCACATGCAGCAATCACAGCACACGTTACAGTATATTTATTCCTGCCGTGGAAACAAATTCATTATAACATCGTAACTTGCCTAGGTAGGTTTTTAAAAAAATGTACAAACTTGATGTAATTTGAAGTATTTTTTGGAGGGAGAAACATTAACACTTATTTGGCAAAAAACATGCCACGTGTCTTCACTCCTGCCAACTTAAAATTTGTAACTGTCCCCATTCTCATTTAAATATAATATGTATTCAAACATTAAAAACTTTTTTTCAGTTGTAAATTACAAATTCAAAAATAAGGATTTAGGTGTATTAAGTACGATATATGCTAAAATTAAAAACATGTATAATTTTTTGTTACGACTAGGGATGAAAAACTTCCCGATGGAGAGACACTCAGCTGACCTTGTCTTCCTAGGCCGAAAAAAACAAACACGTCACTAGGGCCTACACACCATATGGTGCGCTGAAGATGGAAAATGTTATCCTTGGGACTACCTAAATAGTTGTGAACTATGATGCATGATGTCTTTTCTACTAATATTTAATCAACTTCTACTTAGTGCGAGTTACTTAACTTCACATTTGAACAGAGTTTGATTGGCAGTAGAACCTAACGTCAATAACTTATACTGTTTACCCAACGGTAAAAGATGCACGCCGCCGCACAATGTATTGTTTACTAGTCTACGTCACTTGGTACTACAGCGTGCCACAGGATAGCACGACTAGTACCACGCCGAGACATGCAGCACCTGGTTCCAGAGCCGACTGGTGATGCCATACGCTCAGAGGATCTCGTGCTGCTACCTCCTCTCCACCAGATCAAAGGCGAGCGAGGAAGAGTATAAATACTGGGGCATGTCCCTTGGAACACCAGTCTGTCCTGTTCCTTCACTGCACTCCTACTGCCAAAGGAACCATTAGCCCTGACTGGTTTTCACTGCGCTCTTGGTGCTGAAGTTCAAGTCTTAGAACCCCTCGTCGCCTTCAAAAACCTTCATGTCTAAGTTGTTGGACACACTTACCGGCCCCTTCAGGGCAACACCATACATTACCGTTAAACTGAGTTATTTACCTACCTACCCTGTTAGCCTAGGAACAGGTCAACTTCACCTGTCTTACATAGTAAGCTTCCACCTTAAACTCTCATTGATAGGAGATAGTGACACCACTTTGTTTATTTCTGTACCAAAATAAACAAGTTTTGTTCCACTTGAGGATATCTTTCCCGTAGCCATAAAACCCTCCCTCGTAGACATCAAGCCCGTCAAGGGACAGCAACGCTAACACATTCGAATATAAACCCACACCACTTGGACGGCCACCCTTTCTATGCACCCAGGTGTATAGAATAGTAGAGCCCCAACACTAGGTACTCCTCCATTTGGGATTAGCTTGTTAGTCTGTAGTTTACTCTTTCCACTGCGTTTCCGGTGCTGGAAGGAGTACTTATCCGGGTCTGAGGAGACATCCTTAGGGGAACTCACTCCTGTGCTGGGACTATCATATCTAGTGATACCTGACACTCATTATCCACCACACTCCTGGTGCCAGGCACTGAGATAGGGCGACAGCATTGGGTTGGCAGAGAGAGTACGGGGAAGTACACTTCAGGAAGACCACCACATTGCCTGCTTCACCTATGTGAGGTCAGATTGTAGCAATTTGTTCCTCATGCCCTTTTCCCATTGAAGTGGAATCGGTAAGAGGGTAAAAAGGGCTGACACTATCTCTAACATCAACTGGAGCTTAACCCCATCCCCAACGGACTCTAGCACCTCAGTCCTTGGGAGCAAGCAAAATCCCTCTGCCACTTAAGGGACCAGCCTACGAAATTGCTCTCTTCACACCAACCAAGAAGCTCAAAGACGTATCACATCCTGTATTTCTGGCCAACCCAAGATGATGAGACATCTCACGGCCTAGCCAACTCGTGGTTTTGGGGGAACCCCGTTCAGTCAGCCTATCCCATCACCAATCAGTGCCAACGAACAACTGCCGACCAGCACACCACAGTTCGATCCACTGGAGGTCCGGCAGCTTCTGAAGGTCAAGCGTAGCCCAGGCAACCCCGTGTGATCCCACCGAAACATAAAATCGTACTTGCTGTACCAGATTTTGTGCTCTGCTGGAAAGCCAAATGGCCAGACCTGTACTGCATGGACTGTTATTTGTGTTTTCTTAGCAACACACGCTGTATCTTTTACTGTGTTCATAAAATGAAAACTGCAGTAATTTACCATGGTTCAAATCCACAAATACGCGTACAAATACTATAAAAATATATATTTAAAATCCACAGCAGGTTAAATATGCCGAACATGCCTCCTCGTAAAACATCAAAAAACAATTTCTGCGAAATAGAAACAAACAAAGAAGGGGCGGGGATTGGGGAAGTCTGCTGTGCGCAGGTTTGTTTCCAATTCTCGCTACATACAGTTTGTCACCGCCGTAGTTCCCACAGTTGAGAAGTTAAAAATAAGCAACAAGAGTTGTATGCTTTAGTTACCTCTCTTTCCGTACGAGTAGATGCTCGTTTGGATTTGTGCGCTCCATTTTATTTAGGTTTTTTTTTTCATAATACAAACAAGATGTGGCACGTGTGTACACCAGCAATTATCTCGCCGCCGGCAACCACCCCCAATACATCAATGTGCATAAACAACAAGTTCTGTCTGCTCCACATAACAGCAGCGCCGTTTAGGCGGCCTTACTTCAAGGAAAAAAAAATGTGAGTGCTACATGGGTAAATACCACAGTTTCTATTTTCCATAAACTTATATGCTGTTAAGACCATTTTCAATGGCGAAAAAGGAAAGACAAGACCTAAGCAAAAAATATTGATAAATCTTTTCAGTTAATTTGGATCATTTGAAATTATGTAATCCAAAGTCAAAAAATTTGGCCCCAAATATTTTGAACTATTGAGGTTTTACTGTATTTACACCTGATCTGCACTTCCGATCACATAGAGCTTCTAACCTTGAACTAATTTACGAGAAGGGTAGTGTGTATCATGTGCTACATTGCCACAACTCTGTCTGACAGATAACAGATAAGTTTAAGTTCATGTTGGAACTACATAATTTGATTCATAAACATTGCACAGTCATTGAATGGTTGTGTTGTTTAGCATGTAAATAATGCACTTGGTATGCAGCTTAAACTGCATCCCTTCTTCTTTTTGTTACACACTTCACTTTACCCACCAACACTGTGTCTATTTCTACTCTCTCCTGTCCCCATCACGCCTGCCACTTTTCCAAATGCTGACACTTCCCCCTCCAACACCTTATGTGCGCAGACAACACACCATTCAATCAATAGCATCTCTGCATGCTCTCTGCTGATTGTGTATGTGTGTGACATTAAAATTCAGCTTGCATTCAGTGACATATTGTTTTATTTTTGGAGAATTTTAAAAATTTGGGGTTGGCTTGCATTCAATGAAAGCTTACAATCAATTATGAACTGTAGTCTTTGAAATTCTAGTGGCATTCATTATTGCTGAAGAGGTTTTGTAACAGCATCTGTAAGTCAGAAAGTAAGCTATGATTACAGACACGTTAACGATATTACACACTGTTTTCAAAAAGAAAGAAACTGTAGCTAAAAAAATCAACAATTTATTTAATTGCAACTTTCGGAGAATATATTTTCATTACACGTCAACTTTTACTATATTATATATATAATATATATACACATACATATATATATATATATACAAATAAACTGTATGTAGCTACTTCATGAGTGATGTAGGTTTCGTAACAACCCAGTTTGGCTACTGCTACTGCAAAAATATCAGCAACGATGTATTTTAAGTTGTAACTTAAAACCTGGCTGCCCTAGTACAGAAAAACTGCAGGGATACATTAAATGTATTGCATCTACGCAAGGTATCCTTGCTGTCATCCACAATGCTATCTCCTCTTGGACGCTGCAATGAACTTGTCGTGTCTAGGTACGAGATTTTCGACGATCTTGGCTTCTACCTCAACTCCGTTCGCAACCTCCTCTTTGGTGACAACTACTCTGTCCTCAGACTCTGCTGTTACCATCACTACTTCTGTCTTGCGAGTCTGCAGCATGTTTGCTACCACAAGCTGCAAACAACATTATTTAATTATCTGAATAAATTTAATGCCACATGGTGAGTTGTAAATTTGTCGAAATGACACACTAAAATACACACAACAATCACCATACCAGCCAACTTTTCAATCAGTAAAACATTTTGAAAATGTCAATTTTAACGTAAACTGGAAGTGTCACCCTTTTTAAAAAGCTACAGTAGACCTACTTTAAAGAAAATTTCTTCCACACAGGCCTATTTTCTTACATGTTATTTTAACATTTTTACCCTAAATTACAAAATAAATATGAACTAGAAACTAAATATGCTTATGGTCGAAATTTCTCTAAACTGGCAGAAAATGCAGTTTTTACAATTGCAGGTTAACTCTGTGAGAATGGGTGTACGATGACACATGCCACACTGCTGCGCAGCGCGCTTGCGCACCCTACGGGCGACTTTGCCCCTTCAGGAGCAGTGAAGAGCTTGTGGGAAAGTCACAACAGTGGCAGACAAGATTTAAGTGCCGACAGTTGATTCCACGAGTTTGGACAACCACAGTCATGCCTATAATTAACGTATTTAATTATAAATTGTGCTGCCTGCCCGGAATTCCGACATGTGGTCGCCACCCCCTCGAACGAAGATTGTATTACCCAACGAGCCACGGACCACAGATAGCAGACAAGGAAGTCACAAGAGACCCCATAGGATCGCAGCACCCCTACACCCAGTGATGTCACAGCCGCAGAGCCTCGACCGGAATTAGTAAACCTGTCATCAGCCTCAGTCCAGGGTGATAAAGAATGTGCGGCGTCGCCACCACTACCCTGTGATAAACAGCCCCAGCGGAGAAAAGCTATCATCCCCGCACCCCCGGAAGAGCCCTGAAGCAGATTTATAGACTATGTAAGGAGGCTTGGAAGGCCTCCAGCCAGAGTTCGCCGGCTTGCCGGCTGCATAGGTCAGCGAGTTCTCCCTGGTCTGACCAAGACCTCCTCCTCTCTCAGCTTGCACAAAGATCTACCAGCATCTGCAGCTTGAGAAGGTTTCTCCTGCAGCTCCTGCAAGATGCTTCAGAGGTAACCTCAACGTCTTAACTCTGCACCCCTTTACCCAAGTCTCTCCTTGACTCCACGGTAGTAGGTCATCGCGACGTCCCCTCTGGACAACCACCCCTCAGGAAGCAAATGATGTCAATTGCGTAGTTCTCAAAGTAGATATATTTTATTATAAGATTTGTCCAGGTTCTCCTTCACCTGTAGAAAGTAACTAAGTTAATTATTATAAGCATTTAGAGTGTACATTGAACAGGGATTCCCCAGTGTTTTCCAGATATAAAAATAAACGTTACATCAAACATTATTAGTTGACTCCATTAGTTTATTACCCTCTCATATTACTGTTAAATGACTACTATTAATTGAAGTATCTTGTGTTGCCAGTAAATACTAATTTCTCCCTGCGGAATAGGTGTGAGCAGGTCGAACCCCTCAAGAGATGGGGCCTGAAGAAGGTGTTTAGTCCGCAAGGACATACCGAAGCTCCTGGGTGTCTGTTGCTTCCTTGCCTACCCGCAGTGACACTCAACTCTCACCTACAAATCCACCCATCAGTGCCTTGGGCATGTGTGAAGAAGACATTCTCCTAACTGCACGTCAGCAGGAAGGGAAGAGTATTAGGTTCTGTTATAAGATCTTGAGATTTAAATGAATAGAATAGGAGGTGGAACAGACGTAGAGAGCAGCGAGCTCTACTGCAAAAACTATTCAAATTCAATAATTTCTAAGTGATCTGGGATAGCTGGCGTCCTGCTTATTGGAAGCCCTCTCGGTGAGTAAAATTGCGCTCCCTGGGTGGGAGGAGTTGTTTACAATTAGAATCACCTTGGGGTGTGATTCCCCTCCGCTCAGAAATAATCTTTCCACTAGGTGGCACTCACGTGAACAAACCACGACCCACTGGGAGACAAATATTTTGAATAAAAAACACACAGCTGAAGGGCTATAGACAGGGCCCAGAAGGGTAATCAGCGCTCTAACCACAAGTCCGTAGGACTGAAGAAAGCAGCATTATCTGCAAACCACAACAACAACAATAAATTAGCACGCGTCAAGCCAACCTGCAGTACGAAGGAAATTTCTTTGCAAAAACGTGAGAAGTTGTTTACTAAAATAGTTTTGAAAAATATGTTTTCTTTCAATTTTAAAAAAACTTTGCAGCTTAGCGTATAATAAGAAGTAATACTAGTATAATGTAAAACAGTAAACATTAACACATT
Source organism: Dryococelus australis (assembly GCA_029891345.1). Taxonomy (NCBI): domain Eukaryota; kingdom Metazoa; phylum Arthropoda; class Insecta; order Phasmatodea; family Phasmatidae; genus Dryococelus; species Dryococelus australis. Next base: position 13,173,365 of record CM056995.1, on the reverse strand, counting down.
ATAAGCCTTACCTTCCCGGAGAACTTTCCTTTCAATCAACTTCATTTATTGACAGTTCACATTAACACTGTAGCTGTTGTATTAGGTTATTTACAGAACACTGCCGAACACATATTAATTAAAACAACCAACCTTAGCACAACAGTTCCAACTTTAATCCTAATTAATACTGTTAACTGGCTGTCATATACTTTTTCGACACTTCCGAATAAGGAAACATCGTTTTGAATGAACACAGGCCCGGCATAATTTGCTACACTTAGGGGAATGTTGTGTTTGACAAGAAACTATGTGAAATAGCATTTAGCTTTAGTAACGTTATCCTCACCACAACTTTTGACAAAAAAACTGCCCAAATTCAAATTATTAACACCAACTTTCATATTTTCAATGTGTTTTCCATATTTAAAATGGTTGAAAACATCTTTTCTACTGCCATGTGCAATTATCACACCAATTAACACAGCAAAATGCGAACTCCTGTCCTTTGTTAGACTTTAATATACATACAAATTCTTAGGGGTATTCTTTCCTAAAAATCTAAAAATACCGTAGATTTTCTTACATTTTCCACTCATTTTGCCAATTACTACACAACACGATGCTGTAAAAAATACGTAACTACAACATGAACATGCCCGACCAGTAACACACACACAAATACACTGCGTAAAGCATAGATGGCAAGACGCAATTCATGAACACTTAAATATGACTTCAGCACTTTCTACGACTTCAATCAGCCAATAACATGCCGCAATTAGCTACCAGTTTCTTTGTTGAGAGGGACGTGTCTCTATCGCACTATCTATGGCGATCATCATAAACAAACAAAACAAGAATTTTATGATGAACAAAAAAAAAACAGTAAAACTTTAGCCTTTTCCAGTATATCTGTAAACGCACTATAAATTCCGCACATTTTACGGGCAAACCATAAAAGTTAGCAGGTATGAATCACACATAACAAAACATTGCAAATCCTAGTCAATAAACTTAAATAAAAAACCATAGATAATAACAAACACCAAGTCTTTTCCTCTACAAAACTGTGACACATTCTCTCACAATTCATGCGTAGCACCATTAATTTAAGAAACAGAAAATACAGTCTACAATGCTTGTAAATTCCTTCCTTCCCCCTTAGCATGTTCGTACGACCACGTCTTAAATGTGGAGGCGTGAAACTGAGTCAGATTTAAAGCTGATGTCCTGAAACGCCAAGCAGAATTTTCCTTTATCGGTACAATGGAAGTTGTTTCTGGCTAAAATGTTATTCTGTGGTGTTTTCAAATTTATTTTCTGACGTCAACAGGTCGTTGCATATATTCTTTGTTGGTGGAATTGCTCTCGCTGTAAACTACAATGCACTCTGTTCAATCATAACTTTCGGCACCAAAGTGGTCATATGATACTTTCTGGGGTATTATTTAATCCTGAAGACATCTGAATATTGTTTAAAGAAATGAAGATTTTGGAAGGAAAATAAAATAAAACAGTGATGATGTTTAAGAAATGATCATAAGTGGGAGAACACACATCATTTATCACTGGATTGAGTGAGGTAGATTATTATATAGCAACTACTATTCCTGTACCTTTCTTAATGTGAACAGTTGCACACCACAAGGCATAACACTCATAACAAAGGAACATAGGAGACTTAAACAGACATTTGACTCAAGATCCTTGAGTCAATGACACAGGACATGTCAAGACACTGCAAAATAACACACGAACAAAATATGTTCTCTCATCACACAGTGGAAAATTAGAATACTTACTATAAATTCTCCAGTGTTGATCCTTCCCTAACCACATTCATCTTCTATTAAACAAATCAAATAACTCGACAACTCAAGCCAATGCTTGTAGGTGGTAAGTCAAATACTAGCAAGTATGGACCGGTGAGTAAAGAGTATTGCAATATACTTGAAAAATATAATCCAGAAAATTAGCATTAAATAAAACAAATAATATAACTCAGAACACATGAACTTTACTAACAGAAATGTATTACGGTAAATGCTGACCATGCTGAGAATTAATGACGTTCAATTACTCCTGATAATTAATCAATTAAAATGTGAGACACAAATAATTAAAAACATAAAAATAATTAAACTGAAGAAATAACTCAAGTTTTCACTTCTTGAAACATTATTTCTCTTTACATGAATGATTTTCATAACTGGCGGTGGTAAAATATGAGATTGCACGGGCTACTGGGCCAAATTTGCACATTATCACTGAAATGAAATCATCTTAACATTGACTAGCAATGCATGACACACAGCCTTTGCCTCATCTGAGCATGCCTTCTCGTCACCCTAGGCAGGGTTAGAACAGTATTGGAGGCCACTTTAGTGCCTACACAATGTCCCCTGTTGCTCTATTAATGACACGTCAACTTGTACTGTTCACCCAAAGTCAGACGTCACGTCAACCTCCCCAAAGTGTGAGTGCACTATCAGCTGAGTAGTCAAGACCGTCTCCAAGGTCACGTAGTTCTACGGCGGACCAAGGGATAATGCTAACAGTGTTTGCAGGTAAAGCTACAGCAGACAGCTTCGCTTATGAGGCAGCGCTTGCCACCCTCGCACTCCCGCATCTCAGGGGGCCTACGGACAAGGAGAATATAAGTCTGTGCGCAGCCCAGAAACTCCAGAGTTGTTCCTGAGCTTCGGCAGCTTGCTCCACCACTTTTTGTGCTGGAGCTCTCTACCGACCTGAAAGTTCTAGTGACCTACCAGAAGCTTTTCAGCAACCTTCCAGAAGGCTGTCAACACTGCTCCAGCAGCCCTCGAAGATGCCTTCAACATTTGCCTTACCTGCTGGTAACGGCAACTGCACTGCCCCTCTCTGGCAGTGTAAGCACCACCACTACCCTGTGGTAGTGGCCCTCAAATGTCTCTTCTGTACAACGGTCAGTTATTTTCACAGTTACGTAACCAGATCACCTTGTTCAGTTTAGGACCATGTCTTTTTCTCCTTGATTCACGTAGTCTAACTTCTGTTCAGCACCAGTTACAGGGTGGTCACAAAAATCTATTTCAAAATTACCTGATATCTCCAGGTTTACCAGAAATTAAAAAAAAAAAAAAAAATTCCCTGATATTTTACAATTTTGTTCTTTCAAAAACATAGATCTAAGATAGCAAAACATAGAAAGACAAGGTTCACAAAAATATATTACACTTCTATTGACTACACAGAATACCACTTACCTCAAACCTCATGTAGAATATTGAACTTTTGTTGCATGTGGACCACAATAATTACAGCTACAGAAATCTAGTAGCTATGCTGTTCAGTCCATTAATAGTGTTTGATATATTCCAAACTAATTTTCACAAGAACATATATATGATATTGAAAAAATATAAAATTTAAAAGATATTTAAAAACTACAACAAAAAATTTGTTACCTGAAAATATCAAATATGCATTATTTCTAAAATAACATTCCAAGTGTGCATGTATTTACACATTAAAACTGATAAAGCCATATTGTGCTTATAACTGCTTCATGGTATTTATTTATTCCTCAATAGCTTGAGCTTCTGCTAGCTAGCATTTGAGCTGTTTTGGCCTCCAAATCAGACTTTTCTTTGGCCAGATATTATCTACAAATTTTATCATTTTCTTTGATAGCCTTTGCGGCTTTCTGATGCGTTTCAGTTTCTTCGGAGAGTCTAGCTCGTGCATTTCTGTAAGATAGCAAAAGTGACTTGGACGTGCTGTAATCCAATAGGCCACCACCTGCTGCCATGACAGTCTCATAGTATCCTTTCCACTATCAAGGTTTCGTTCTTCATGCTATCAATGAGGCACTCACTGTTAACTAAAATACACATTCAACATTCGCATTGCCGGAAAGTATCATGACAATCTTCATGATTATCTCCACATATTTTGAGCATTTTTCTGTCCGATTATTTCAAAATTGCACCCATCTCACGGTGCAGTAACATATATCAAGGTACATACAAATTTCATTTCACATAATTTATTCAAGTTGCATTTTACCCCTTTGCAAAAACACACAGCTATTAAACTTAGAGCTGTTTAAAGACTGAATCAGGTTTTCAAACTCCTCAAACCATTGATTAAGTTATAATATTAAAAAAAAACTGTAAAAAAATTGGTTTTAATACTGATCTTGGGCACAACAAGTATAATTAGGCCCAAAAGCACAATCGCCACACTAAATCCTTGTAGTGAGCACTAAATATGATGTGGCAAAAAAAGTTTACTTGTAATAAAATTCTCCAAACAACAAGCAAAATTCAAATGACGCATTAATTAAGCTTGCTAGATATGAGCTCCTTTGATAAAAAGGCATTGACAATTTAGGTACATCATTTGGCCGGAAGAATCAGGTCACAATTATTTTCATTAACTTCCCTTTTAAAGATGCCGCACACAGACATTAAGGCTCGTACGCAGAATGAAATCCTTCATGCACAAAAATGAAAAACCTCTGTTAATGTAAGGAGGTACTGAAACATTAATGCATGATTGCTCCACTCAATCAGGAAAAATTTTCAACACATTAAATTGGCCTATCAAAAGCAAGCTATACACTTTAATAAGTTATGATAACTACTCGTATTCTGAGTTGGGGTACACCAGCCTTCATTCACACTAAAATTAACGTGATTCTGCTTAGGCCTTTTCTGATCATACCATGAGTGTAAAATATTCAACAAGCACCCCTCATTAAAATGGCAAAATTGATTGACTAGCATTAATTTGAGAACGCTCCATTGCACACTTTAAAATAAATTGTACGCCGCAACCTTAGTAGCCCAGTAAGGAATGCACGACAAACATAGATATTCAAATTTATTCCTTAAAAATATTACGCACAACATTCACACTGCGGCACCCAAAATCTGAAAATAGGGCCATTCAAGGTGCATAGCGATAAAATTTTAAACTGTCACAAGGACGGTTAAAAGTACTACACTCCCCCACTTGTGTAGTGCGGACAGCTGACTTGAGACAATTAACACAAGGCCGGGCCAGCCGAATGGGGCAGCGGCCACTCGTTCAAACTATTCATTAACGTAAATTACAAACACCAAAAAATACTAACCAATATTTTAATCTCGGAATTTAGAACATGCCAGCCAAACTTGGCACATCAAAACTTGGCACCTAAGAAAATCTACTAAAAGCTGCAAAACATTTAATGCCCAGAGTAAATAATGATGTCCAACACTCACTGCCTGGCACTCCCATCTCAGTTCACAGTTTAACACATAATAAATATAATGAAATCTTATGTGCTCAGAACAATATTACAATTAATCACGTCTCCTGCAAGATGGAGAATATCAATGCTCTCATTGCAGCTGAATGTAGATCACAATGTCATCGTTGGAGGCACAGGAATGCCAGTAGGTAGGTCAGTGCTCTAAGCTCACCGCACATATGACTCCCTCCAATAAAATATTAGTGATGTACCGGGGAGGAGGAGTGGAGAAGGCAGGAGTAATTGCATGTTTAAATTAATGCAATTTTGAAAGCCACGGGGAAAAAAAAAAAAAAAAAAAAAAAAACAAACAAACCAAACAAAAAAAAACAAAAAAAAAACACACACACAAAAACACACACACAAAAAAAAACACACACAAAAAAACACACACAAAAAAAAACACACAAAAAAAAAACACACACAAAAAAAAAAACACACACACACACACACACACCACACGCACACGCACACGCACATACACGCCACCGACGCACACGCACACATGCACACCACACACACACCACACACACACACCACACACCACCACAACACACACACACACACACACACACACACACACACACACACACACACACACCACACACACACACACACACACACACACACACACACACACACACCACACACACCACACACACACACACACACACACACACACACACACACACACACACACACATTATTTTCTGAATGGTCAGCATTTACCATAAAACAATTCGCAAACACACACACACATGTGCGCTCGCATTTCACGTCGCCTATTGAACGTTTCTTCCAGAAGGAAAAAAAAAAAGTGCAGTGTCACTACAGACTACATACAATAATTTGTGCCGATATTTTTAACTGCAGCAATCTACTAAAAGAGTTACGTTACACAATACTCTTTATTCACTACGTTACACAATTCTCTTTATTCACTATGTTACACAATACTCTTTATTCACTACGTTACACAATACTCTTTATTCACCAGTTCATACTTACTAGTACAATAGAACCTCTCTATTGCGATCCCTCACGGTTCCCGAGAATACGGTCGTAACAGCGATTTGGGGGGGGGGTGGGGGGAGTGTAATAAAAAATTTGGGCCGATTTTGACCCACCCCTAACCCCTATGCCCCCAAATTTGCCATTTTTTCCATGAAGTTCATGTTCAATCGTCTCTAGCGCATAAAAAACCACTTTTTAAATTAAATATAAATACGTATGTATATTTTAATAGCTGGACATCACCTGATTAATTTGATACCCAAGAAAAGTATATTGGACCACCCCCTGTAATAAAAAAGAAGGCCTAAACACAGTATGACATGGCCATTGAAAGTGTGTGAAAAGATTAGACTATGTATTATTAAAATATAAAGTTATTATTAAAGATTTATTACGCAGGTCTTGTGGGTCATACATTGCTATGAGGCACGTAGCGATCAAAATGTTAAGGTGGCATTGCGCAATACGTGTTTGCATGCTGTGCTCTCGTTTTGGTCTGGCCGTGTATGTAGCTGGGCGAGTGCCTAGATCCTCTGCAGCATGGCCGGGCGCGGACATGGCGGTTTGCTGCTAAAGCTCAGCCCTAGATCCTCGGGCTGGGCTGTGAAGTAGGTGGTGATGCTCGTGTCAGGGCCGCCCAAGCGCCGCTCAGCTGATGCTCATGCCGGGGCCAACAGGCATGGCTGGTGCGCTGCGCTGGTCATACTTTGTGTCCGGCTGCTGCCACTCCACTGCCGTCATTACAGGGCCGGTTCACTTTGTAACAGCAGCCCGGCGTTGGGAAAACATGCTGATAGATGCGATTCACGTCAATGTGTTGAATTTATATGAAATGTAGGTGGCGTGTTGGCCTCTGCACTGGCACAATGAGGCCCGGCAATGTTTACGGGAATATAAATATTTAGTGCAGTCTACTTGAAATATTAATCATCCCAAATTTTTCATCAAAAACTTTTGATGTTGCTTATACACGCACACTGCCTCACTCGCCATAATATGGTACCGGTGACATAAGAACACATTTTATTTGCACACACTTATCCATAGTCACTTTACACATAAAATTGACTTCACAAGAAATAACAATTGCCCACCATAAAACATTCACATATTACGCGCACATAAACTTAAAAATAATCATTACAAAAAAGGGCAGTGAATTAAATTTGAAGTTATCATATACATACACAGATTAAGAAACTAGTCTGTGTAATGTGCCGCTGTTTTTACAGCAAAAGAGGAGGGATAATGGAAGCGAAAAAAAGGCAGGGAGGGTGAGGCAGAGGCGGCGGCATGTGACTAGAACAAAGAATCATTACTGACCCAGCCTGCAACCCCCTCCCCCCTCCACCCATCCTCGGACTGTCCCTTTCTGGTATGAAGTAATGTATTGCTTCACGCTGCTTGGGACAACAAATGTAAAGTCTATGATGGCAGCTTGAGAAATGCGCTACCACTAACATCAGTAAGGGCTAGTTTTCCATAGACTGAAAACCGTGGCTAATATTAACTAGTACCATAGTTGGAGAAAAGGTCTACAAAAACAAATCCGTGCTTAACTGGAACCGCCGTTGGCGAGGGATTACTGTATCTATTTTTAGACTTAAATTTTTGACTCTTCGACCCAAACTTTTCGTTGTTCCTCGGATTGGGTCATAATAGAGAGGTGGTCATAACAAATGGCTTTTACTGTATTTGGCTTACGACTTACAAGTATTGTCTAGAGTTATCGAGTTGTTTGATTTGAGTGTGTCAACGGCTCGATAGATAGCACACTTGACGCCGTTGGGTGAGACACAAGACGAACGATGACACTATTTACTTACTGCAGGTGGGCGCCTTTCGGTGCTTCCCATACACCGCACCTCGAGAATCGGGGATCTAAGGGATGCTGTGCGTTCTGTGTGTCCGTCTCACCCGAGCGTCTTTACAAAGCACTTGTCAATACTAAACATTTATAATAAACACTGTACTCAGGAGGTTGCTGGTTGTCAACACTACAAGAAGACATATTAATTGCACTGTTAGGATTGTTTTTATTTTCCTTCATTACAGGTCGTACCAGAAAGATTTTTAAACGTTAACCTCGGACGTGACTAGCGAGTTCCAGTGGGTAATTCCCCCCGGTGGGTGATCGATAATACAAACGTTAAAATGAACACTAAAACGAACGCTAAAACAAACATTAAAGTGAATGCCCATTCAAAAGTCGTGCAGCATTTTGTGCCATTTTTAATTGTGCAGGATTTTTGTGTGTTAATTTTTTGTGGACCGACACGTAATAAAAAAGTTGAATTTTTGTATGTGCCCTGGAAATAGCATACACTTTAGATCTTTATAATATTTAGTGGTAAAGAGAAATTAATAATTATAAGTGGTTAACTGTGCATTATATTTTCCTCCTGTAGTAAGGACAACCACTACCTATTTTACTATCCATTCTTCTTCTTTAACTTCTGCATTGTCCTCTTCTTCCTTAAAACAATTATTAATGGCATACAGAATTCTTCCAATATATTTTGATCTAGTTTGCTTATCTAACTCCATTATTTATAGACATGCATCTTTTCGCTATCGTAAACTGTAATTTTAGCACATCTATTCTTAAGTAAAATTACATCTAAACACTCTACTTGGTAATCATCCTCTAGCAAACTATTTAATTTTTCTCTGGTATCTTAGTAGTGTTTCTTATTACTGTAGAACAAAGCTAAAAGGTTGGAGTTAAGATCTTGGTTATCCATTTACTTTAAACATAAAAAATTACTAAAATATTCTATCTTTTAAAAGTTTCTTTATTTTAAAATATTTGTTAGCAAATATATGGAAAAAAAGTTAACAGTTCCCAAAGATATTGTACCTTGGGAAAAAGATGTACAGGTATACATACAAGTAAAAATAAAATAGAAAGAGAATTTTGGTAATTGTTGTATAGTTACTTAGGCCATAATGTGTACCACATTTATTCGCCAGAAGATGGAAAATTAATTCATCCTATATATATATTTTGGAAAATATTATACAAAAAAAAATATTGTTTAGTTGGAATTAATGGCAGCTATCGAACAGAGATGCTAAATTACTTTAAAGAAAATAATATATGTATACCAGAAAACTATCTTGTTACAAATGTTAATGTATAACTTAGGGTGCTACCACGTAGCACCCCGCTTATACCCTTAAGCAACAAAAACTACATTCTCTTTGTGTTTATTTGGAGTTATTTAAATTTTATCTAACTTAATTTTAATCTTATAATTTGGATTAATTTTTTTTATCTTGTATTTCTTTCTCCGGCCAATAATTAGAAAAACAATCTTGTATGTTTTTGAATATTAAAATATATTTCCTTTTGACGATAAGTTTTAATGGAAATATTGGAAATAATAAAATCTAATCCATCTGGTACAGTTTCTAATATTTTACAATCTTTTATTTGTACTTTCCCAGTTATATCTCCCATTTTTATATTTTCAATTATTTCTTTCTTTGTATAATAACTTTCTTTGTCTTCAAAAATAACTAATGCTTTTGTGTGGACTATTTTTGGAAAAGAATGGCCATTAAAATTTGTAAAACAATTTGTTTTTATTTCCAAAAAAGGATCTTCTTTTGGATAATATAACATTTCTAATTCTTGTCTAAAACTTTTATATGGAATACATATAAACCTTTCTTTTTGTAGAAGATTTCTATCATCCTTAGTTTCTATAAATTTATTCTTATTAGAACCCTTAACAATATAAACAAATTTAATTCCATTTTGCTCTGCTAAAACACCTACATATGTAAATTTGCCTTCATCGTTTACAACAAAAACATAGATTTTATACACTCCATTTGTACCGAAATCTATCCAGCGTCATTAAAAATAATTTTTTATCTCTTCTTCCGTTTTTTTGCTCCTTCTCTAATAGGCTTTTATATTCCTCTTTTAAGGCAACAGTATTATCTAAATATTCAAATTTTCTTTCCTGTATACTTAAATTGTCTAATTCTTGCTCTCTTTTTTTTAGTAGATTGTAAATATGAGCGATTATTTGGTTTAATTTCTTTAATGGTACATGGAGAAAATTTGTGGGAAATATTTATTCTTTTTCTAGATACAAACGGAACAATATTTGCAGTTTTTATTAAACCCAATTCTTCTATATTTATATTCTTAGAGATGGTAGAAAATAAACTACTGGATTTAGAATAATACGTTTCTCCAGCTTTAATGTAGCATTCTCCGTGTCTTCTGTAGTTTCTAAATAATTAATGGGCAGATAATTTAAACTAACTGGATATAGAACGTACTTAATTAATTTCTCTCTTTCTTGTTTATTATCTGTAAATTTAATTTGTATACCAGTTAATTTTTTGGTATTTTTATTTCTCCAATACACATATTGTAGAAGATTATTAAAAACAAGACAACAACTATTTTGTAAAGTGTCTGTTAGCTTATTCCACATTTTAGATAGGGGAACAGAATAAAAAGAAGCTTTCTCAATATGTTCCACTATTTTTTTATTAATTTTAAGCAATCTGCTAATGGATCAAATTCTTGTTCTTCTAGATATTCTTTGTTAATATAATTATAGATTGTTGATTCCAATCTTGTAATTTCTTTATCTTTAGCTAACGTAGAAGCAAATGTTTCTTTTAATCTTCTATCTCGACAGTTTATAAAATCTATAATGTGGTTTCCAAGTGTTTTGTTAACTCCTGGATTTGTTAATTGGCAAATAAATTTAGTAGATCTTAATTCTAGAATTAATTTTATCCACGTTAAACAATCTTTTCCAACAGAATTATTGTTACTAACTACTACATTACATTCTTTTTGATACTCTCCTTACATACAAAAATTAAAATTATTTAATAAGTAGGTACACATCTTTTCTTTATTAAAAATACCTGCAAAATCTTGTGTTATATACAAATCCAATAAATAATAGTGTTCTTCTCCAAGTTCTTTTAAAATTTCTGGTAACTCTGTTAATAATGTTTCTAACTTTATATCTGCTACCTCTATTTTATAAGGAATAGCAATTGGATTTTTATATATATATATTTTTTCAAATATTTTCTATATCTCCTTCTATAATTTGTTTAACACCTTTAATTGTTTGTACATCAGATTCTAACAAGTAAGGAATTTTTGCACTAACTCCATGCCTTGCCAAATTAAATTTAGAAAATCTAGATTCTAAAAAACTGTTAAAAATTCCACAAGCTTCTTTTCCTTTACAGGAAATTGATTATTTTTTGTTTTGCCTTCGCACTCTAAAAAAACCTGTTATTTTAACAATCATAATGTTATCGCAAAATTTTTCTGTTATTGGTTTAAATTCTTCTAATTTTTGTTCTCCATATGTATAGATAATATATCAAATATTTGTTACAAGATTATTGTTATTTAAATTTTCTGCAAGTAACCACAACCTAAATCTTCATTAGCTGGTTTAATTTTATTTCCGAGTAATTCGGCAATGGAATACTTTTTATTAGTGGTAGACATCTTAGTTTCGCCCTCTACTTAAGAGTACAAAATTTTATAAACACTACAGAAAAGTAGTTGGAACAATACAGAAAAATTTACGACATTGGAGATACAAAATTAGTGTAAAATGCTGAAAAATGGTAAAAATTAGGTTGTTTGAAAGGTAGTTGAAAGTGGGTAGTGGAAAATAAAGAAAGGTTGCTTTCTTACCTATATGAATTCTATTAATTTGTATCTTTTTATTTGACTTTTAGCTTGATTTGTTTGATTTAGATTGCTCACTTGCAAAATTGACTTTTCCTAAAAACATGAAAAATTGCTTGAAAAGCAAGAAATGTGCATGTTTTTTGCTTAAATTCTGATGTTTTTAAGTGGCACAAATTGACACGTTATTTTGGCAAAAATAAAAAATTTACTTGATTATGGCTTAAATTTACATTATTTTAGAGGAAAATTGCTTATTTTGGAGAGCTCCTGTTTCAACATTTATAGAGCCTAAATTTAGTCTCAAAAACTTAGATTTTGGAGCAAAAACCTTGAAATTTCAATAAAAATATGGAGTGAGCCAAAACTCCCTTTATATATCTACTAACAGAACCCACAACATCCCTGAGAACCCTGAGTCTCACAGTGCGGTGTCTGGGAAACACCGCTGCCGCCCACCTACCGTAAGTGAATTGTGTCATAGTTCGTCTTGTGTCTCACCCGACGGCGTCAATTGGCGTTCGCAAGTGGGGCCAGTGTATTCATCCACGTCGTGTCATCCGCGTTAAAATGGTGGACACCACGCTAGATCATCTGCAAGAAGCCATCAAGACATCCGTGAATGCAAGCGCGAACTACCTGGACATGCCGATCGAATAATGCGAGCATTGTGGAAGGGTAAGTGAAATAAACTTGTTTAGCGAAAATCCATGGGATCAACTGCTATGCCAATGCAAATCCAACACCATGTCGATGCCATCAGAACCACGCTTGTGCAGGCACACCGGATGTGACAGGGCGGGAACGAAGTGAGCACAGCACCAGCAATGCAAACGGGACTTTCATTTGCGATGCATCGGGCCAGAAGAGTACGTAACCTTCTGCGATGGTGTTATAAACTGTGCCGAGTGCCGTAAGACAAACTGTGCAGAGATCACGCCACTGACAACACCAGAGGTGAAGCCCACGCCACCACCGGTCATAGTAACGTACATGCCACAAGGCCTAAACGGTCCTGATAGGAATGTACTTTTGCCAACATTCGCAGGGCACGATTTGGAAGACCCAGGTACATTTCTCACGGTCTGCGAAGAAAAACTGAAGCGACACTGCGTAAATAGGGAAGATTGGACCGAAGTCACTGCTAACAGACTAAGGTGAACAGCCGCCACGTGGTGGAACTTGGTACGAGATTATTGAATGACATGGGATGAGTTCTGTGACAGGTTGCTGGACAGATTCGATACAAATGGCAACGCCATCCGGGCATAAGCGCGATTGTACCACGAACAGCAACGTGAACGTGAGGGAATTGAAGAATTCATCCAAGGCAAACTAGGTCTTTAAAAGCGCTTAAACCCAGGTCAACCTACATGTGGAGTGTTAGAGATAATTGTAACACTGTCAACACCGGACATTAGGCCGTACCTGCGACGAGCTACACGTGCTAGTGTAGAGCAATTCAGGCGAGAGGCGTGCCTCTACCAACAAGATATGCGCGCGGGACAAGAATACCAATCCCGAAACAGAATTACCGAACGCCAGCACCCGCCATGATGCCAGATGTTACGCGAACACCGCCACCATTTACGCCAGTGCGAACAAACTGTGCACAGAGAAACTTTCACCACAACAGCCGTGAAAATTACTAACAGGGTAATCGGTTGGGAAACTGAGTCAGGAGGTTGGCGAAACAGCACCTGCTGTTATCTCACTGCTAGACCGTACGAATCCGCCTAGTGAAGGTGTTGCAGGTTAGTGACAGTACTGTACGTGCATTAAGGGTCAATGTAGAACTTGAAGAGAAGAATGTGAGTGCTGTGATAAGACACTGCTGCAAGCCACAATTTTGTACGTGAGGGGTTAATACAGGCATTAACAACTAGAGTGCCGCCACGTCATCTGCAATTCGCCACCACCAAACAGAACGAGGCAAAAAGTGTAATGCACGTGACCTCAGGAATACGTGAACTCCGTACCAAACGCGATGTTTACATTGTGCCGGACTTGTGTGAAGAGATGATTTTGGGGTTGCAGTGGTTGATCGACAACCAAGCAGTGATTGAACCACATCTCGACCGTCTTCATGTGGGACACATGGGAGATGGACGCTGTACGCAGTAGGAGCAACGCCATCAACAACAGCTACTGTGCTGCTTGCACAGTTCGTGCACGATGTGCCCGAACATCATCAGGAAAAGCTACATCTGCTGGACCAATATGCCAGTGTGTTCCACACTGACGGGAAGCTGCAGCGCACTGACGTCATCGAGCACACCATCATCACGATGCACGAGGACACGGTGTACTGCAAGCCACAAGATCCAGGTATTTTCTTCTGGTGTGTAATCAATCAACAGGTATGTGAAATGCTCAGTGATAAAGTAATTGAACCTACGCAAAATCTCTATAAAAAGGACGGTGAATGGAGGTTTTGTGTAAACTTTCGTTCTCTCAACAAAGTACCTGTAAACATGCCATCTCCAGTAATTAACATCAAGGACACTTCGTACACCCTAGGGCCAACTGCTGTGTTTACTTCACTCAACCTTAAGTCGGGGTATTGACAAGTACCTATGTATTTGTATGGTCGAACAGCTGGGAAGAACATCTGCACCACCTAAGCCTTGTGTTTGAGAGGCTCACATGCAACAAACTGACATGTAAGATCGACAAGTGTAAGTTGGGTATGAGTAAGATGTAGTTTTTAGGACACTATGTTACAGGGAACGGACATGAACCAGAGCAACAATATGTACAACAAATAGAGGAAAAACCCACACCCAGATCACGTAAACAAGTTAAAAATTTTTTTGGTATAATAAATTGGTTGAAAGAATTTGTCCCAAATTTTTCTGTAATTACTGCACCCTTAACTGAGTTATGTGAGAAGCGTAAATTTGTATGGACACCTCAAGCTGATCAAGCATTCAGAGACATAAAAAATTGCTTTTCTTAACTGTCAACCACTAGCCAGGTTTAGCCCGGAACTGCATGTTATAGTTCAGACAGATTCGAGCGAAGAAGGCATCGGGACAGTGTTATACCAGGTGGGAGAACATGGGGGAAAAACAAATCATCAACTACCACAGCGCGAAGTTTGGTAATGCAGAGTGGAAGTACCACTTAACGAACAGGAGTGTTTGGCAATATTACACACGCTGAGGAAGTACCGGCCATATCTGTTAGGAAGTAGTTTCACTCTGAAAACCGATAACCGATGTTTAGTTTGGTTGGAAGACATGCATAACGGAAAGAGTATACTCGCTCTGGGCTTTGTTGTTACATGTGTTCGACTTCAAATTAGAACACATGGCAGGAAAAACCAACGAACTCGCAGATGCACTGTCTAGGAACCCCTGTCCAAACATAACAGTAACAGATTACGCTGAGTGGGAAGAGGCATTATCATCTTGCCATGCCACACAAGCAACAGAACCACCATCTTTTATTTTACAAAACATTACACTACCCAGAGAACTTGTCTTGTTAAATGTCAGTGATGTGTTAAGAGAGGTGCATATGCCACAAGAAAATTCCCCGGATGCTGCACAATGCTGGCAACATTGCACTACGAGATATTCAGAACACTGAAGAGTAACGGACCATGAAATCCAAGTCCCCCCCCCCCCCCCGTAGTTGCGCAAAATGGCGAACATACATACTTAACGAAACACGTGAACTTGTGCTGACATACGGACACGACAGCTTAGAGCATGGTCACCCGGGTTCCAAACAGACACGTAAAAACGTACAAAAGTTTTTCCATTGGCCACGAGTACAGGGGGATGTGCATAAACACTTCCAGAGTTGTGTTACGTGCAACACCGGGAAGTCCCGGAGATCAGACGGCGATGCTCCACAACAACCCAGGCTGCCAATGGAGCCAAATTAAAACTATTGCGTTCGACATCATGGGCTCGTACCCACACACAAAGGTGGGAAACGTTTTCTCATTGTCGCCGTTGATTTGTTTACGAGGTGGACTGAGGCATTTCCAGTCAGTAATATCCGTGCTCACATTGTTGCGTATGTAATGAAAAACAAGTTCTTTCCCAGGTGAAGTTGCTCAGAATACCTACTGACAGATAATGGTACACAGTTTGTAGGAAGGAAATGGAGAGAATATTGTACAGCATGGGGAACTGAACACCGTACCACCCCGGCCTACCACCCCAGGGCAAATCCGACCGAACGTCGTAACCAAGACGTGAAGATCCAGTTGCGAGTCAGGTTAGGAACAGACCTCACGAGACGAGCGAAACTGATTCCAGAGGTCATGTTTTGTTTACGGAGAGTTAATGCAGCAAAGAGAAAAACACTCGCGGAGATGGTACAAGGCCGCGAATTGCGTGCACCCGGAGAACCCTGCAAAAACCCGCCAATACCGTATGAGGAAATTATCGTCCACCAATTACAGGTCCATGAGCAGGCGAGGGGAAATCAGGGAAATTACTTGGGTACCGGAAAACAGAAGGCCACCGCTAGAGTTAGTGCCCGGCATGTATATTTATGTAAGGGGAAATCCATTATCAGCAGAAGCCAAGAACCATTGTGCAGGACTAGCACCCAATTGGATTGGGCCGGTAATAGTAACGGCAAAGATGGGGAATTCCACATTTCTCGTGAAACTGGGTTCGCGACAAGTCACAAAATGTCACCGCGACTACCTGCGTATAGTCCACACACCTGCAGGGAAGAGGGGGAAGGAGAAGACGGAAAGCCCAGTACCTCAGCAAGCGTGACATTGCGTACCAGGTGGTACGAGGAATGACAGAAGCAGCACATGCCAAAACAACAACACCAGTCTCGTCACCATGAGCCCGGAAAACGTAAACAACAACATTGTAAACACTATGACATTTAGGGGCTTCGCGCCATCCGAACACTCCACACCAAACAGAGAGGGAGAAGGCGATGAAAGTGTGAACACGCAAGTGAACGAAATGAGTAGTAATGAATCACCGTTTTGGGGGTCTCCCGTAGGGGCAAGCAACAGCCTAATAAATCAAAGTAGTTTAAAGGCTTTACTTGAGTAGAGGAGGAAAGAAGTGGTAACAACAGTGTACACGTAAATTGCAATACAACCAGTGCCAATGATATACCTTTTCTAAGTTTTGCTGTATCCACAAGGGATAGCATCACAAGGGGTTTCCCTAAGGCACAAGTCAACATGGTTGTAACATAAGTGAAAATGTAGAAGTTCATACCACAAGTGTCAGTGTAACACCTTTCAGAGGTTTTTTTGGCACCCGCAAGGGCTAGCCTTGTAGGACAAAAGAGTTTCAAAGGGTTTGGGGAAGATAGCAGGGAAGTGAATGTGACGCGAAATGTCAACAAACCACAGCGAGGAAAGTCACCCCTCCGTCCCAACGACATGGTTCCAGCCTACACCCCCACCCCCTGCGAATGCTGCAGAGTGAGACAACCTCCGAGGCCATGCTTCCTTTGCCCACAATCGGTGGCCCCGGTTCACAGCCGGGCAGAGCCCGCCGGAGCAAAGTTGAGTTGTTCGCACTGACTTGGCCTTCGAGGGAGGGGTCGTTTGACACCAGTTAACAGTCAGTCACGTTAAGACCATGATGGCGCTCACCACTCACGTGACACGTTGGCACGCACTTGCGCAAAGAGGCCATAACCTGAACTTTCCTTTAGCGGGATATTTATTTTAAAGTGCAAACCATGTCTTCCTATTTTATTTCAAGGTCGAAGTGTTTTAAAAATGTTAACATTGTATGTTCCAAAAGTGTTGCACAATGTTTGGTTAAAATTCAAAATGTGCAAAGAATAAGGATTTTATTATTCCGGCGTAAACGCCTCAATAAAGAACAGTCAACGAACACAGAAAATTCACAATATAAAAGCTTAGTGTGTTTATGTATTTGAATTACTTATGTGCCATTTCATTTCAATAATAAAAGTTTTACTCAGCATGCATAGCACTTCCACTTGTGTGAACCCCGCAGGCAGCCATGGTAGATCCGTGAGACGCTTGCCTCTGGGCAGTCCGTCGAGGAGAGCTGGCGAGGTAAGACGCTGTCACGTACGCACTAGAATTTTTTGCACAGAGTTAGATTTCCATAGTTCACTTTTAGTATATCGGTTAACCTTTGCTTTGCGTATATTTTGCCAGACATTCCCCAGCATTATGTTTCCACTTAACTTAATAATTTGCGCTCTTGTGACTTTAAACTTAATAGAGGAAAGAGGAGAAGATGCCAGAGAGGCCACGCGGCCTGCTCAACATATGAATCAGTCGCCATCCACCTATGCTAAAGGCGCTTCATTGTAATTTCTGTTTAATTGCTGCGTGCAATATTAAGGGCTATATTTCTTTGTATGTATTTCAAGGTAATTTTCATGTATAATTGTGTAACGGCCACATCGCCCATGACCATGCGGTCAGATATCGCCAAGTCTACATCTGCACCATCCATGCGCTATAAGGGTATATTATTGTAATATCATGTGCACTATAATTAATCTCAGGGTAATATGTATTGTTCCATTCAGAGCTCCGTGTATTGCACATGACTGATGCTTTAGCATGAATAACGACGCAGTCTTTTGCACATGTTTGATTTTCCGCCATCAGGCGTGCTACAAGTTCTTAAATGTTTAAATCTTTTCAGGGGAACAACTTTCCCAATACTGCTACCATTTTGTGCGGTATTAATTTGCAGTCTTTAAGAAGAAATATTGCGATTTCATCTGCACCACGTGCGCTATGCACTTTATGCAGTGGCATCCGCGTCATCTAATGATATTTTCACGCATCTGCGTGTTTATTGTGCCTAGTCATAGTGTCCCATATTGTATAATACATATATTTGCGTAATTTGTACGGTGATATTATTTCTGTCCTAGCAAGCTATGTGTAAAGACAGTCACCATACTCACCACGTGCTGGGAGACGCATCCCGACGCGCCCGCATTAGCGATGCCAAATAATCACACGTTTTTAGGGTTCATCTTGTAGTTTTCCGTGTCCTGTCTCCAGGAAAAATCTACAGTCCATCCTAGTAGCTGTAGACCCCTCTTTTCCTTGTGGAGACTGTTTTCGAACACCCCGTAGAAAATAATCCATCTAGGAGTGTGCTAGAGCAATTGTGAGCTGGGGGAAGAGCCCAACAGAATTCGCTAGACACGTCCGAGTTTCCATTCAGTAATTCATAATTCAGGCATGGTATTGTACTTTGGAGATCAATAAATGGTATGTTGCTCAGTGAAAATTGCAGTGTGTTTATCTTTAGAGTCGGAACAGCCACTCCCGTCATTTTTCAGTGTTATGTTTAGTATTGCACAGTGTTTTGTAAGTACACTCAAGGTGAGACAGACACACAGAACCCACAGCATCCCTGAGAACCCTCAGTCCTACAGTGTGGTGTGGCAGCTAATGGCACGTGCTATCCACGTGTCAGTGAGGGCGGCGAGTGCCATGATGGCCTATTTGTGGCTGGCTCTTAGCCGGCGTCAAACGACCCCTCCCTCAAAGGCCAAGGCGGTGCGAGCAGCTGAACTCTACTCTGCCGGGCTGTGCCCGGGTGTGAACCGGGTCCACCGGTCGACGGAAGATGACCTCAGAGGTCATCATATTCTGCGGCATTTGTAGGGGGGTGGAGTGTCAGCAGGAACAATGTGGTTGGGGTTGGGCAGTGACTCGCTGCTCCTCTTGCAGGTGTTGTGATGTGGCTTGTTTACGTTGCTCTTGATATTTCTTGTAGCACACATCTCCTTATTCTCATCCTCAAACCCTTTGAAACTACTTTGATCTGCTATACTCACCCCAACGGGTGCTGAAAAATCCCTAAACAGCATACCACTCACACTTATACTATTGTTTACGTTCAGACTTTGGCCGCACTTCTCTTCCCTACAGCTGTTTTGAAAACCCTCAAAATCATTTTGTTCTACTAAGCTTTTTTCTAGGGTTACATGAAAACTCCGAAATGGTGAATTGCTATTACTCAATGCAGTGACGTGTACACTTTTGTTTACACTCCCATCTCCCTCCCTGTTCGGTGTGGTGTGTGTTGAGGGTGCGAAGCCCATGAATGATGTAGTGTTTATCAGGCTGGTGTTTACGTTTTCTGTGCATGGGTTTGCAGGGCTAGTGTTGTGGACATTTGTGCACGTGTTATTGACATTACTGTGTGTACTTCCTGGTATGCTACACCGCAATCTCTGAGGTACTGGGCTTATCGTCGTCTCCTTGCCTCTCTTCCCTACATGTGTGCGGGGCTATACGTAGGTCGTCACGGTGCCGTTTCGTCACACGTCTCGGTCCCAACTTCACTAAGAACGTAGAATTTCCCATCTTCACCACTACCCTCACTGGCCCAATCCATCTGGGTGCCAGTCCTGCGCAATGCTTTTTTATCCCGGCGGATAGCTGGCTCTCCCTGACATACACATACATCCCAGGTTTTAATTCCGGCGGTTGCTTCCTACACTCCGGTACCCACGCGTTACAGTATTTTTCTTGGTTCTCCCTTGCCTGATTGTGTCTTCGTAGTTCGTGGGCTACTATTTCCTTGGGTGGTACTGGGGAGTTTTCTCGTGGTTCTCTGGGTGCACACAGTTTGCAGCCTTGGACCATTTTTGCAGGTGTTCTCCCAGTCGCAGCATTAACCCTGTTCCTTACACAAAACATGACTTCAGGTAGGAGTTTGGCCCACCGTGTATGATCCTCTCCTAACTGTACTCGTATTTTTATATCTTGGTTTCGGCATTCAGTTGGATTTTCTCTGGGGTGGTAAGGCGGGGTGGTACGGTGTTCTGCTCCTCACTTCGTACAGTACTCCCTCCATTTCCTTCCCACAAACTGGGTGCCGTTATCAGTCAATAAAAATTCCGGGTATCCCCACCTCAGGAAAAACTCACTCTGCATTACATGTGCGACTGTGTGTACACAGACTTTACTGACAGGAAACGCTTTGGTCCACCTTGTAAACAATTCAGTTATTACTATCAGGAATCTTTTTCCACTTTTGGTGCGGGGATACAGGTCGATGATATCCAACACCACCGTTTTAAATGATTCGGTTGGCAGCCATGGTTGTTGTGGTGCATCGCTTTCCATTCTTCGCTGCTTCTCGGTATTACAGGTCATGCAATCCTGCACATATTGGCATATGTCTCGCTGTATCCCTGGCCAATGGAAGTGTTTTTGAATATTTCTCTTTGTTCCGAACCTGGATGCCCACGTTCCAAACTGTCATGTCTGTATTTTAAAAAAGCTCATGTGCTTTCCACGGGACGTAAGTTCACCATTTGCAGTCATTCCCTGGTGATCGAACCTGTACCTCCCAGTCTACTACTCTCCAGTGTTCTGTGTATCGTTCGGTGCAGTGTTGCCGGCATCGTACCGCATCTGGGGAATTTTTCTGGGTGGTGTGTACTTTCCTCAAAACATCCTGGACATTTAACAAAAAAAGTTCAGACGGAGATGTGGCAACAATGTTTTGCAGAACAAGGGGGTTTGTTGTTGTTACCGGGGTGGTGTGACAAGGTGGTAGCGTCTCCTCCCACTCTGCATTGTCAAGTACCGTTACTTATTGGCACGGGTTTCTAGACAGTGCGTCCGCGAGTTTGTTGATTTCCCCCGCCATGTACTCTACCTGGAAGTCGAACACTTGTAACAACAAAGCCCAGCAGGCGAGTTCGCTCTTTCCGTTATGCATGCCCTCCAACCAAACTAAACATCTGTTGTCTGTTTTGAGCATAAATTTTCGTCCTAGCAGGTACGGTCTGTATTGTAAACCAACACCAAATGCAACCCACAATTCCAAATGCCAGCCGAATTGGGGCGAGGTCGACTGTGTTTGGTTTTGTCAAAGAGGAGGAAAGAGGTAGAAGTAGTGAAAAGATGGGACAGCTAGTGCCACATGTGTTGCATGAAGGAAGGGGTCATGGTAAACCACCCCCTCTCCTGTCATTTCCAAGTGGGACTATCGCTTACAAAACATTTTATTTTGATGCCAGAGCTTTAACAAAGTATAATATATTCTTTAACAACTCATTTGTAATCAGAACAGCAAAACTTCTACTATCTTGAATCTCGCTTGTTAAAAATTGATTCTGCTACAACTACCGCAGTCAACTTCTCAAGCCAAAGAAGTTTTCACTACCACACACAGTTAAGTATTTATTACATTTCTTTATGCAAATTGCGCTAATATTTCCAATTTTGCGCACTGCGAACTGATTTCAACACTTGTTATAAGAAAAAACAAATACAGCAATACTAATTTTTTTAAACCGAAAACATAAAAATTTGTATTATTTCAGTAACATTGGTAGTTCCATAGCGAAGCCAGTTAAATCGCACAAACTGGAAATCAATAGTAATTGGCATCTCTGCAACTGCACTCAGTTTAAGAAATATTCTTGAAGAATAAAGAAAGTGCGACAGCAGAGGGTTGGCTGCACCTTGGAGACAAGGTCACACCAACATGTCATGTTACAGCTCTCAGCTCGGCAAGGATACCTTGTGCCTGTAGTTGTTGAGAGCACGCCGAGCTTTCCCTATGAGAATGGTCTCATTTGTCTCCAGCTTGAAGGACACCACATAGGCATGTGGTAGCCATGAGCTGACTAGGGGTGCTAACACTTTGGGCACCAACTTCAGCGTGATCGTTACCGGGCCCGCATCTGACTGCATCTTGTGTTCTGGCTGCAAGCACACCCCCACATATCTCCTACATAACAAAGCCTCTTTCTTACATCTAATATGTGTGCAAATATTCTGTATGCTGAATTGATAATAGAAAATCAGAACTTTCATTTTCTCTTTCAGTAAGAAAACTGATTGCTGAAAGTATTAGCAAAATAAAACCTTTCGAGTTTAACAAATATTTGAGTGCTTATCAAAATATTAGTTTAGTTGATTAACAATGGAAAAGTTTTATTTGAACATCAAATGGTTGTGTATTTATTACAATTTCTAAAATAACCACACAAAACTAACTTAAAAAATGATCCCAGCATTATTGAGTTAAATTTTATCTTTTTAAATGTTGTTAAGGGGTTTTATAATAGCATTTTCCCTTAATTAAACAGTTCATTACTGTAACTTTTATTTTTGAGTGTGAATAACAGAAATATTTTCGACGTTTTGTTATATAGTCTAATCTTAAAATTACGACCTTTTCCAACTCCCAGGAAAATAGTTGCAACTTTGGTGGAGTCTTTGTCTGATTTTGGACCACTTCTGACCTTTCCCCCTCTCCCCACACCCTCACTCCATACGCAACAATTACATTAAAATTTTAGTTGGGTAGTTTTTTCACAGTTTTAGTGGCATTAATTTCAACACATTAAAATGGTTCCAGTGAACTGACTCGATCAAAACACTTTTAAGAACAAATAACACTTATTTCCACTGACTTTGATCCCCAAAAAGTAAAAAATTGTGTATAATTTCAACTGTTTCTAGAGCAAAAATAACACATTCTAATAAAATATTAAGAATGAGATATGGCAGAAATAGGCAGCTGAGCTACTGATTACATTATAAAAAATAGACAGAATGCACAC
The DNA here is from genome assembly GCA_029891345.1 of Dryococelus australis. NCBI lineage: Eukaryota > Metazoa > Arthropoda > Insecta > Phasmatodea > Phasmatidae > Dryococelus > Dryococelus australis. Next base: position 13,149,861 of record CM056995.1, on the reverse strand, counting down.
GTACTCACATGGTGGTACTCTTAGATAAGACACGTACAAACCAAAAAGAGATGAACAAATTTTCCATGCAGAGTGCGCAGTCGTGCAATGTTTCGCTGGTTAGACCAGCTTCATCAGGCGGCGCGTGGTGGCACACTGCAATCTAGTGAGCAGTGGTTGGCATGCATTCTGTCTAGATTTTTTAATGTATTGAAATATTAATTCATTTTAATATTTTGAAGTCTGCCGACAGAAATTATAACTCTAGGCGGACATATAGGGTCTTCACTTGTCACCAAAAATAGCCTGAACATAGTGAGCCGAGCAAAAGAAAACTTAGTTTTCAACCTATTTCCTTCCAATTTTTCAATTTATTTACCAAATTATTTAAGGTTCCCCAAAATAGGGCCCTTACTTTGTCCTTTGAGGGAATCATTATTACTGGGGTCATTTTGTTGAGACTTGATTGTAGCATACAACTAATGACATTACACAAAATTTGATTTCATATTTAAAATTGAGTTTATTTCATGTGCTACAATGCATGATAAAAAAACTTTTTAAAATTTTACGATTTTCATTTAATATACATTAAAGTTCAATTCTCGTTAAAATTATTTTTCATTTTCGTTTTAGTTTCATGATATTCAGTAACAAATTTTCATTTTGTTAAACAAAAAGTCACATTAGCACAGCCTTATGTTTTTTAAATTATTTTTTTATGGTCGGCCTTGTGCTAGAAACCTAATGAACGAACAGTGTGCTGCCTCTGCATCTCAGTGGTAGGCAAGCTTCATTTCCGCCTATGAGAGAAGCCTATTGTAGAGTGCTCACCAGCTCGGAGGTAGGAATGTAGAAGTCTGAGACTGCGGCGGCGAGATAGAGCAGTGCACGGGGCCCAAGAGGGGCTAGGCACTCACTGGCGGCACGTAGCAGCCACAGGTAGTCCGTCAGCGTGGAGAAGGAGACGCTGAGGAGGCGCCCCTCTTTCTGCACCTTGCGGTACTTTTCCAGCACTGGGGACACCGCTCCCACCCAGTCCTGCTTCACTGTGGCACACACCCCCTCAACATTGGCGCTACCTGTCTCGCTGCACCACTGGATATATTTTAACATCCTTTACTATATTCTTAAATATGCATATTTTTATTTCAAACGAAAAAATTACATATAATTATAGCTTGGTTTGAATACCAAAAATCACAATTTTAAATTAAGAAATGACAAGGTTTGACTGTAAAGGTTACTTCAATTTCTATATCTGTGCACACAAAGATGATACATTTTGGGCCTTCATGATTATGGTGGGCTCCAACCCACTAGGTAGGTAGCACGAGATGTGACATGGTTGGCACTTAGCAAGGGCGACATAAGGTGGAGATGAAGCACGGAGAGTACGTCAGGGTGGGAGAGACAGGAGTGCAGTGAGAAAACCTGCCAGTCGCTGGCAATGTCCCCCATGTTTCCCACGTACACAAGTTTGGGCGACACAGCTGGGAATAGAGTTCTTATCATATGAGCACATGACCACAACAAATACGGCCACATGACCCTGAGGAATGTTGCTACAACAAGAACAGATGGAAGCAGTACTCCAGTTTACCTGACTAAACACATGCTGGCGACACTTGGAAGACGATGACGATACATGGCCATGCATCAATGAGAAATTTATTTTTATTTCATTACAATAAAAAAACAATAAACTCTTACATTTAACAGGATCACCACCACAATCCTCCGAGACCAACTAACAATCACAGACAGGACTATTCTGGGTGAAGTCTGGCATACTGGTACGCAAAATGGCAAAGGGTGAGTGTTTCATTACATTCTGTTGTGCCTAATAACCAGAATGTGATCACTAAAGAGGAAAGCTCTTAAAAAGACACAGATTTGACCATCAAGGTGCAAAGGATGCAGGGTCTGAAAAAGTACTATGATGTCCTATGTGCCACAGACACATTGAGCCAGTCCATAGAGAAAAGTTAGTCAGCCAACTAAAAGCTGCTCACGATAATGTGAGTACTTTCGATATCAACCTTAGAAAAATGTCGCTGCTCCTTCCTACCTGAATATATTTTAACGGGCGCGCTTAGTGACATGCGCCCAGTGAAGTTGGTAACAATGGAGGGAAAGGAGTTTCATATTTTAACATCAAATAAAAAGTTTTAGGCAACCATTTGTAATAACTTAAAATTTTTCTTTCAATTTCTGTTTTTTTTTTATTATTATTATTATTTTTTTTATGATACCGTCGGGTGAGACACAAGATGAACGATGACAGTAGTTACTTACTGCAGGTGGGCGCCAGCAGTGCTTCCCATACACCGCACTTCGAGACTCGGAGATCTCAGGGATGCTGTGGGTTCTGTGTGTCCGTCTCACGTGAGCGTCTTTAAAAACACTTGTCAATACTAAACATTTAAAATAAAAACCTGTACTCAGGAGTATGCTGGGTGTCAATGCTACAAGAAGACATATTAATTTCACTGTTAGGATTGTTTTTTATTTTTCCGTCCATTACACATTATACCAGAATGATTTTTAAATGTTAACCTCGGACGTGAGTAGCCAGTTCTGGTGGGTGATCCTCCCTCAGCACGTAACTCAACTCATGCACTCCTAGATGAATGATCTCCTCATGGTACCAGATGAGACAGTCTCCACAAGGAAAGAGATCCTACAGCCGCTAGGATGGACTGGAGGATATACCTGGAGACGGAACACGGGGAATGAAAATGATAAAGTTACTAGGGGACTTATCCTCTCGCTAACGCTTACTTGTCCACAAAACCACGTGTCATTGTGGCGACGGTCAAACACATAGCAGGCTAGGATCAAATAATGTCGCCGTACAAAATCACACAAAATATCACTTTATGAAGGTGGGACACAACATGAACAGGCAGAATAAACATGTGGACGCGTAAAAACAATCTTAGATGGCGCGAATGCAGCTGGATGACGTTCATTGCGGGCCATGTGATGCAGATGAAGTTGCAATATTTTTCTGTAAAAATCTCTGGAATCCTGTCGGACAAAATTATGGTGCTATTCAAAAAATTATTCTGGCTGCGTTTCAAGCATACAAACGCATCTGGTGTGCCTGATGGTGGAAATATCCACGTATGAGGTTGATCGCGTAGTCACTCATGAAATCACCAAAACATGAAAATTACAAGAACCCTGAATCAAATTGATACATAAAACCCTGAGAAAACTATGGCGCACATTAAATTACAAGAAATTATACTGTAAGCGCAAGGATGGCGCAGATACGGACTTAGCGTCTGATGACCGCATGGTTGTAAATGATGTGGCCGTAACACAATAAAACACGACAGAAAACCTTAAATACACACATAAAAATTTACCCTTAATATTGATTGTGGCAAGGAAGCAGAAATTACAATGCAAAAGCCCTTAATATGGGTGGATATTGCCTCATTTACAAAGTGCGCTGGCCGTGTGGCCTGTCCACCATTACCTCTCTCCTCAGCTTCGTTTAAGTTTCAAAAATCCGCAAGGGCACAAAATTATTATTTGAGCAGAAGCATGATGCTGGGGATGTCTGGCAAAACGTACGCAAAGCAAAGGCTAACCGATATACTACATGAAGACTACTGAAACCTAACTCAGTGAAAAATATGAGGTGCGTAGTGACAGCGTCTTACCTTGTCAGGTCTCCTAAAACGACTGCCCAGAGGCAGGGGTCACGCAGACCTACCATGGCTGCCTACAAGGTACACACAAGCAGAAGTGCTATGCACGAAGAGTGAAAATATTATTACATGAAAAGAAATGGCACTTAAATTATTTTCAATACAAAATAATTAAAGCAATTTTTAATCAGAAATATTATTGTCAAGAAATGTCTTTTGAAGGTGTTCACGCCTGCATATCAGTATCGAGCTCTTCAGCACAGCACACACTTTAAATATCAAAAACCAACATGATGCAATATTATAAAAAGAACATTTTTCACACATTTTACCCTGAAAGAAAGACTTGTTACACTGGCACAAATTTAACCCTGAGAATAAAAATACATAGCACTGAAATAATTTTCCGTTGGGAAAAGTCTGTGGTCATGGTGGGATGTGCGCACGTGCTACCCACGTGTCAGTGAGGGCGGCAAGTGCTGTCATGGCCTATCTGTTGCTGGTTCTTAGCCGGTGTCAACATCAAATTGCAAAAGTGAGCAGATTTGTAAAAGATTTACTTTGCAAATAATTCCACAGATTTACTTGGCCGATGCATAAATAAATTGATGAAGGCCATGGCCTTGTTAATTTTACATAAGGTGTAAGAATGCACTATGTGCATATAAGTAGATCTTGAGCAGGGTTTTCAAAAGTGCTCATTTCCCCATGAACAAACAGCCTATACCAGCAAAGGCACTTCTGCTAGACCTAGAGAAGGTTGCGAAGATAAGGACTGCCCACACTGTAGGGAGGGTGTCTGTATGAAAGAATGCTGCTAGCAGCTTGTGGCTGTACTTTCATTGTTACAACAACAATTGTTGACAACAACAATGATGATGACTAGTCGATGAGTCATACATGATTGATGGATGATGGATAATGATGTATGAGTGATAATCACCAAGGATGGGTACATGAATGACTGACAGATGATGGATTATTGATTGATGATGGATAATTGACAGATGTGAAAGATGTATGATGACTGATGATGGATGATGACAATGATAATTAGAGAAAACAGAAAATCGCAAAATTTTTTTGATCCAATATCTTCTATAACACTCTAACTAGTTTATTCTTTCATGATTGGATAAACAAGGTTCTGACTCTGCTTATTTGTTTGCAAGACCAATCATGAATATTCTGCCTTATATTATCAGAATCCTCATTGGCCCAGTGAAATGGGGCAGTAGCTTCATACATTCATGCCAACCAATAAGGAAAGAAAACTGTTGGGCGCGTGTAATGTACCTTGAATCCTAGCAAACAGTCAACTTTTCCCACGATAAACCATCATCTCTAATGATGATTAGATGTGTGTGAAAATATCAAGTTGCTACATATGCTAAATAGATGCTAGATTTTGCAATAACTTCTATAGAATGATTCCAAAAAGTAATCAACCCTAAAGTAATCAACTATAAGTTTGAATACATAATAATTACTAGTGTATTACACTTGAGATGCAATAAAAGTGAAGGAAGCCACATTTCCTATCTTCACTGTGAATTAACATTAATACTTACAATAAGAATATAGATCAACTGCAAATGTCTGAGTGGAAATATGTTATCTACCAACGGAAAAAAAAAAAAAAAAAGAAAAAAAAAAAGGTACTCATAATGCTATTTTCACATATCTCGAATGACGAATGCTTCTGTGGACAAAGCACAAACTTATTGAGTGTACAAATCAATAATTTACTCTGCAGGTTATACATCTTACTAAATACAATCTGATCTCCTGGCTATCACAAGGTATGAACTACTCCAGTACCAACTACTGAATGTGCTCAGACATACTAGATTGTGACCATTGCTGCAATTGTAACCACTACTAGTCTGGCCTTCTTGCTCCCATGAGCACAGCCGTAGAGGCTGCCTTCATGGTGGGGGGGGGGGGGGGGGGGGCAAGATGGCAAAGTAAGTAGTTAAAGAGATTATACTGGCATTTTCTTCTCGTGGGAATGGACAACTACTTGGAGAAAATGCATCCCAAGAGCAGCCGGCTGCCATCAAACCAATAACATCTTGAATGTGAGTCAGCACACACTCACACGACACTAACAATTTTCGTGCTTAGAAAATACACTGAACTCCAAATTCAAAAGCTTTCATGGTTCCCAGGAAAAGGATTGTTATGAATTGTTATTTCGAAGGGAATGTTATTGGGAAAATGTTTACAATTAAATTTTTGTTTCATGGTTCCCCAAAAAAGGTTTTCATTCTGTGGCGATATTAATAAATTAACACTTTGTTTACATTATACATTGACATTTATACTGGTAAATAGTATGATTCTTTTGCAATGTTTACATCTGACAGCATAAAAGTTTCTGGTTTGTTTACATTTTAAAAACATATTGTATAAATTTTATCATAATTTTATTAAGATGTACAGGCTTCTGACATGTGAAGCCTCGGGGGCTGGCTGTCAAGCTTATCACTAAGTTACAAAAAGGGGGGTATTGATGGGTGCCAGGTAGGGGGTATTGATGGGTCCAGTGTAAAGAACTGGCCTGGTAGCTGTACGGCAGGGCACAAAGTCTGGTTCCGCGAGTGTGATCTTTCGTTTCCGCAGATTGGCCTTAGGTGGTACACCTGGGTGATGCATAACCCGAGATGGCTGCTAGACCTCTATCAACTCCTGCTGGCATGAGCATGAGCTAGATCAATTACTGTGCAGTGGCTCAAAGGTTGGGTTGGTCATGTAAATTGACTCCACCAGTTCCAATACCCTGAAGTAGGTGTTGGCGAGTCCCAAGGACTGATCTCGTCCGCTGAAATACGCTGTGAATAGAGGATGTGTTTCTTCACTAAGACGTACGGGGTCTTGAAAGACGTCCTTGGGTATCTCTGGTGTGATGGGTATCTGGAAGGAGGCGCAAACACTGAGCTTAATCCCTTGGTGAGAGTCCTGCAAGTGTATTAAGAAGGGGGGGTGGGGTAAGCTTCTGCAAACACTCTGAGGCAGTTAAGTACCTGTCTTACATTCTCTCCGATACCACTCTGACGGGAATGTGGCATCTGGACTGAATCACACTCTCATGTTTGTGAAAGGGACAGCAGGCGACGTGTTGTTTCACGCTGTGTAGAGCCACGTGAAACGTCTGCCAACCGGACTGTATCCTTATCCGTCGTGCATTGAAACGCGGTGAGCACCGAGAGTCGGGTCTCATTGGTAGACAGTCCCTGCTCGTGGATGAGTGTCTTGTAAGGTGACAGTTTCCCCAGACTCAGAGAACACTACCTTCGGCGTTGAAACGCAGTGAAGAAAGTAGCTGCTGAGCAGACAAGCTGATCTTAGGAGACTAGAGTATCTAGTGTTGGGGCTCTACCGTTCTGCCCACCATGGTGCACAGAAAGAGTGGCCGTCCAACGTGCGTGTGTATATTTGCATTCGAGAGATTTCCTCGGTCACCTGCAATCCTTTGGACAGAGTGAGGTACACTGGGAGAGGAATTACAACCACGGGAAGAATACCCTTGAGTTGGTAAAATATCTGTTTATTCCGTTTACCGGGAAGTAAACAGAATGGTGTCACACTACCTCCTAAAACGTTTGGCAAGAGTTTACGGAAGCTTAACTTACGACGTTTATCCAGGTGGAGGCGACCTGGTTCTAAGCTAACTGGCAGGGTAGACTAGCATTATGAAAATAGCTTAAACTGGTACTATTCCCTATGCGTGTTGCCCAGAAGGGGCCGCAGTGTCTGGGTGTGTAGACGACGTTAGCATTAGTTGGATATTCAGCACGAATGCCGTGAAGACTAAGCAGGTTGAGAAAGATATCTCTGGCAAGGAAAATGCAGTGGAGACCAAGTACTGGAAGTTCCTTTGACACAAATACGGTGAAGGAATGAAGACTGGTCCCGAGTCGGCTTGTGACTCGCTATTTATACTCTGGCTGGTCATTCCCCTTCAGTCAGATGGATAGGAGGTAGCTGTAGCATAGCTTCCTCAAGGCGTGACGTCACAAGCCAGCTTGGAGAATCAAGATGCGGCAAATCGTACTGGTAGAGCCACCTGGCGGCAAGCTGTGGTACTCAGTGCCTTGGATGCATAGTCTTGGTGGCCGGTGAATAATACAATCTTCGTCTGGAACATCCGTTCTTGCTGGGGTAGTCAGTAAAAGTTTCTAACGTTTCGTTGCATGGTCAACAATAAAAATTCAGTTGAAATGAGGCAGCAAGGCTTGCTCACTGATGAAGTAAAGTCATTTATAGCATTTTTGAAATGACTTCATGCATCACTTTAAATTTCTGAGATTTTGATTAATATAATATTTTAATGTCTCAGGTAAAGTGATTAATGCTGTTTTATCTAATAGGTTTTCTCCTTGTAAAACTAGTGCCTTGCATAATGTGTATTTCCTAGTCCTAAGAGATTATTAATTTTAAACAAAATTTTAGATAAGTCTCTCTTATTAGGAAATTACTTTTTCTTTGATTTGTTAATGAAGAAGGAGAATTTCCAGAGGAAAGCCCAGGGACTCTCTCTAGACATGATTGGGGTCAGATCATAGTACCGTATGTACTCGTGTATAGTGCACCTTTTTTTCCCCAAATTAAGGAAAAAATTTCTGGGGTGTGCACTATACATGGAAAAAAAAGAGGAAGGGGGAGTGATAGCCATAAATTGTCCTCTCATACTGAGGGAAAAGGAGACCATTTTTTAAAAATAGATAAAGGTATGTTTACACGAGGTCAGTAGCTGGATCCTGAAGGAAAAACGGTAACAGGTATCAGTTACTGGTTCCTGCGAATGCTTACTCGAGGTCAGTAGCTGGATCCTGAAGGAAGAACGGTAACAGGTATCAGTTACTGGTTCCTGCGAATGCTTACTCGTTGCCAGTTGTATAAGTAAAACAATATGGCACCATTAGGTGCAAAGAATGTACTTTGTTGCAGCATACAATGTGTAGCACGGGTACTCATATCAGAACTGGAGACAATACTACAGAACCAGAAGAAGAAGAGAGACAGAATCTGGGTGAAACACTGGATTTCAAGACTTAACACTTTAGGTGCTTTGGAAACACTGTCACGCGAACTTGCTGACGAAGATCCTGACATGTATATCAACCACTTGAGGATGACAGAAAACAATTTTGAATGGCTTTTACATCACGTTGAAGGTACAATTCAAAAAGAAGATACATTGATGAGGCAAGCTCTCCCAGCCAGACTGAAACTACAAATTATGTTACGTTATTTAGCGACAGGAGACAGTATGTCATCACTGCAGTATTTGTACAAAGTGCCAGAATGTACAATATCACAGTTTCTTCCAGAAATGCTGAATGCTATTTATTTAGCATTAGAAAATCACATCAAGGTAAGTAGGTACATGAAATACATATGTTTTAACTAATCTGTAACAGTTAAGTAATAGGTAATATTTACTACATTAAAATCATTGTACGTTTTACACTTTGTCTTTCGTGAATGCTGCTTAACTTAAGGAAAGGAATATTTATGTATAATTATAAGCTAAAATAAAGAACAGTGCGTAGATCATGTACAAATGTTCTTAATGAAAGGTATGTATATGTATTCAAGGTTTCTTCCATACGTTCTGAGGCTATTGAAATACTTTCTACACCTTGTGAAAGAATGTCACGAAACCTGCTGCTGGAATGCGAGGGTTGTGTTGAGGGGTGAGGAGATGGCATGCTACATGTAGTTTGCTGCTTTACGTTTACAGCAATCAGGCGATATTTAATTAAAATGTTTTGTAATTCCACTTGGCAATTCAAAGCCATAGTTAAGAGCATGAGTTTAAGTTGGGTGCCAACTAGTTTCCCGAACACATAAAATTCACTCTCTTCTCTGTTAATACCTTCAAATATTTTCTTTAAGTCGTTCAAAGCCGCTGATGCAGCAGAAATACTGGACACAGCCTTGCGCTTCTGTCCACATGCTTGTGGTGGTTGCAGTGACTCTGAGGAGCTGTCACCTGGTTTGCTAGTAGAAGTGTCTGGTACGTCTGTCTCCTCACGTTCTGATTCCGAAAGGGCATTTTCAATTATCTGCTGGTCTGCAGTGAAGATATGTGAAGGCTGAAATTATAATTCATTTTCAAAAATGTGGCCAAGCTGTTCGATACAAGAGGCATGAAGGCCATGCGGTGTAGAAATATTTTGTGCACACATCCCACATATGAATGCATAGAGCCCTGTTATGTAAGAAATAGTTTTCAAGTATAACATATGTAACATTTATTTTTACATTGAGTACACTCCTTAAATCGTAATCAAATGTCGAACATAGGTGACCTCCATATTATAACAAGTGTTTCACCATTGCCCTGCAATATGGGGTAAATTGCGAACAACTCAGCATTGTAGGCTACTTTGTGTAATTTTTCCCTATTCTGAATTTGAATGCGATGTATTTTGTCATGATACTACTGATTATGTGGATATTATTTTGCTCATCCATGCAGGGCTCTACACTTAAAACATACATGTGACCATAAACTTATTATATATCATGCGTATAGGTTTGTGCTATGTTATAGTGTGTGTTGAGATTGGAACCAATTGTAAATAGCCTGTTTAAAGTGTTGTGAGGGCTTGAGTCCGAATAGTGACAAGGAGTATAGTGTTTAAATGAGACATTCAACACGTGTTGTTTTTGAACAACAGAACACCACGACTGCAGTTCTCCTGGTGGCCGCTAGGAGTGGCAAGGCATCAGTACAAGATAGCAGCTGGCGTGGCCGGATGCGTGGCGTTCGTTACAGTTCATAAAACCTTAAATGTGTAAGTTTCAAGTCAAAACATTTGGTCCTCCCGACCGGATTAATATACACGTAATTTCCGTCATCTTTTGCTGTGTTTATGCGAGTATCTTGATTCTGTGTAGTTTGTTCGTGTTGTTATTGCCATTTTGCTCTAATCTCTTTGTCTCCCCGGAACAGGCTTTGTTCATCGACACACAGCAACGGACGTGTGTGATTAAAATTCTGCAGTATCATAGACGTTTATCATAAATTAGATGTTCAAGTAGTGGGAGCTGGTGCATTCTGTTGTTTCAATTTACAGAGGCCGGCAATATTAATCGTGATTGAGTGCTTGGTGACCGGGTATATGAGCACATTAAATACACTGTGCTATTGGGTTTAGCTGTGGATTGAAGTTTTGTGATTCATGAATTTGTGTGTCACTTTGGCTGATAAAGCTGCAGCATTAGAGCGACACATGGAATGTGCAGAAAATAGGTTACGGCGGGCAGCCGAACTCGCCAAAAAGGTTTCCACAGATGCAACCAAAATGCAGCTATTTTCTGCTACCTGCTGCGATTTAGCCCAGATACGCTCAGGATTTGAAGATGATCATCTGGCCTACGAACTAACAAGTAAGGACAAGACGGACTTCGATGCCGCGACACACTCAAAAAGGTTAGATTGTTTTGAGGACTTATTTTATGAAATTACTGCAAATTGCGACTCTTTAGAAGCTAGGAAGGAGTCTACCAAGCCTGCATGCAGTTCTTGCTCAGCCACTTCATCCCCTCGTCTCCCCACCATTGAACTGCCGCACTTCAGCGGTAATCCTAAATTGGACAAGCTTTTCCAACCTATTCAGTTCCTTGGTAGAGGACAATCCCACTCTCACTAATGTGGAGCGATTGTCATATCTCAAATCATCCCTGTCCGCATGTGCACTGTCTGTAATCCAAGCATTGCCACTTCCTTAAAAGAATTATGAAGTGGCCTGGGAATTATTGAGTAAACGATATAATAACAAAAGACTTATTGTGTCTTTACACATAGATGCTATCATGCATGCTCCCTCAATATCACCGGATTCTCCAGCATCAATAAATGGGTTACTGTCAGCCTTAGAAGAACATATTGCTGCACTGCATGTATTAGTTGTCAATGTAGACAAGTAGGACCCATTGCTTCTCCATATCATTGGGACCAAGTTGAACCCCTTTTTGCACAGCCAATGGGAACTTTACATAAATTACAAGATAGCTGAGCTGCCAAAGGCGACAGAGTTTTTAACATTTCTAGAAGGACAACGCCGGGCCTCTGAATTGCAACTAACCATTGCATCACAACCTAAGTCAAGGTCAACTATGCCGCCACAAAAAACCCTACTTCGCCATTCTCAGTCACAGTCATTTGCTGTGAACACTGTGACCAATGTGAATGTTAAGTGTGCTGTCTGCAGTGATGACCATGAAGTGTATCGATGTCCCCAATTCTCAGAGGCATCTCCCCAAGAACGGCAGAAGCTAGCTAAGTCTGCCCTGCTTCGGTTTAATTGTTTACGTGGTTCCCCGTCAGTCAAATAGAAACTATTGTACCTGTAGTTCCCGACATAACATGTTACTACACTTTGCTGAAGCTTCATCTACAGACAGCAGTGAGGAATTGACAGTGCCTGGTTCTCACTCCCTGATATCTCAAGGTCCTGACAGAGATATCCCATCAACAGTACTCCTGTCTACTGCCCTGGTGGAGAGTCCAAGTGGTAATGGTAGCTCACAGACAGTGCATGCTCTACTCGATTCGGCTAGTCAGTCAAGTTTTTATACTGAGGATTGTGTGAGAAGGCTTGGATTAAGGTGCAGAAGAACATCATTGCCAGTGTATGGTGTCTCTCAAGTGCCCGTGTACACTGCAAAAGGGGTAATAGATTGCCTGTTAACTCCAGTTGGCCAAGATTGCCCTTGATTTGCGCTCACTGCATTTGTCGTGCCAAAAATCTCATGTTTACTGCCCACTGCACAAATTGAGACAAATTCATGGGCCCAACTTGCCCAGCTGACCCCCATTATGCCAATCCTGGGCCTGTTGATTTAGTGATAGGTGCAGATCTCTTCCCCTATGTGTTGAAGGGTGGTACTGTAAGCCAAGGCAGAAATCTGCCAGTGGTAGTCGGCATAGTCTTTGGATGGGTAGTCATGGGGAGGGTGCCTGCCTCTGCACTGTCGATGAACTGTGTTTCACTTCATGCATGCTCACCTACATTAGACGAAGCAGTCCGACAATTGTGGGAGATTGAGGAAGTTGCAGTGCCTGCAAGGTCTACCTCAGACGACATACGATGCGAGCAAATTTTTGCTGCAACTTGCCGAAGGAATGAAACAGGTTGGTACAGCGTGGCCCTACTCTTCAAGGAGCCCCAGTCTCACTTCAGAGAAACAAGAGTGCAAGTCTTTCATCGGTTCCATAACCTTGAATGAAAGCTAAATCGAGATCCTAGCTTGAGAGCTTCTTACACATCATTCATGATGGATTACTTAGCGCAGGATCACATGTCCCTAATACTTACCTCGGAGCTTAAGAGACCTGCATTTCATATACCACACCATGGCGTCATAAAGCCAGATAGCAGTACCACAAAATTGCATATAGTATTTGATGCCTCAGCAAGAGATACTATCGGAGTGTCCCTAAACAACTCGTTGCTCACTGGTCCACAGCTACAAGGGGACATCATGGACATTCTCCTCCGCTTCTGTAGTCATACTGTTGCCTTAACAGCCAATAGAAGGCAAATGTATGGTCACATACAAGTTCACGAAGAGTTTCGAGACTACCGACGGCATTGACTCCAAGCCACTTTCTGGTGTTGGGACCTCGAGGTATGCTGCCTGAGCCAGATTTATCTCACATCTCACTCAACAGACTCTAGCATTGGCAACTTACCCAGCAAATCCAAAAATCCTTTTGGAGGTGGTGGCATCATCAAGATTACCTCCATCATCTCCAGCAACGACCCAAGGGCTGTGGTGTCTAACAGAACCTCACTACTGGCACATTGGTGCTAGTCAAGGATGACAACTTACCCCCTCTTTGTTTGAAACTAGGGCGAGTACTTAAGACTTTTCCAGGCCCAGACTCCGTTGTCAGAGTGGCAGAGGTGAAGATTCACCAGAGTCCTCAAGTGCCCTGTGGTCAAGTTGTGCCCGCTACCATCTCAATAAATCATAAAATGTGCATTTTGGTGGACGGGATGTTGAGACTGTACATAATTGTAAATAGCCTGTTTAAAGTGTTGTGAGGGGTCGAGTCTGAATAGTGACGAGGAGTATAGTATTTATATGAAACATTCAACACGTATCGTTTTTGAACTTGGAGCCTACAGACCACCAGAACTTCAGTTCTCCTGGTGGCCGCTAGGAGCGGTGAGGCATCAGTACAAGATGGCGGCAGGCGTGGCCGGAAGCGTGGCCCTCGTTACAGTTCATAAAACATTAAATGTGTAAGTTTTAAGCCTAAACAGTGTGTGTGTGTTGTCTCTTTATAGGTACCGCAAGATGAATAATAGTGGAAAGAAATTCAGAAAGGATTTCAACAGAGATGGAATTTCCCTCAATTTTTAGGAGCAATGGACTGTAAACATATAGTAATACGTAATCCACCACACTGTGGTTCAGATTTTTAAAACTACAAGTCAACATTTAGTTTAGTTTTATTAGCCATCGCTGATAGCATTTATTCCTTTAGTTACATTGATGCAGAGGTGGACAAAATGTGCGAACCAAGTTAGTGGGAAATATTTTAAGCCTGGGGAAATCTTTAGTGCTGGGCCGATGCCTATACTTGCAGTTCTTATTCTAAGAACTAAACTGACAGACTGGGACTTAACGAGGAACGGTGGGGGAAAGCTATCCTGCTGAGAGATAATCGTCTACAGGAAGTAAAATGGAGATAGTGAGATGCCCTTCCCACCCCACTGTGACAGGCGTGACTGGCGCTGTAAGAGATAATCATCTACAGCTGGAACCCGGATGTGCTCCGGGGATAAGAACCCTCACGTGCGGCAGCATCTAAGCCTATGGGGGCGCCGCGGAACTTGCCATTCCCATGTTAAATGCGGCCCAAATATGTTCAAGTTGTTAGTAGTGGGAGCATAAGGATCCTGGAATTTTCTGAAGTTTGGTTTTTGTGTATTATTAACGTATTATACGGTAAGTTTCTTTATTCAATTATGAGTTTCATTTCAATTTGCGGGTTTTACATATTATCTCGGGATTTAATGGTTTTGATTTTTTTTCCAGATTTGTTATTAAAATGTACCAGAAGCGAATTTGTTCTTCAGGGTATTACCCTAAGAAATTATATTGTAATATTGTTTAAGTTGCCCTGACTTAAGATTAACAATATATTACTAAAGTATTTTTAGTGCTTCTCTTATACTCCAATTTTGAAGAATTTATTTGAAATTAATTTACCTATTGTTTTGTGTGTTTACTTAAAGCATCAAATAGTACATTGTGTGACACTGACTTTAACACATATTTCCATCAGCTTTCAAGAATACTCTTATTTTTAAACATAGTGAAAAGCTAAACATTGTTCTAATTTTTTTTTTTTTTTTTTTTTTACCTTTTTAAGAAACTAAGTTAAAACATTAAAATGTACTGTGTATTCACACATTTTTAAACATGTTTCGGGGGTAAAGGGTGGGTGAGTGAGTTAAGAGATTTGTGGGCAGCTCTTAACAGCAAGGTCTTGACAGCCGATGAGGGAGATTGAGGTGAATATGGAGCGGTGCCGGAATGAAGGGACAAGGTAAACGAGAAAACTTGCCGACCAACAGCATCGTCCGGCACGATTCCCACTTGCGAAAATTTGGTAACTTGGCCGGGGATTGAACCCAGTTCGCCTTAGTGGGAGGCGAGTGTGCTAATCGCTCAGCCACTGTGACCCCTTCGGAGGTAAAATTTTTTTAAATGCTAATATATTTCTAAATTTCCTAAATTGCAAAATGTGCATGTACAACTTATTACTGTAAATTGTAAAGGATTTGTTATAAATATATATTTTTAGGGAAATTTTGACCTAAATTTTTATGTTCTGGGGAAATTTTTCCATGCTAGGAATTGTGTCCACCTCTCATTGATGTAGGAGTTACGAATTCCACAAGGAATTTTCGTCGCTGATGATGCGTTTCCACTTAGGGTTGACATTTTGAAAACATATACAAGATGTGGAACATTGAGTGTAGAACAGCGAATATTCAACTACAGACTATCCCGTGCTAGACGCATTGCAGAAAACGCGTTCTCAATATTAGTATCAAGATTTAGGATTTTTGAGAGACCAATTAATGTTCGAGTTGATACAGCTGACATAATAGTGAAAGCAATGTGTGTACTGCATAACTGGCTTCGTAGAAGTAGTCCAAATTATGTAACATATGACATGGTTGACAGAGAAGACCATGAACAAGGCTCTACTATACTCGGTGCATAGCATCTGCTTCCTCATGCAACAGGATTGATAAATAGTGGACGTGTTTCAGGAACATGATACAAGAATGATGCAAAACTGTTACGCGACAGATATACATAATATTTCTCTGCAGAGGGTGCAGTTTCATGGCAACATAAAATGATACAATTACCTGACTATGCAGTGTTTCAAAATAATGTATACCTATTTGAGAGCAACCTGTACATATACGATGATAAATTTTATTCAGTATGTCACAAACGGTAAAGAGATATTTTATAACTCTTCACAGTACTAAACCAGTGCTTAATTAAATCAAGTCTATTTTGGAACTATTTTCTGCTAAATCATTTCTCATTGCATATTTGCAGCTTCTGCTTGTAGGCTAATAAAAGTAACTGTTTACCATGCATGCTTCTCAATTTTCTAATGTTATATCCCAAATATTTCCTTTGCCAGATTTGTTCAACTATATCCCAACAAATTTGAAGTGCTTGTCTGGATGGTCACAACTGGAAGAAGGAATGAATCTGCCTTCGAAAATCATATCAGTTGTGGCTTGTATACATAGTCCAAACCAGCTCCCGATTTCGTAGACTTGTGGATTTTTGCCACTTCTTGACTATATGTAGACCGAAGTACTTTTATTTTATTTTTTACGTCTTGCACTGTTCCTGGTACTGGAAGATTTTCTGAAATGAACTTCAGCGCTTTTGCCCTTTCCCTGCGATTCTTGTACTTTGCACTTCTTGTGTTCCACAAACATTCTTGCATTTCGTACAACTCTACAAAAGCAAGAGTATCTTTACTACTTCACTTAGCCATTTTCACTACTGCTGTCACGCTGCTACACTGAAGTATTGTTCAAGTTGCTGTTTACACGATGCCAGTTGCTCGGAGTTCCAGGAATTGTGCATTCCAGTTGCCAGTAGCTGCCTTGTTGACACAGCTACTGGAACATCAGAACACTGTTTCCAGTGTACTGTCTCCAGCTACTGGTCTCGAGTAAACGTACCTTACGGGTATTGCGACATTCTAGCATGGCAAAAAAAAAGAGAGCCGGTCACTGCTAAAAGGAGAGAAAGGAGAAAAAAGAAAAACGAAGCTGAAAATGTTATGTAGTAGGAACATAAGGTTTCTGGATTTTTTTTATTTATGGCTTTTTGCACCCAAGTTATTTAATTAAAGTATTTTACAAACATATCACAATCACCATACATTACTGTAAAAAAGAATAATTTATTCCATACTTACTAACAGGGCGCCACAAATTTTTGGTGCAATTTTATTAAAAAGAATTTTTTCCCTGGAACTTGTTGCAAAAATCATTGTGCGCACTATACATGAGTGCACCCTATACACGAGTAAATACGGTATTTGAAGTCCCAGCTAAATTAATACATTTTTTAATTTAAGACTGCCCATCCTAAAGTCAGGACGATGGAAGAGAGCCATAGCGAGTCGTGTAAATGTGTGCAGGTTATTGAAGCAGTCTACACGCATCAGATTTAATAATTTTTAGGGTTTTGCAAGAATTGAAGGTTAAGCTTATGAAAGCTTGGGAAACTGTTACCATGGAACTTCACCACCCAGTAAACCTGTACTAAAGGGTATCGTCTAAACTTGCAATTGATTTTCTTGTTAAATGAACATCCTCTCAATTTTATCTGAAGAAAAGTTTATTCAATTTTTCTGAGACTCAGAGGTCCTTGATTGAGTCAATGTGCTAGCCCGCTAGTCATAATGGAATTTTGTTTGAGGAAACTACTCAGTACAACGTACACATATATAATTTTAAAATTTTGATAGGGTCACTATTTCTGGGGTGTTAATAAAGTAAGTTGACTGTAGTTAGAAAATAGAAGGGTTACTGTTGTGATTGTTGTAAGTTGGCAGACATGCATAGTGTGTGTGTATGATGATTGACCTGAGTGGTCTTCGTACATAGACAATCAGTTGTTAATGTAATGTTGTAAGACATTTGAGATCAATGAGAGTTAATAAAAATATTACACATACATAACAGTTACTATGGTACACTCTGTTATGTTTCTGGAAATCTTCTCAAGAATGTGTGTTGAGAATGTACAAGAAACTATTGACACTATTTGTCTGGGTAGCAAACAATGGTTACTTCTAAGAGGCTTGCCGCAAGTATTATTTTTGAGGAATTGATGGGATGAGGGAAGCGAATGAAATTCCAAATGTTGTCAAATATAAAATCAACCAACTTATTTTCTATAATCACACCCACTTGGTACCCAACATGCTGTATTAAGGTTAAGGTGCCAACAACATTAATTACACTGGGACTGCACTTCGGTGGCGAAAAAAAATGTAACTATAAAAATAATTTACTCATGCTACTGAAAACAGGCATTTGCCAAGTGCTGTTTTATGACACCTACTGTACACTGTTAGTTACTAAAGATCTGGTACTAACATACCAACTAAGCCATCTCCTGTCTTATCCAACATGTTAAGGATGCTGTTTCCAGAAAAATGTCTGATGAAAGGCTCTAAAGACTTCAACCTGTAAGGAGACAAACATATTTACACACTGGTATTTATTAATAAAAACTTAATGTTATAGGCTATACAACATAAAGTGAGGACTTTTGAAAGCCCTCTCATTTGGAATTACAATAAATAAATAAATTTTATTGTAGTCTTAGATGTTAACTTCCAAGTGCGGTTGAATATACACACTGTGTTTATTACTTACATGACAATATTTATTTTAAAAAGTGGTAAAGGATAAAAAAATTAGCTGGAAGGAAAAGTAACTAGGTCTTCAAAAGTGCTCACTTTACCATAAAAAGCCTATAAGCCTATTTATTTTGATCACAATATAGAATGTTTGTTAATTACAGTTTTTTTTTAACTATTACATATGACATGCGAGTTTTGATTGTTGTTTTGGCATTTGCACTACTATCTTCCAGTAAGTATTCTACAACAACATAATTATACTTTCCACTACAATTTTAGTGTTATCAAATGACAAACTATCTTATTTGTTGACTGTTAAGTGGTACAGTCTTGACATGAAAAAAGGCAGACTAAATTTGCTAACTGAGGAAGCAATGTACCTTTAAGATGAACCTCTGTGCCACAAATTTCCATCTGACATGTGGTTTGGATATTTTGTGCCTAGTAGGTTGCTGATGGCTGCAACTGTATTGTTCTTGTTTGTTTATAATTTTGTAAGGTTGGTGGTGTGTAACAAGATGGCTGATGTGAAATAAAGATTGTGTTTGTGATGATTTTCAATACGATGTTTTTCGTGTTACTTTGTGCAATCCATCAAATATTATAAACACTTTTGGTCCTCCAATGCCATATTGAGATGTTAGCAACCAGACTCGTGTTTTTACCATGAAACTAAATCAAACTGTTGCATAACCATTTGGTGCATGTGCGTATCAAAGTTAACCATGGCCATGGCGCAGCAAACTACTGAGCTACAATTAATAATGTTTGACTACCTTATAGCTAAACTAAAAGAAGCAAACTAGTTGTTAAATGCAGTGGTGCAAGATGCGGAGAAACTTTAAGAGTTCGTGGTGGCTTTTCACGAAGTAACGGCAAAACAGTACGAGTTATTAGCAAACTATTTTGCCTTGTGTGCTGTCCCACCAAAACCTGGATCGAGACCTCTAATAGAGATTAAGGATGCGTTTGTTTGTGAATTTCGAAAAGGTTTTCCAGCTTTTGTGTGCGTACAGTATAATAGATGTACTATCAAGATACCCAACATAACCTGTTGGGGTCCAGTTATCGATACGCGCGCAGTGCTGTCGCCTCTACCACTTCCAGTGTTTTCGGCCAACTGCGCCGAGCTCTTCAAATCCGTGGTGCATCAAGATATATAGTTTTCTGATGTTCAGAAACTACATTATCTGATTGGATGTCTAAAGGGTGAACCTAAGGAAACTGTAAGTAATCTACCAATCACTAATAAGAACTACAGTGTTGTCTGGTCATTGCTGGAGAAGCGGTAAAAAAACTTATACGTTACTGCTACACTGCAGGTTCAAGAAATATTGCACCTTCCGAAAGTATGTACCAATTCTTCAGAATCTTTGTCACGCTTTATTAGTGTAGTGCGTGAACACTTAAATGCTCTGCGTGCTGAAAACTTTCCAGTTTCTGAGTGGAGTTTTTTGCTCTTGAACATTCTTCTTGTAAAGATATATTCTTCTCTTCGCCAAGAGTTTGAATTATCTGTAGACCAGGACCTGCCAACTTGTGACCATCTGTTGACGTTCCTAGAACGATATGCTGTGACGAATGAGAATGTTCAGTTGGTGACTAACCTTAATGCCTCAGGCAACAATAGTACATTTGTAAAGAATAAGTTTTCAGCATACAGTATGAAGGACAATTCAAAACAAGGTCATAGTAGAAGCACTTTACTTGTTGCAGTAGAAAATGAAACAGTGTGTCCAGTATGTAAGGAGAAACATCCATTGAGTAAATTGTAGTATGGCTGACTAGAGTAGTGTGTTATGTTTTTGGACTTATGTGTTGTTGGCAATAACCAGTGTCATGGCGGCTCGTCTGGAGACTGGCCAAGGACATATGTAGTGATGCGGAGTAAATATAACAACTGACAATGAGGATGGGATTTATAGCCCGGGGAAGTGATAATTAAAAATGAGAGATAATTGAGTGATATAGGGTAGCAGGACAAAGTAGCATGGTTTTTTTTTGCTATGCTGGAGTTGGGGATGCACATTGAAACAGCCAGGAGGGCCATATTAGATAAGACAAGATGTCGTTAGGCAAGACAGAAGAATTTAACAGTGGGGAAGGGGATTTTGAGTGCTACGTGGAGAGACTAGAACATTATTTGAAAGCCAACAAGGTCAAAGACAAGGAACAGTGTAGTTTGTTTTTAACGTTGCTAGGCCCCAAAACGTACGCTGTGTTAAAGAACTTGTGCGTACCTGATAAGCTGGGAACAAAATCATATGCAGAGCTGGTGAAGGTACTGACGACGCCTTACGTGTCCAAGAAAATTGTGATTGCCGAGCGCGTAAAATTGTTGTGAAGGAAGCAAGGTGTGTGCGAGAGCATTTTGGAACGTGCAATAACTCTACAAAAAGATGTCAATGGCCTGTGAGTATGGTCAATTTCTGGATGAGGCTTTGCGGGACACATTCGTGAGCGGATTAGGAAAGGAGGACATTGTGCAGAAGCCATTAGTAGAGTAGAAGATAAGTTAACCTTCAAGTCGGCACTGGAGAAAGCACTGATAATGTAAGCGGCCTTACGACATTCTAAAGAAATGAGACCGGGGATGGTGCAACACAAGGTAGAGGACTCTGACCGTGATGCAGAGGGAGCAGATGCTGTCATGTCAAGGAATGGTGGGGGCACGGGGAATCCAGGAGGGACAATTTCTAGGCCGATGGTCATTCTAAGATGAAGTAGAAATTGTTACCAGTGTAATAGTGCAAATCATTTGGCAGCACAATGTCCCTTTGCCAACTATATTTGCAATGCCTGTAAAAAAAACGGGGCATAATAAAAGAGCATGTAGGACCCATGAAGCACACTGCGTGAAGGAGGAAAATCTAGTAGAGCTGGACTTGCTCAGTATTGATTTTAACTAAGTAACAGGTCAGGCCAATAGTTTTACAGTAGATGTGCTACTAAACGGTCAGCATGAGCGAATGATAATAGACACTGAGGTGGTGGTTTCTGTGTGTTCAGACAGTACCTACCAGGCAAAGTCACAACCATGTAAGTTGAGGATGACAGAGTTGGCCTTGCGTACGTACTCAGGACAACCATTACAAATCATGGGAGAGTGTCAAGTTCCGGTGGAATACCAAGGTCAGCATATGACTCTGCCCATGGTGGTAGTGGGTAGCCATGGTAAATCGTCACACATGCTGTTGGGGAGAAATTGGTTGACCTCACTGACGTATTGACTGGAAAACCATTATGGGGTGAAATGAACGAAGGAGGGGACCACATATCCAGGTGCTGGAGAGTAAAAGCTTTTCATCCTAGCGAGAAGTGATCATCAGTGATTTCTTGTTGGAGTACAAGTCATTGTTTACATCAAAGATAGGAATTATTTCGGGTGCTGAAGCTGATGTAGTATTCAAAGAGGGAGCCATTCCGGTGTTTTGCAAAGTTAGGGCAGTACCTTTTGCAATAAAAGCAGCGGTGGAAGCCAAGATTGACAAGTTAGTACAATCAGCAGCAATGTATCCGGTGAGTGTGAGTGTCACAGTGGGCCACCCCAGTAGTGTGTGTCAGGAAAAAAACGTAGGGGTTAGGTTGTGCTGTGACTTTGAAGTTACATTGAATCCTCCGGTTGATATGGATCATTACCACCTGCAAAACCAGTTGATATTTGTAGTGAAATAGCTGGAGGAAAGGTTTTTCTCGGTCATTGACTTGCATTCAGCTTATACCCAGCTGTCAGCCAACAAGCAAAGCCAGCCCCTGTTGACGATTAACCAACACAAAGAATTGTTTTGCTATACACGGTTATTTTGTAGTGCTCCATGCATCTTTCGGAAAACAATAGAGCAGGTTCTGAAAGGTATAAATGGAGTGTATGCTTATCTGGACGATATTTTGGTGGTAGGTTCTAGTCTGGAAGAGGGTCGTCGCAAGCTGGATGAGGTATTTCAGAGACTGAAGGCGTATGGAGTCTGGGTACAAGTGTTGTTTACTTAGGATATAAAATATCAAGTGAGGGCATTATACAAGCCACACAAGAGAAGGTAAAAGTGATTCAGGAGGCCCCGGCCCCAAGGAATGTTTCGGAACTTTGTTCATATTTGGGGTTATTGCAATTCTATGGCAAGTTCTTGCCTGACCTAGCCACCTAATTGCATCCGTTGTATGTGTTGTTGCAAAAAAGACCAACCTTGGTGATGGACATCTGACTGCATGAAGGCTTTCGAGAAGAGTAAGATGCTGTTAATACACAGCCCAGTACTAGTGCCATATGACCCAATGTTACCAATTGTGGTTACAGCGGATGCAAATGCATATGGAGTCGGAGCTGTGCTGGCACATACCATGCCTTCAGGAGAGGAGCGCCCAATAGCTTTTGCCTCCAAAACCTTGTCAAATGCAGAGGCAGGATATAGTCAAGTGGAAAGAGAGGCCATGAGTTTGGTGTTTGCGGTGAAGAAGTTTCAAAACTATTTGTATGGCCGCAAGTTTGTACTGGTAATGGACCATCAAGCCTTAACAACATTGTTTGGTACTAAACGGGGGGGTACCAGTAATGACGGCTACCAGAATACAGCGTTGGGCATTGATGTTGGGAGCCTACCAGTACGAAGTGAAACATAATCAGTGTGCAAAGATTAGGCATGCAGATAGATTATCTCGTTTGCTATCACCAAAGATGCAGAAAGATATTGGTGAGTCATGGCTAGGGGAGATTTTTCTTTGTGCCATTTGAGGACATCACATTAGATGCCGCGGATATTGCAGAAGCTACTCAGCGAGATGCTGTGATGTCAAGGTTGTCTGATCTTATTCTGTGGGGGTGGCCTAAAACAGTGGCACCAGAGCTGCAACTGTATGTCGTCAGAAAGTTAGAGCTGTCCATGGAGCAGAATTGTGTGCTATGGGGGAAAAAAAGTTGTAATTCAAAAGGTGTTGCATGAAAGAGTTGTGAAGTTCTTACATGAAGAGCATCCTGGAACGACCAGGATGAAAATGTTGGCTCGCAGTTATGTGTGGTGGCCTGGTATGGACAGCCAGATTGAGGAAGAGGTGCTGCAATGTGGTGTGTGTCAGTTAAGCCAAAATGCTGCCCCTCCGGTACCACTACACCCTTGGAGATGCCAGAGGGTGCACCTGGATTTTGCAGAGGGGCATAAACATAAGTTTCTAATCGTGATTGATGCCTTTTCAAAGTGGCTGGAAGTAATTCCAATGTCTGCAACTACAGCGAGTCATACGGTGGGAAAATTATGAACACTGTTTGCAGCATTTGGGTTACCAGAGGTAGTGGTAACGGACAACGCACAAACTTCTCAGTTGGCGGAGTTTGGTGGCTTTTTGTCTTCCAATGATGTGAAACATGTCAAGTCTCCCCCATATCACCCACAATCGAATGGTGCGGCAGAACGGCAGGAACAGACCGTCAAATTAGCAATCATATGGCAGCTGCAAGAATACCAGCAAATGTAGCGGCAACGCACATTGCAGCATAGACTGGATGTGTTTTTATTTGCATACCGGAACACTCCATATTCCATAACCACGAAAACCCCAGCAGAAGTGTTTCCACAGAGGCACCCTCGAACCAGCTTGGCACTGCTAAAACCGTCGTTCTCAAGGGAGATGGCAGAAAAGCAAGAGAACATGAAGCACCATTTGGACAGAAAACGAGGCTCACTTACTTAGGGTTTTTCAAGGAAGTGATAAGGTTCTGGTAAAAACAGCGAAGGGGGAAGATGCCAGGTAGGTTCAAGGGGTGATTAGAGGAAGGGTGAGCGCTGTTACATATCAAGTACAGGTGGGTGACAGGGTCAAGTTAGTGCACGCGGATCATTAGAAGCAGTGGGCCAGAACAGGTGAACAGGCACAGGAGAGGGGAGAAGGCAGCACGACAGAAGAGGAAAAGTGGGATCTTCAGAGGGAGTCGGGAAATCCAGCCTCCAAGAAAAAGGATGAAGAGAGAGCCACCAGGCTGCAGTGGGATGGCCAGCAGAAAAGGAAGCAGGGAGTTCAGGGAGCAGCACTGCAGACTGGAAGAGAAATGAGAGTGATGAAGACGATGAAGAGTTCAGAGGGTTTCTTGTGGCAACACCAGTGAGCACTCCCCAGCGCAGATGTTCAAATAGAGTAGTTAAAGTACCAAACAGGCTAAATTTATAAGTGCTAAATTCTGAAATGGAAAGGGGAGTGTAGTATGGCTGACTAGAGTAGTGTGTTGTGTTTTTGGACTCATGTGTTGTTGACAAGTCAGTGTCATGGCGACTCGTCTGGAGACTGGCCAAGGACATATGAAGTGATGCAGAATAAATATAACATAAATGTGACCAGTCCCTGAAAAAAATATATTCCGGATAGAGTCAAGTTTCTGAAAGAACAATCCATATGTTTCAATTGTTTAAAACCCAATCACGGTGCAAAAAAAAGTGTCTAAATTCACATGTAGACAATGTCAAAAGAGGCACCACTCGTCGCTGCACTTTTCTCATGGCTCATCACGTAGTCAGAGTGTAGATACAGAAAATGCAAAACCTTATGATTCTTCTCATGAGAGTGCTATAAAAAAGGTCCAAACATTACATTTGTCTAATGAGACTGAAATACAAACTACAATTTTGCTCTCGACAGCTCTGGTCCAAGTGAGAGATAGTAGTGGACATTTTCAGACATTAAGAGTCTTGCTGAATAGTGCATCACAAGTCTCTTTCATAACTGATAGATGTGTCCAGCGGTAAGGCTTACATCACCACCGTGAACAAGTAGACTTAGCTGGTGTTGGGCAAACTCCTGTGTCAGGGTCAAGAGGAGTTCTTTATTGTTGTGTTAAACCTATTGACTCTCAGGACATATATTTTGACGTTAGAGCTACAATCTTGAAGGAGATCACTCATCCCATGCCTGCGCCAAGGGTTGCTCACAGTACCATAAGCCATTTGAAGGATTTGAAGCTAGCGGACCCAAGCTTCAATGTTCTTGGGCCTATTGACATCTTGTTGGCAGCCGACATAGTGAGTGAGCCTATGTCCGGCAGGTAAATTGTGGGCGAGCCCAATGCTTTTCACAAAGTGTTTGGCTGGAATGCGTGTGAATCAGCTAGGAGTCCGACTGTGTCATTCTTGATACAAGACAATAGTCTGGATGTACAACTGCAACAATTCTGGGAGCTCGAAGTGTTACCGACAACAAAGGTGCTGTCAACTAATGGGGAAAAATGTAAAGAGCACTACACAGAAACACACGCACGGGACATGGATGGTAGATATGTGTTGTGACTGCCGTTCAAACAAAATCGGCCTGAGTTAGAAGAGTCGCTAGAACAGGCATGTTTAAGGTATGAACATCTGGAGAAGATATTCACTAAGTCACCAGAGCTCGCAACCGTGTACCACCAGTTTATCAAGGAATATGAAGAACTGGACCATATGACATACATCTCAGTTGCTCGGCCTTCTGGTGGCAAGCCAAGTAACAATTGTTTGGGTGCAGCAGAGATCTCGGAGGTAGCATATGTTATTCCTCACCGTGCTATAATTTAAGAGGCTAGTTCAACAACTAAGGTGCGCATGTTTTTGATGGCTCATCAATAACTTCAAATGGTGTCTCATTAAATTATATGCTCTACACTGGGCAGAAATTGCAGAAGGACATCTGTGAGATTATTGTGAACTTCCGAACACTATGTGTTGTCTTTACTGTTTACATCTGCAAGATGTATAGACAAATACGGATACATTCTGATGACTGCAAATATCAATGTATTCTGTGGCGACCTTCAGCTGAAGAAGATGTGCAGCTATATAGCGTAAACAATGTTACGTATGGACTGGCATCATTTCCTTATCAAGCAGTGAGAACATTAAGGCAGTTAGCTACTGATGAAGCTTAAAACTTTCCACAGGCAGCTTAAGTACTCTTGTGAGACGTGTTTGTTGATGACGTGGTTACGGGGGCTGACTCATTGGAAGAAGCAATAAACTGAAATATGAACTTATGTCACTGCTTCAACGTGGACGATTTGAACTTTGAAAGTGGTCCTCCAGCAGCACCACTCTACTTGAGGATGTGTTTATATCACAGCGAGAAGTTTTGAAGAGCCTTGATCAAGCGACCAGTCCGGCTATCAAAGTGCTTGGTGTGCACTGGTGTCCAGAGACTGATGATTTCACATACCACATTAATGCACCCCAATTGTCAGTAACCAAACAACGTATCCTGCCTTTACGACCCATGTGGGTGGGTAGCCCCAGTTGGGTGTGGGAAAAATCTTTTTGTAGACACTATGGACGATGGGGTTAGAATGGGATCAACCTGTTCCTATAGATATTGATCAGCAGTGTTTACATTTCAAGAAAACACTGGGCGCTCTGGCCAAGGTGAGAATCCCATGACACATTGAGTGGACTAGTGCCTGCAGTATTGAAATTCATGGGTTCTGCGCTGCTTCTGAGAAGGCGTATGCTGCTGTGATATATACTCGCATTGTCAACAACATTGGAGTCGATTCAACTTGCCTATCACAGCAAAATCAAAGGTTGCATCACTGAAGACACTATCAATTCCAAGGCTTGAGTTGTCGGGTGCCTTGCTTCTCTCAAGTTGCAGCAATGGATAAGCAAAATGTTCAGTGAAAGGGCTCATCCCTTCAGTGTGGCCGGTGAATAAGTTCAAGATGCCCGATC
This sequence comes from Dryococelus australis, assembly GCA_029891345.1. Taxonomy (NCBI): domain Eukaryota; kingdom Metazoa; phylum Arthropoda; class Insecta; order Phasmatodea; family Phasmatidae; genus Dryococelus; species Dryococelus australis. The sequence goes on along the minus strand of CM056995.1, from coordinate 13,122,589 downwards.
TGAAGGATAGGCCTGAATGTAAACTTCAGAGAGCACAAGCTCTAGCAGTTCAAGAAAGTGATGGGGTACCCTGTGGACATAGAAGGCTTTCCATCACTCTCAAGACTCAAGAGGGTGAAGCCCAGCTTCAAGTCTGACACACGTGTCAATTAGTAAACTCTAGTAATTTTATGTGAGTACTTCTGTCCTGCCTGAACAATTTATTTTTTGTTCCGGCAGCTGGTGAAATGTGTGATGCTTACAATTTCCTGGAGTATGATTAAATGCTGCTATTATAGGGTTGGTGTGTTTACAGAACTACATGACGTTAACGAACTTGGTTAGCAAGTCTGCTTGGTATTTTCCACGTCTGTATTTCATAGCCCAGATTAATAAACTGTCATTTTGTTTGAAGAGGGGTTACTATTTGAAGAGGCAATATTTTTGCTGCAGAAAAATTGTTTTTCTTCACAACCCCCCTACCCCCTAGCAGGGTGGCACACATCTGAACGCTTCCAAGCACCGAGCTATACTGAAGAGAGGCATGCGGCGCGTAGCCGAGCGCTGTCTGGTGGCTACTACTGGCAACGAGTTCAGCCTCGCACGCTCTGGCACCCTCCATATGCCTCTCCGCTATTCCCGCCGCCTCCATAACCTTCCTGAGCCACGTTTTCACGTATAAACCTCCGTCCCCAGTCCGGGCAAGTGTGCAGCGTTCCTCATCAAGTTGCGCGGGCTGGCCGACGATAGATCATGTCTACAGCACTTCGTACTTTGGGGCTTCAGCACACTAGATGCATTTTCACGTAATATGAGTACCACTCAAGTTGAGTATTGCAATGAACATAGTTGTGTTATGATGGTGATAGTTTCCCTTTTAGTAGTGTTTTTTTGGTGATTTTCGTGCATATGGATATTTGTAGGGAAGTGTTTGCTTGTGTGAATTTCCGATATGGTGTTTTATGGGAATGTTTGTATGAGATGGATTCTTCCTTTTTTTTTTGGCATGTTGTAGGAATGGTCTCCTGGACTACGATTTGCCAACGTAATTTTACTGTCAAGGAGTTTAGTGGATATTTTATGGCGTGCCTTTATGCTCCTGGTTAAGTGTAATGAGGGTTTTTGCTCCTTCCCAATGGTATTCTTGACATTAGTATTCCATGTTGTACTTTTTAGTGAATCATCAGGCGTACTTTACTTTTAAAGTTGTAATGGTGCTTGCTTTACTCAGGGAGTCATTTTACCATTTTTTAATGGGATTTCACAAGTGTTTATTCAGGTTGGGTGATTTCTTAGGATATGTTAATATTGTTGTTTTTTCTGTTTGTTTCAGTGCATATGTGTTCTCTCCTTCCCCTAGTTCACAGGTTGGTAGCAAGCAACAAAAATTTTCAAAGGCAATTCATTGATATGTTTCAAATCAAGTTGCAAAATAGTTGTTGTTGGTGATATGTATTGATGGGCGTCAATATATTTGTATTGATTTTGGAATTTTTGTGTCCAGGCTTTCTTGATTTTTTTCTAATGGTGTGCGTCCTCCTTGCCTTCCTCTAACCCTGCTATGCCCTAAAGGGGTGTAACAAGGGTAACAGTGTGGATGCTTAAAGCTTGAACGGCATTTACGAAACAAACAACCTCATAGTGAATCAGTGTGGTTGAGTGCTCTTGAATTAAAGGCAGCATTGATGATTTGGATTCAAGTGGTGTAACATGACCTACTTTCAGAGGATTTAAGGTTGCTCCGTAATAAAGGATGCTCCAGAAAGCTAAGGAAATTGCATCCTTTCCTTGATTATCTGGGTGTCATCAGGGTGGACAGCCGCTTGCAGCATTCAGCATTGCCGGAGGAGAGTAAACAACCAATACTCCTTCCAGGAAAATGTCATCTATCCATGTTGATTGCGGAACATTACCATGACGAGTACCTCCATGCAGGACTCCAGGCAGTATATTCCCTTAACCAGAGGCAATTTTGGATATTGAATGCTCGTCAGATTGTTAGTAAAAACACATCCACTCCTCTTATGGGAAATTTCCCTGCTGTGAGATTCTCAAAAGTGCATCACTTTTTGAAAGTTGGCATCAATTTTGCAAGACCTTTCGCAACAAAGCGGACAAAGGCATGGAAAGCTCCAGTGGACAAAAGATACCTCTGTATTTTTGTGTGCATGTCAACGAAGGCTGTCCATCTGGAAGCTGTATTATCACTGTGTAACTCGGTCTCTTGCTCCGTTCTGGTGGGCGTGGTGTTTACGTGGCATCACACCGTCACCTATGGAAAGTTAAAGTAAGAGAGAATTCGTGTTTTATTCCTGAGAGGTGACCCGTACTATCTCCTAACTACCTAAAGCTGACTGTAATTGTAAACTATGCAAATTGCCAGGTGAAGGGGACCTGGTTCTAGACTGGAAGGCAGGTTTGACTAGGTAGCAGATAACTTTCCCTATCTACTCTGTTTCCGTGTGCTGAAGGGACTTACGGGGCTCACTTCCTGAAGGGTAGTGGACTTGCCGTCCGAATGCTGCTCAGCTGTTGCTCATACCAGGGCCGACTGCCTCGCGCAGCTGTTGATCGATCGCTAGATTACTCATGGGTGGCGGCTAGCCAGCGCTACTGCCGTCCTTACTGCTGGTGTTGGAAAGACATGTTGATAGATGCTATTCACGTTTAAGTGTTGAATTTCTACGAAATATAGGTAGGCGGCATGTTAGCTTCTGTACAAAGAATTCTCAACACCGGCCTGCACCCCCCCCCCCCCCCCAATAACCACAGTCTCCCTTCTTACTTGAAGTAACAACAATTGTCAAAGTTCTGAGAAATGGGTGACCGCTAACATTAGGAAAGGCCAGTTTTCCATAGACTGAAAACCTTGATAATAGAAACTTTAACCACGATTGAAGAATAGGTCTACAAAAACAAATCCGTGCATAACTGAAACCAGGTTCGAAGATACAGCGGTTGGCAAGGGATTACTGTATCTAGTGCCTCAAATTTTCGACTTTTTCGACCCAAACTTTTCACGGTTCCTCGGGATTGGGTCATAATAGACTGGTTTTACTGTATATATGGGCGTTATTTTTAGGAATTATGATAGAAAATATAATGAATAAAATTTTATCTACAGGACATATGGGCACCAAGAGTAAATCTCTAAATGAAGACATATTACTCTGAATATACAAAAGTCAACACTTTCAAATCAGATTATTCCACAAAAACATCAACCCTTTATTTTAATAGACCTTAATTAATATTTTACGACTACTAAAGAAAAGAACAAAGTAATTATGTTAATTTAATGAAAATTTAAGAAGGAAGCAGAATATATGTATTAACGAGAAAAGAGAAAATAAGATGCTGCTCACTTTGGATTGGTATCAGAATTTAAAAGATGAATATTAAATACTCTCTGCATCCTTCCTTACAATATGTGATTAGAAAAATATATCATGTAAGTATTTAAATTATTTCAAATTTGGGAAACAGTTTATAAATATCTGTCTTTGATATTCAAATTTAAAACAGCTGTTTCCACTGTTAAGGAAATATTCAAAATTTGCCAACTAGTCCATGAATACACAAACTCTTCAAATGTTAAAATGGGACTTCTGGGACACAGGACCGAAGTAAGATAAACTTTCTTACAGTTCCCCTGCAGAAATATAAATGGGTGGAGTTCACCTTATAAGTCTGCATCGAAGAGCTGGAACAGAAGACGCCAAACTAAGTCCATCCTGTATATTGGCCATTTCACCAAAGACTCGAAACTCCAGTAGATAATTCCAGATCAAATTACACAGTTGCAGAATCACTTCAACAGTTCATCTAGACACATAATTTTTCCACACTCTTCTTATCACGCAAAAGAATCACTTTAAAATACTGGAAAATGCTATTAACGTTCAGCTTGAAATACTGCAAAACATTTTGTCTATATGCAGCGATAATTACTCCAGACATTCAAAATTTCCTTTTCTTGATTATTATATTTTAATTTCAGATTTTATTCACTGTTTCTCTAGGTAACTCAGACAAAAGTTAATAACTCCAAAGAGAATTTTTGAATAGCAAATGTTAAACTGAATGGAAGGATCATCTAATCTAACATAGTTTTCACAGATAAATGTACATAACATTCAATTGAAATGCAAACAAAAATAATTCAAAATTTAAATGTTAACATACTAATCATAAGGAAACCCTTTACATCCTGTAATATTCTGAAATATTACAATGTGTTACAGCGTCCCTTCTGACATTTTCCTTACCACCTTCCACAGTGAAGTGATACAAATATAATTTACATATATAAGTTTAAGTTTGTTTATATCAGGAAAAGTGCGCAGTGTTGAATTTTCTGAATGATACTACAAATAAATTATTTAATTCTACTGATGAACGAACGTGATTTTAGTGAAATAAACTTGGCAAGGATTGCCATAAAAAAGTGTTCAAGAGGTTGCAAATTTTACAAACAGTAAGTTTAAGAGTTTTAAATACGTATTTGTAAATTGTTAACACAGTTATTGAAATGCACATGGCCTGAAAAAGATGCCCTTTCCAAACTTGTAGTGAGTGAATGGTATTTGTTTATTTGTCTATATCTTAAATAAACGAATGTACGGTTTACTTCGTTCAAAGTATGTGCGTGTGTATATATTGCTACATCTGTACAAATACAAACAGCAACGTATGTATCACGTTTAGTTTTTTCATTAAAGTTAACATTTTTGAAGTGAAATAATTTAATGTTATTTCCATACGCGCAAAATTTTCCATTGCTCCATCTAAACAATATGCAACCTAAAATGCCACACACTCGTAAGAACGTCTAAATGTTATCTCCCTCGAAATAAATAAATAGAACACCAACAAATTTAACTCAGTCCTTACAAAAATAAAACAACTTGGAATGCCAACCTAACTGGAATATCCTTAATTAATTAATAGACGGAAATTAGCTACTGTCAGATTTTCAGTGCCTGCCATTATATGGAACACGAGGAAGGAGGAAAATGCAAGTGTGCATTGGACTCAAAACATTTGTTTACAAACGTAATTTTCTTCAGTGACATAACAGCAGTGGTGGATGGATACATTGCGGCAGTGCTACTTTTCTAGAACTGTCAAAATTTACCCCACTTACATGAAATGGACTATACCAGAAATTTTGGAAAACATTAAGAATCCTTTTAAAGTAGCTACTCAAAGCGAGCTGCACTGTACCTGTGGAGGAAGATGACAGCGTAGCCCTTGTCCAGGAAGTATTCTGTGGACGCGGCCCCTCTCGTGCCGGCACTGAAGTTGTCCAGGAAACGCACCACATTGTGCTCCAGGGGCACAGTCGTCCCTCCAGACTGGAACACACAACGATATGACTATAACATATCTCAACAGCTTGCTAATCGTTTTATATTCACAGCACTGCAGAATAATGATGTGTCAACTCAATATATTAACATAAAAGTTATTTCATTGACGCCATCGGGTGAGGCACGAGATGAACAATGACACAAATACTTACTGGTAATTTGGGTGCCAGAAGTGCTTCCTAATCACCGCACTATTGAGACTCAGGGTTCTCAGGGATGTTGTGGGTTCTGTGTGTGCGTCTCACCCGTGCGTACTTACAAACACATAAGCAATACTAAACTTTTACTAAACATCACTTTGAAATTAAGCACTGACGTAGGCTAACAGCCAGCGGCGCTAGAGCCCATGACGGTGTTCATGTGTCATGTGTACCGCATGTGCGCAAAGAGGCCGATGATTTTGAACTTTCCTATAGATGTTAATTTCAGGGTAAAATGTGTGATATTGTCTTTACAGTGTTTAATGTGTCCTAAAATGTTTTTAACTGTTTCTACTAATTTTAATTGTTTGGTTACGAAAATTCAAAGTGCCTGCAGCACCGAGATTAAGAACACTTAATATTCCGGCATGAATGCCATCACAAAGAGACATTAAAATAACACTAAAATTCATAAGAAAATTATAGAAATGTAAAACAATATCTAATTTAATTTGTGCCATTTTATTTTCAATATAAAACATTTCACTCTGCGTGCATAGTACTTCCACTTATGTGAACCCCGTAGGCGGCCATGGTAGGTCAGTGCGACACTTGTATCTGGACAGTCTGTCGAGGAGAGCTGGCGAGGTAAGACACTGCCACGTACACACTACAACTTTTGTTCACTGATTTAGGTTTCCATAGTTAATGTAGTTTACCCGTTAATCTTCTTGCATACGTTTTTGCCCGACATTTTCCCCAGCAAATTTGCTTCGACTTTACTATTTCTTACGCCCTTGTAGCATTTTTAACTTAATCGAGAAGAAGGAGGAGAAAGATGTCGGAGAGGTCACGCGACCCGCACATTTTGAATCAGATGCCATCTGCCCTTGTTTATGGCATTCCAGTGTACCTTCTGTATAATTGCTACATGCAATTTTAAGAGCTTTATTTTTATGTATGTATTTAAGGGTAATTTTCGTATTTGAATATTTTACTGCAACATCACGTGTAACCACGTGGCCGACTGAAGCCAAGTCTTTTTATACCCCATCACTGTGTGTTTAAGAGCTTATTTATATAACATTGTACGCACAATCATTTATTTCAGGGTTCTATGTCAGTTTTATTCAAAGTTCAATGAATTTTTCATGTAAATTGATGCTTTTTGTACTTGACCACGCGGTCATAGTAATGTTTTATTTCACAGCCATCAGACATGTTACAAGCCTGTAACAATGCTAATCGTAAAGAGAAATTGCTCAACACGAATAATCCTTTATCTGAATTTAGTTTGTCGTTTCTACTCAGAAATATTGCAATTTCACCTGCACCATGTGGTCCGCTACGAACTTCATCCAGCGGCATCCGCGCCACCTAAGCTTGTTTTCACACGTGTGTGTTTATTGTGAATATTCATCTCGTGTCCCATCTTATTTCATGTATCATTCAAGGGTCTATGTAATTGTGTAATATGTGTATGGAGCAATTATTCCCATCCTAGCCAGCTCTGTGTATAGGCCGTCACCACACTACCCACGTGCTGGAGGGTGAGCCCTGATGAGTTTTGCGTTAGTGATGCAGAGTAAACACTTATGTTAACGTGTATTAAGGGTATTCATTTGTAATTCACAGTGTCCTGTCTTCAGGGAAAAACCGTCAGTCCACCCTAGCGGCTGTCGGCCCTCTTCCCTTGTGAAGGCTGTGCTTTCATGCACCTCGGTGAGATTATCCATTAAGGGATGCACTAGATTAATTACGGTCTGGGGAGCACCCAAGCGGAATTGGCTAGTCATGACCGAGATAACCATTTGATTGGCACGTTGATGTGTATAAACAATATCAATAAAAACAAGTCTACAGTGAACTCAATTCTTTTATTCAGTAGTGACAGTGTCCTAGCCACATATGTTTTATCAATTATTTATTTCAGTGATGTTGATTAAAAGTTTAGTATTGCCTACGTGTTTGTAAGTACGCCCGGGTGAGACGGACATGCAGAACCCACAACATCCCTGAGAACCCTGAGTCTCAATAGTGCGTTGATTAGGAAGCACCACTGGTGACCAAATTACCAGTAAGTATTTGTGTCATCGTTCGTCTTGTCTCTCACCCAACTGTGTCAGCACTTAATAAAATACCTGTGGCTAGGACACTGTCACTACTGAATAAAAGAGGTAGGTTAACTGTAGACTTGCTTTTATTATAATTGCTCGTACACATACACGTGCCAATGAAATTATGATACTCTCGGTCATGACTAGCCAATTCCGCTTGGGTGCTCCCCAGCCCGCAATTAATCTAGTGCAAGTCTAGATGGATGATCTCACCGCAGTGTATGAAAACACAATCTTCACAAGGGAAGAGGGCCGACAGCCACTAGGGTGGACTGACTGTTTTTCCCTGAAGACAGGACACTGTGAATTACAAATGAAACCCTTGATGAAAACATTAACACGTGTGATAGCTCGGCATCACTAACGCAAACTCATCTGGACTCGCCCTCCAGCACGTGGGCAGTGTGGTGACGGCCTGTACACAGAGACGGCTAGGACGGAAGTAATATCACCGTACACCAATTACAAAATTACATAAACCCTCAAGAGATACATGAAACAAGATGGAGCACGAGATGAGTAGTCACAATAAACACACACGTGTGAAAACAAGTTTAGCGGGCGCAGATGCCATGCCGCTTGATGAAGTTCGTAGCGGACCACAGGGAGCAGGTGGAATAGCAATATTTCTTTGTGAAAACGGTAAATTAAATTCCAACAAAACATTATTCTGGTAGAGAAAATTATTATCTTTGTCATTACAGTGGTTACAGGCTTGTAGCATGCCTGATGGCAGAAAACACAAACAATGTCTTACCTCGCCAGCTCTCCACAACAGACTGCCCAGACGCAAGCGTCGCACGGACCTACCATAGCCGCCTACGGGGTTCACATAAGCGGATGTGCTATGCAAGCCGAGTAAAATTTATTATTGAAATAAAAGTGGCGCAAATAAATTCAATATTGTTTTACATTTAATAATTTTCTTGTGAATTTTTCATATCAGGAATGAGATAAGAATCACAGTATTGATTATTCTGCAGTCAAAAAAACTTGAATCATGGGGCTATGTATGAAGAACAGGAGAGAAAATAAACACAAGAGAAAACAAACATTCTCCCGGCACCCTGAATGAATGACTCCTCACACCACGGAAATAATTTAGTAGTTTAAGGTCAGTCCAAAATATATTGAAAAAGAAAGATTGCGGCTGCCAGTGTGGGTTAAAATCACTGGTGTAGAAGACAGATCTGGACACTAGTTTGAAAAGTTTATACCCTTATTAACCCATTTAGTTGATGAATCCAGCTATAGAGCACTGCTACTGAAGTAGCGCTGTTTCAAATGGCTAGCTCAGGGAAGGGGTCAATTCGCTAACATTGTTAGATAAATGAGTGTCCAGACCTGTCTTCTACGGCCGTGGTTGCAATCACGTCTCGCATATACTCTTCAAACGTCCCTCATGGGTTCTCACTAACCTGAACACGACTCGAAACTGAATGTACTACTCTTGGTCAGTCGACTCGAAACTGACTAGCACTACATTGCTGGAATTGACTAGCTGGGGTACGAGGGAGGCCGTGCCTACTCTTATTATCTCTTCAAAGCTTTAATGCACCACTAACCACAAACCCTTTGCAACACGGACGTGTTTCTCATCCATAGAAAACAGATACTTATAGAAGGCAAAGTTTCAACACCATCTCTGACTCGTGTTACTACTAGTGCTCGGTGAACGCATTATGGAACTACAAGCGCAGAGGCTGGAAGTTTGAATTGATACTACCAACTTCCATTCAAATTAATGTTGAAATTTAAATTTATGTAAATGCTGTATGCAGTGCAAAATCTGTGTGTGTACATGTTAAACAAACTATTTAAATGTGTTCGGAATATATTTTTATGGTATAATACTTGTAACTAAAAAAATATTTACACATATTTAATTTACTTTCAATTGCAGGAATGAATCGTTCATATTATTTTAAAATACACATTGTTATATACACCATGGGAAATATTGGGACATAATATACTGAAGCATGTGGGATTTAATAATCCCAACTTTTAAGCCACCCAGTACAAGGGGAAACATATCCTTGTACCTGTAATGTTGGCGGAGCACCGTACCAGTTAGTATTGGTGACGTGAAGGATAAAACCTTGTTTGCCAACGTGTGTATAATACAGGGGATGTACATCAACAAGTCGTTCATCTACGGAGCAACCTGAGGGGTCGCACACAAGTCCCAGGCTAGTGGATCAGGGGGTTCTTCCCTCATTAAATGGAAAGGCTACGAGATGATGTCTCTTGTGGTGAGTTAGGTGTGGGTACCTTGGGGATAGTAACCCCGACAAACAACTTGAGCTTGAATGTACGCTCGTACACGTTTCATGTACGAGAGGCTTGGGTGGCCTTCAAATACATGGATGCAAGCATCACATAAAACATGCCCTGGGTAGATTATTCCCGCTTGAGTAAGGAAACAACATATATAATGGGACATGTGGGTTTTCATGTCGGGACAAAATTATTCGTACTGGGCAACACACCACGCCGACACGTTACCTGTGGTCTCACTGGCAGCGGAGCTCTCCTCTGCTCCGTTTGTTGCTGGGCCGGCCAGCTGAGGAACAGTGGCTGACTCTGGCTGCGGCAGTATGGTGATCATGCTGCTAGGTGAGGTGTGGGAAGGGCATGGAGAGATGGCAGAATATTCTGCTGAGAGTACCGAAGGTTCTAAACCTAATATGGCAATGCTACTATGTAGTATAATTAGATATTCAAATGGTAATCTACCTGGGGTTCTGGTTGACAAAGAAAATAACGAATCACTCTCTTGTGGCTCAGGAGTGGAATGTGGTTTATCTCCACCTCCACGAATTTCAGATTCTGTTTAAGATAGTGTTTTGGTTCCACTCTTATAATTCTTCGGCATGAGGCCGAACTACGGCAATTAACTCTGAATAATGTGAAATGCAAAATAAAGATGTACAAGTGCGGTGAAGCCGGTTATAGTTAGCGGTCCTATAGTGTACGTCCGGGTATGCGACTAGACCCAACGTGTCTTACCACTTAACCTCTCCTGGCCATTCACTAGCCTGAAAGGTATATTGAGTTACTAGTGAAGGGCTACCACTAAGATTAGCCAGTGCAATACCCTGAGCATTTCCTTGGCCAAACTCAGAATACCACTTGGTGTTACTTGTGTCTGCCTTTTGACTGTTTGCGCGTAACTGGCATTGCTTCATGTACACTTAGAAAATGCTAAGAAAATTAAATTTATATTTGTCTTTCAACACACAAGAGGTATAAGGTTGATTACTGCTATGATTACAAAGTCTTTGCAAATTCCAATGGTTTGGTGATTTTAATACTCTTGTGTACCATTTTAATACAACAAAAAGAAAGTAAAATAATTATGGTAACGGATTTTACCATGGAATAATTCACTTCTATGAAATATTTAAATATAATTAACAACAGAAGTTAATTTGTATAAAATAAAATAGTTGCAAGTCAGGTGAAAGCTACCTGTTACATTTACTGGTACGTTATGTTCAAGTAGGTTGGTGAGTAATTAAATCAAATCAATTATTATTCCAGTCCAGAAATCCTAACTTAATTGTGTGTGTGTGTGGGGGGGGGGGGGGTACCCAGAAGGGACCTCGTAATAATCACATAGGGTTCTCTACTCGATTGGAAGAGTTGGCCAGGCTAAGGCCTTAAGGAGGGTTTCTTGAGGAATTCTACATTGCAGTGACCTTGGGTTACCTGGAAGGTGCGGGGTTAGGACGGGCTAGGTTGATGTAGGAGGTGCTCGTGGAGACAACTGGAGGCGATGCAGAAGTGGTGTCCTTCTGGGGATGAGAACTGGCATCGTTGTAGTTGCGGCATGGGTGCAGGATGCCCAGCCCTTAGTCAGGATGCCCTAAGTCTTCACAGCCAAAGAGGGCGTAGCATGACTCTAGTAACGCCACGGGTGTCGACTACAGCCATCACAGCCTTAGGAGTGGAAGAGTGACTCTCGCGAACCACCCTGAGCATTCCGAAGGCCTGGTCAGGTTCACCTTTTATAGTGATCTCCTGCAACCTTAGGCGCTCCAAGGGGTTCGGGGGTGTGGCCCCACCTCTTAGGGGTGGAGCTTGTGACATCACATGCATGGATACTTATTTTGCCTGTCGCTCAGCGCCTGATGTGAAAAATCTCTAAATTCAGAGTGCTCGAGTAGGCCATGACCTTTCGGTGATTGGCCCTCTTCTCTCTGCAATGCCAAATTCAAACTGTGCGCTCTTCAGTTAGCGGACGCAGTGAAGTAGAATAACTTGGCTTCGGGGAGGGTATTGACGTGAAGGTTTTCTGTAGATTCTGGTGGGCAGTACAAGCTAGGAGCACGAGATTAAAGGCATGTTGAGGCTCTGTCGACTTCTGGGAGTTCCCCGTGTCCTACCTCCAGAGTACTGTCAGGTGACTTGCCCATGTGGCTTGCCTTATTAGGATGGGCGAAGTCGTGCTTGTGGAGTGCGCTTCCTCTAAGCGTAAAATACGTAATACATCAATTTGCCCCCAACCCCCCCTTTTTTTTTTCCCTCAGACTGAGACCCATCTGGCCACAGAAAGTAAAAAAAAAAGTAGGTTGGGTTCGTCCAGGGTGTAGGTCATTAAGGTCCTTGTAGTTTATGCAAAACCTCTTGCTTCCGTCACTCTTAGGGACGAGTACTATTTGGGCATTATAAGAGGAATTAGAAGGTTCCACTATTCTCTGCACCTTCATCTTGTTCACCTGATGTAACACTTCTTGTTGTCAATATGGTGACATTCAATATGGAGGGTTGTAATTAAGCATCTCGTGGTGGGCTATATTTCATGTTGGATTGTCCTTGGTTACTTCAAGGACTCGGGGGAGGTGAATACACACCTGCATACTCATTCAATACGGCCAGTAGTTATCTTAGTTGCACGAGTTCCAGATCATGTTGGATCTCTTGTGGATCTACCTCCCTGGTTGTGGTAACGGGTGGAGTAAATCCCCCATAGACAGTCACCTGGTGGGATTCTCCAACGTAAGCCCGGCGAGGTCCGTAATCTAACACACAGTGATGTTGAACCAACCATGGTTGGGTTAAGATAACCTCCTCTTCAATAGCAGAGATTACTGAGAAAGGTGTTGTGTGGCGAAGATGGTGGATCATGACGTCTCAGTCTATTCTTCTCTCTACTTCTAGGACTTGACTTGGCTGGGCCATTCTAACTATCAGTCTGCAGTTTGAGGTAAGCATTGTTGGTCTTGCGTCAGGAGGTCACTCCGTACAAAGTTTCCTGTAGCTGCAGTATTCAAAAATGCCAAGCAGGGACGTCCATTACTCTCAATTAGAATGCGAGGTACTTCTAGATCAGGAGAACCTGTGGTTCTCGTATCTGAGAGACTTGGAAGGGCAGGGCTTGCCACAGGTGGCACAAGTATGCGCCAATCGGATCTATATTAAATATTTGCTAAAACTGTTTCCTTATGTTTCCTCTTGAAATCAATTGCACGGTTTTACTTAGTTCGGTAGACAGCATAAGAACTAGTAATACCTAGGACCACTGGAAAGCCCTATAAAAAAATATACATTGATGAATCCACCAATGGTCGACAACACCAGTGTATACTGATCGAGGCATTTTTCAAACATCAGGTTGATATTTAACGATGTATTTGTCTGCTTTCAGACCATATTAATACCACTTAACTCAATATTTTAAAGTTTTCATTGCCCTTTGTAAAACTAGAAGTCTGAATTATTTTGGTATATTTTGGAATGCTTGAAAATTACAGTTGTGGGTATTTTTAACATTTATTTTTCAGAGAAAGCATCCGAAAATTCATTGGTTGATATTTTGGTGCATGTCCACCAGATTTTCAGGCCAGTGGAACCGATGGATAAACCGGTTCAACCGGACTCACCAAGCGATTAATTTTCGAACATCTGGCGTACATCGGTGGATCCAAAGGTGAATTTTTGAGTACGCTGTCTACTTAATGTGACAATATAAACAAATAGGCTAGTGAATTTAATGATGGAATTTAACGGTTTAAAAAATTGCTTAAATTTACATTAAAAGTTTCATAAACCTGTTACTAAACATCACTTGAGGTGCTGTAAAAATGTAAACATTACTTCTAATCCAAATATTTACCACATAAACATTATTGTAAAAGTAAAAAATATTAAATTTAATTTATACTGTTGTATAATTACAAACTATAGTCAGCTCATACAACAACAATGCTCAAACGTGACATGGCCGGCAACAGTATATATTGGAGGAAATGCACGTGACATAAAAGATTATAACATACATACACTCACAATTAGGGTACAGCCCGGTGGCGAGCTCTCTCACCTCTCCTTAACCCAACCAACTCCTTTTCCACTCCCTTCCTGAATTTACCAACCCCTCTCACAGATACCAATTCCTCCCTCAACACATTCCACTCCCTCACAGACCTCACAAGCATCGACTGCCTACCCCGCTCCGTTCTCCTCCACACCCTCTGAAGCTTCTCACTGTTGTTTCCTCTTCCTCTAAACACCTCCTTACTTAGCTTGCAGTGCAGCCCTCCCCATCCTCCTTCATTCACCATCCTGTACATCCTGACTAACAGTTCAACTTTCCTCCTGTCCTTCAATGAGCTCCACCCCATTTCTTTCATCATCACTGATGGCCTATAGTTCCCTTCTTCATCATCATCCTGCCCCTGCCTTCTACACCTACCCTTCACCCATCTTGCTGCCTTTCTCTGCACCTTTTCCTGTTCTCGCACCTCACCTCCACATACGGGTCCCATACTGCTGCAGCATATTCTAACATTGGCAATACCATTGTGCCATACGCCTTCTCCTTCACCTCACAGCTGACTCCATTCAGCACCCTCCCCAGCATACCCAGAGCCCTTCTTCCCTTTGCAACCACCCTCTCTACCTGTTTTTTTCCACCTGAGGTCTCCCTGCAGTATAATCCCTAGATACTTATACTCTGCTGCTTCTTCTCTCTTTTGTCCTTCCCATCTGTACATGTCCCTGCTTATCATCTTCTTCCTTGTGAACCTCGCTACCTTAGTTTTTCTTACATTTATCTTCATTTTATTTTTTCTGGTCCACAACCATATCTTATCAATGTGCGCCTGCAAATTTCCGCCTCCCTCTCCCACCTCAGCATATACAACACAATCGTCTGCAAACAATCTGATTTTTCCTCTAATCCCCAAACCCATGTCATTTACCGTTATGGTAAACAATATTGCCTCACCCACTTTCACCCTATGCCTTCACCCCTTGAGGAAGTCCCCTATCCATTCCACTACCCTCCTGTCTGGTATCAGCGCCTCCACTTTCCTCATCAATGTCCTATGGGGCACCTTATCGAATACCTTCTCAAAATCAATGAAGCAGGCATCCACCTGCTTCCCCTCATCAACTACCTGCACCAGATCCTCTAATAACCCAGCCAGCTGAGTCTCACATGAGTATCCCCTCCTGAAACCATGCTGGGACTCCTCCAACCAATTCCTATTGTTCATAACCCTCACCACATACTGCACCACCAGTTCCACAATTTCCCCCATTCCTTGCCTTTTCCTTCTTCCACCATGTTCCCCAGAAATACATGCTTTGCCTGTTTGATCTTCCTTTCAAGCTCCCTACCTATTTGTTTCATCAATTCTTTAGATCGTATCATCCCTTCATTTCTCCACTTGGCATGTAATTTTCTGCACTTCTTCTTCATTTTTAAAATCTACTGTCCATAATATGGCGGATCTCCCTCAGTTTCCAACCTTTACCTCTCATACAACTAACCCTTTCCTCAAACTCTGGTTTGAATTAAAAACAAATATGAGTCATGTTGTGTTAACGAACACATCTTCGTGGAACTGATGTAACAACAGAATAACATATAAAGTGAAGTTAAAAGTTATTTCTCACCGTCACAAGAACCACTTTTTGGTTAGAATGACGGTCGCAAAACTTTTGAATTTGTTCTTTTGTTTCTTCGAAATTTGAAGGAACTTCAAGTGTTGCGTAAAATTCTTCTATCTGAGCTGCCATTTTGCTGATCTCCCACCTCAGCACAATGGATAGCTGAAAGGAAATACCTAATTGAATTCACATTACGTTCTTTATTGAAGAAAATTAAAATCAAAACAAACCTTTCGCCAACTTAGCATACACGAAATACCGCGAAAGAAAAGTAAAAAGAATTAATTTATCAAAAATAATTCATCGTATTACAATATTTTACTAATAAATAAATTTTAGTAGTGCAACTTTCGGACTTCCGTATAAAATCATAGCGTATGAATTAGAATTATATTTTTTGGGGTTGGCGTTAAATTCCCACATGGCACCTGTGCGTGGCCCCTTTTCACGTAAACAAACATAACAAGAAGTCATAAAAGTGTGATACATTACTGGCAGTGATGTGTTTGAATTGTATACAGTCTTCAGAACCAAACGAAGTATCCTACGGAGGTGGTTTAATGTGAAATAGATTGTGTCAATAAAATTTTAAGTTATTACAAACGCAAAATTAGCGCCGTGTGGTTTGGGCAGGCGTGGTTTTAAATTTGGCAGCTGCTCGTAAAAGGGGTGAGCGAAAATAGAACAGAAGTCTCATGGGCCAGAATATTCGATAAGAGGCTTGGTTCTGACGGCGAAGGTGCGTGGCCATATCACAAGTGTAGCAGTGAGTGTAGTTGAGCGGGTCGTCATGAGCGAAGCGGCGAGTGACAAGAACGCTGAGGCGTGCAAGGAGGAGGGTAACACAGCGTTCAGGGCCGGCGACTGGGAGCGCGCGCTTGCCTGCTACTCGGCCGCCATCAGGCTGGCGCAGGACGACAGTGTCGAGAAGGCGGTGTGCCTCAAGAACCGCGCCGCGGCGCACCTCAAGAGGCAGGACTACCAAGCGGCGGTCGCCGACTGCGCCGCGGCGCTCGACATCGCGCCCAGCGACCCCAAGGCGCTGTACCGACGCTGCCAGGCACTGGAGGCGCTAGAGCGCTTCGAGGAGGCATACCGGGACGCCAAACAGCTGTTGGTGGTGGACCCCGGCAACAAGACTGTCCAGCCCGTGCTGCAGCGGCTCTTCCGCACCGTGGAGGAGCGGCGCACCATCAACGCGCAGACGAACAACAAGGTTGCGCAGATGTGCCGCTACGCCTTTGGATCCGAGGAGGACCCGGACAAACGAAAAATGGCCATCAACAACTTGGTGGTTCTGGCGCGGGAGAAGGCGGGCGCCGAGATCATGCAACAGGAGGGCGTGGTGAAGCAGGTGGGGCGGCTCGTCCGCGTGGAGGACAAGGCGATATATCTGGCCTGCGTGCGCATCGTCAGCGAGCTGTGTAAAGACAACGTGGAGCGCACCAAGAGCATCCTGCAGGAGTTGGGCGTGCCGTGGTTCCTCGACGTGCTCAACTGCAGCGACGAGGAGCGCGTCAACGCTGCCCAGTACTGCTTCCAGACAGTGCTCAACTCGCTGAGTGGCATGGACAACAAGCTAGACAGCAAGCCGTGCAAAGAGATCTGCGAGCAGAATCACAAGGAGATTGACACGCTCTTGACGTGCCTCGTTTGCAGCACTACGAACCGCACCTTCAGTGGCCTAGCACGGGATGCTGCCATCGAGCTCATCACCAGGTGAGGTGGGGAGCAGCAAGGGAGTGTGGGAAGTTCATGTGTATGGAGCGAATGTACCTATCTGTTGGAGGAGAACAAATAGTATTGCTAGAAAATTTGGTGTGGTTTCAGGAACTTTACAACAGGACAACAACCCAGCTGCAATATAATAACAATATTATTGTTGTTTTTACAGGAATGTGCACTACAAGGCATTGGACTGGGCGGAGTGCCTGGTTAACGTTGGCGGTCTACAGCGGCTTCTTGAGGTTTCCAGCGAGCTGCAAGAGTACAAATATGAGTCGGCCATGGACATAACACCCTCCACACGGACCATCGCCTCTGTGTGCCTGGCTCGCATTTACGAGAACATGTACTATGATGCTGCGCGGGAGCGCTTCCTCAAGTGTGTGGACGAGTACGTGAAGGACAAGCTGATGAGCCCAGACATAGAGTCGAAAGTGCGGGTGGTGGTGTCCTTGACGACCTTGCTCCTGGGGCCGCTCGACGTCGGCAACACCATCATCGCACGGCAGGGTATCATGGAAATGATCCTGGTGATGGCGGGCACGGACGACCTCCTCCAGCAGAAGGTGGCTTGCGAGTGCATCATTGCAGCCGCCTCGAAGAAGGACAAGGTGCAGGCGATCGTGCAGCAGGGGGCTGACATCCTGAAAAATCTGTACCAGTCAAAGGATGATGGGATCCGGGTGCGTGCGCTGGTGGGGCTCTGTAAACTGGGCAGCAGTGGGGGCACAGATGCCTCCATCCGGCCGTTTGCCGACGGCTCCACCACGAAGCTGACTGAGGCCTGCCGTAGGTTCCTCATCAACCCAGCTAAGGACAAGGACATGCGCAAATGGGCCGTTGAAGGTAAGAAAGAAATATTCATACCTGTTATTTCTGCACTACGTCTAGGTTTGATGGTTAGCATATTGGGTAGAGTACTCACCAATAAAATTCTAGAATGGGGGCGGTTTTGAAAGAAAAAATCTTGGAAAGTGGTATAATTTCACTCTACTAATTACACAGAACACGAATTTACTAGGGGCATCCCCAAAAATTATAGTGGGGAGGGATATGAAGATCAGGGAAATTGTGGGGTAAAATGAGTGAAAAATATGTATATAATTGTAATATTCATTCACGAAAATGCATAAAATTGCAAAAAGGCTTAATATAACGATCGAATCACAAATATCACGAAAATACATTAAATTGTAAAACAACCTAACCATTTAATATCTAAATTCAATCAAACATAGGCGAGTGATCAGCACACACTAAGTTAGAATTCCCTACAACTGGTTGGAATAGAGAGCGTTCAATTCCAAATAAAAATTAAGTACACAAAATTCAAATTACTTTATAAAAGAGCAAAAATATATGCAGCTGGCCACCAATAATGATCCCTATTAATTAAATTCACCTCAAAACTGAATGTAAACCACAATCAAAATTTAAATTGTGAATAATAAAAAAACTTCTTACTGTGCGCTACTTCGCTATCTCTTATCTAGCTACAAATCAAAATTGCATTTTAAGTAGACGAAAATGATAACCAATACGTGTATACAAGACTGAAATATGGAAACTTTAACATATCCATTACTGATCTAAAATAAGGATATAAAATAAGTATTGCCCTAAACATGATGTGAAATTCAGAGCATATTAATTATTCAAAATTTCAAAACATAGCCAAATTTGTGAAAACAGCAAAAAAATTATGCTTCACTATGTCCCAAAACACAAAAATGGTATTGAATAACTAACTTCACGTTAAAAAATAAAGTCAACCTGACAATATTGAAATCACGATAAGCCTACTTAATAAAAAAAAAACTTATATTATGTGCCCGTTAAAATCTGTTAGGCACTACCTAATTAAAGGTCGTATTTACCCATGAACTAAAATGAACTCGAGTTCTAACATGTGCCCAGAGAACTGATATAGGGGACTTTCTGCAATACATGAACAGGTTCAAAATCGGAATACATAGATTTTGCTCTAAAACTTTAAGGAAATACAGACACTAATAAATGTACAGTTATGCAAATATACTAACTTTGGTGAAATCCAAAAAACCATGAGCCCCTAGAATTTTCCAAAATTTTACAACACAGCTTTGTATCGTCTGCTGGTTGTAGTTTGCTGCATGGAGGAATCACATAGCCTCGACGAGCACAGCACAGTACGATACGACACGACAAAAACAGCAACAATGACCATTTTCAATGTGACTGCTAGAAGTTACAACCCGACAGTTTACTGACGTGACACGGCGAGTAGAATTTTTTGGATCCATTTAGAAGCGCACTGATTAACTACACTAGTTTCTAAGGTGGTGGGCAGAAGGAAAATTTGGAATACTTGATGGTGCCAATGCATACACAGGTAAAATTATTATTTATAAGAGTTAAATACAATCATTTTCATAATTGGTTTTCTTTTTTAAGCTATGTATTTCCCATTGTAGGGAAATCTTATCATACAATTTCATTTTACAAGGTTGTACACACTGTGCGTTATGCTGCATGACACGACGAAGAATAGTAATAATTTCTAATCCAAAACTGCTGGTCGCACAACAGAATTGTCTGGCTTATGTCAAATCTATCTTGTATTTCATTGGTTGTTTAGTTTTAAGTGTCGTGTCGTGCTTGCGGTGAATTGCTGGTCGGGGCTATGTGATTCTGGCATGATTCAGCTAACTTCATCCTTTACTCATCCGTAATAAGGTGCACTCAGGATGTGTACTGCCATCCCACGGCGCACCGTAGAACTACGTGGCCAGAGTGGCAGGCATGATGTCTCAGTCCGGCAGTACAAGCTCACTTTGATTGGGGGGGGGGGGGGGGATTGAAGTGAAGTCTGGCTTGCAGAATCGTGTGAACAGTACAAGCTGGACTGATGTGTCTGTAATATCATCCAACCTTGTGAAGGAGTATCCTGTAGCCACGTGTCCAGCCTCTTCAAGTACTATATGATAAATGACTTGCCCAGTGGGTTGAACAGCGTTCCGATGAGGCAAAGTTGAGTGCGTGTCAGAGAGATGCAGAGCATCATGCGTCAACAGTGTACATATCAAAACAGAATATTGATACCAAAATATCGGATAGCAAAAGAAAAGTATTGATATTTACTCATATCAGTAATATTGCAGTATCCCTAGTCACAAGCAAGTGTGTGTATTGCATGCTGTTCTAGGATAATGCAGCTACTGTGTTTGTGCAGGCCTGTCGTACCTGACCCTGGATGCAGACGTGAAGGAGAAGCTGGTCGCAGACAAGTCGGCCCTGCAGGCGATGATCGAACTCAGCAGATCAGGTGACCAGTCGGTGGTTTATGGCGTGGTGACCACGCTTGTCAACCTGGTGAATGCCTATGAGAAGCAGGAGCTCGTACCAGAGATGATCGAGCTGGCTAAGTATGCCAAGCACCACATCCCAGAGGAGCACGAGTTGGATGATCCAGATTTTGTGACCAAGAGAATAACTGTAATTTTTACATAAAGTTCCTCTTCATTTATGTCAAACAATTTTCATTTGAGTTGCGTTGTTCACATTGTAAGGTCGGAAGTGATTGTTTAATTACTGAATCATAAACTAAGTACTCTTGTATCTGTGTGAAATTCACACCCTTAAATGTGCATTAAATGTGATAATTTATTGATGACGTATTATGTTGATACAGGTGTAGGTTAAGATTCAATTAGTATGACAGGTGTAATCTAATGTGTAAGCCTAAGCGCCACTATCACTGCATCTATAGACATCAGATGACCTGCCTTACTGCAACCCCGCCTGGCTTGGCTGCCACCCACTACCACCCCCTCTCGCACATAGCCAACTTGCGTAGCCTTTGCAGGGTGTTGAGTGGGGGTAAGAGGGAGCAGTGAATCACTCCCACGTACCCCTGACCTTCAGGATGGCCACCACTCTGATATATTCTATTGAGTTGCAGATTCACAAAACACCAGTTGTTCTTGAGCCATCACGTGCCTACCTCTCCAGCAAGCAGCGTGATACTTTGCTTCTTGCACCACTAGCCAAACATATGTTAGGAACCAGCACTAGAGAGAGAATTTCCCACAAAGGTGCTTAGGGGCTGTGCTTGTTATGCCACCCACCTCATTGCAACTAGAGCTGTGTCTCATGTGCCTAAAGGTTCTTAGACAGGTAGTAGCCGTTTTAGGCAGCAGTATTTGAAGTGGCTGAGTCTGCTTGTTCACATGGGTCAGACCTGACAGAGCTTGGCATCAGAGACTCTTGACAGGTAGAGCTTCTTACAGTTGAGACTACATGCAGAGGTTCAGAGGATGACAATGTGTCTACCTGATCCTGATATTCTGTAGGAGGGGAACACTTCTACACTTGCTCATTGCCACAGAGAGATCCCTGCAGCATTTCCAAACCTACCCCTACCTTTGCCATTCTTCAAGCAAGGAGGACAACACACACGAAACTCAACGCCCCAGGGACCCCCAGCTCAGGTAGTGTATACCAAACAGATGTAGCTTGCTCATTTAGCACAGCAGCAGCAGCAAGTCGAAAACACCCCACAATACAGACCTAGGCTCTTCCAATAACCCACCAAGGGAATGCTGGGGCACAGCCAGCCATGCCACAGGGAGAGTTCTCGCCAGCTATCAATATGACCAGGCCCCATACCCTTCGGATTGGGCCAGAGGTGTCAAATGTCAGACAGCCGCCTTAACTGCGATCCCAAGCCATGAACCAGGATATTGCTGTAAATTCAAGACCCAGCAAGGTGCCTGCAGACCATGCCATAATGGAATAGAGTTGATATTGCCATAACTGAGCAGTTGTCAATAGTGGCAATTATGTCACATTGAAGATTATACTTTCATCATAACATATGTAATACTGTAGACATAATTAGTAAAGACTGGATTTTTTCCATTAGCACTGTAAAGATTGTAAAAATAGCCATGACATCAGAGCTGCGGAGTTTGTAGTTCCCAGGGGCAGGTGCAGAGGTGGCAGGTCAAAGGGGACATGACACTACCCCCTCCAAAAACTCTCAAATTGGGATGAAACTGCTCGGACAGTGATTTTAAAACTGAAAATAAATAATATCAGAACAAATACTAATTTTAATTGATTAATTTAACATTGTTTCTTAACATTATGATGATACAGTGCCTTTCCCCCATCTCCCATGCCATGACTCAAAAGTCTAGACTTACACCTACACAATGGCGAATTGACAGCGCCTCCCCTTCCCAAAATAAAAGTCTAGAACCGCTCCTGGTGGTTAAGCAGCACCTGCTCATCACTTGTTTTGTCCTCAGGAAATTACAATAAGGCGTAGTACCTTAAATTGCTTGCAGCATAAGTAATTTAAGTCTTAGGATTTCAGGTTTAATGAACATGTATTTTGACTTGTTTTCCAAGAGTAGATATTGTGCTAAATACTAGGGATGGGCTGATGCCGATACCAGTACAGATGAACTGGCCGATACCACGACCATAGGCATTGATGGCAACTGAACATTATTATTCACCAATTAGTAGCATTTAAAGACTGTTCACGATAAAGTGAGCACTTTAGAAATGAACCTTAGAAAAAAGTCACTGCCTCTGCATGCATATATTCTAATGGGCACACTGATTGACATTCATCAGCAAAGTTGGTAGCGATGGATGGAAAGTAGTTATTTATCTTAACGTTGAATAAAAAGTGTTAGGTAATCGTTTGGGATAACTTTAAACTATTGCATTCGCTTTCTGTTTTTTTTCTAATGCACAGAAGTGTAAAAATTGGCAGATTTGTAAAGTATTTCCTTTTCTAATAATTTTACAGTTTTACTTGACCGACGCATGAATAAAGTGATGAGTCCCATTGCAATGTTTACTGTACATAAGATGGAGGAATACACAGTATGCTTACAAGAAGATCTTAGGCAGGGCTTTCAAAAGTGGTAATCTTATCATGAACAACATATAGATTACCTACCTACTTCAGTAGCATTTTTGGACAGACCTGACAAATATCGTATATGAACAATGTTAAATAAACTTGCATGCTACATCTCATAAAGCATTAATTTACTGCATCCATCAATCAGATATTCTGCCCAATACCCAAAATATATTTGGAACAATTGTTTTTAGATGATTTGTTCCCATTGTTTATGTTTTACCATATTTCCTGTAGGTAATTTGCCAAAGATTGTGTGTATCATTCGTTTTTTAACACTATGTGAATGCAAAACAACGTGGATAATTAACAACTGGTGCTGATTACATTCCGCAGGACTTTTTCATGTTCTATTTTCTACTGCATTTGTAGGTTAGCGACACTTAGAAATCATCTTGTATTCTTCTTCTTACGCATTTACTGCGCTCGTAATTGGCAACAATGAAAATGGATCTCACATAATGTGACACTTTATTCAACTAATTACGGTAATGTTATTGTAAATGGAATTTGAAAGGTTATATAGCCCTGGCAGTATTTTGATGGGAGTAGTTATTGGAAACTGTCGGCTGCGCTTTTGGTTAGAATTTCAAAATTTTGAGTAAGACTCGGAAAGTAATAATTAACGAAGTCACAAATAAATCAGTTGTGGTCAATTTAACCAAAGACTTGATTATGGCTCGGCCGACAAAGGAACACTAGGCGAAAATATTAATATAAATAAAAATTAAATTTCACTAGATTTCAAATGAATATTTGATACTAAATTGATTTCAATAAGTTCTTTTTAATGACATATTCAGGCTGTTGGTGTAAACAAACATGCATTTTGAGGTTATGTATAATATTTCTGAGGTCTAAACTTCAAGTCCGCAACAAATTGCCTGAAGTTTTGAAACTTGTCTTTAATGAACTAGTTATAGGCTGTTCACGGTAAAATGAGCACTTTTGAAAGCCCTGCTTAAGATCTACTTGTATGCAAACTGTGCATTCTTCCGCCTTATGTAAAATTAACGTTGCCATGGGCCTCGTCACTTTATTCATGCCTCGGTCATGTGAAAATTCGAAATTATGACAAATGTAAATATTTAGCAAATATTTTCATTTTTACACTTTAATACGTTAAAATAAAAAAAAATTAAAGGAATAATTTAAGTTATCACAAATGGATATGTGACACTTTTTATTTGACGTGAGATATGGAACTACTTTCCATTTATAGTTACCAGCTTTACTGGGCGTGTGTCACTCGGTTTGCCCATTAAAATATATGCAGGTATGAGCAGTAACATTTTCTAAGGTTGATTTTGAACGTGCTCACTTAATCATGAACAGTCTATACTAATGAATGCTGTATTGTCTGGTAACAGTTTTTGCTTCACTGTTAAGTCACTTATTTGCCAAGTTAAACTGTCTATCTTATCATTTATTATTCAAATTAGTGTTGTATTTTATTTCTATGTTATAGACATCTAATACAAATTGCTTAAAGTGTTCACAAAACTGAAGACTTAAAATTTAAGTAATTAAAGTGGTACCAAATTTGGAAATTGGGAATTACGATTGTACTCGTCAAAACTGGTATCGGCGTAGCTATAAATAGCAGCATCTGCAACTGAAAATCGGTATAGTTGGTATCGGCCCATCCCTACTAAATATTTCTCATACTTTTCACAATTTGCAAGTTGGTTTAAAATATCTACTTTGTGGAACAGTGTAAGCATGTCCCTGGCCGGCTTGGCTTTTGTTTATTGTTTCCACTACTATTGCACAGTTAGGTAGCATTTTAATTCACCCATGAGGCTACCACCAATAACTATTAGCAAGTGAAAAATTGGCTTCAAACTGTTTGTTTTAACAACCAAGAAAGGAAGGGAAGATTAACGAGTGTCTAGTGTGAGTGAAGGCGACGTCACGGTCAATCAAGAGTTCTGTTGTGCCGATCAGATGCATGAGCCAACTTAGGTTGCTGCTGGAGCTCTGGGTATACGGAATACTAATAGTGCTTCGGCGTGGAATATAGTAGGGCGTGTAATCCTTCTGCACAATACGAAATCAGGTGTGGTCTTTACAGTTCTCTGCACTGGCAGCACAAGTGCTGTCACTGGTTTATCTGACTGGACCGGGGCCGGCCTGGGGTAGCTCCTGTTGTGACCACTGTTGCTGCTGACGTTTGCTGGATATAGCCCACTGTCCTTGGACTGAGCTGGAGCTGGTGAAGCTGGGTGTTCCCCATGGTGGGTTGCTGGCTCTGGTACCCTTGAAGTGTGGTTCGGCAATGGCTAAAGGCACTGGAAGATCCTGTGGAATGCTGACCACGATAGGGTGTGGTTTGCTAGCGGTCTTGTGGGGGCGCTGAAAGAGGGAACTTTGTGAGACTGGGAGGGGAGGCCTTGCCAGTTGTCGGGCAGCTTGAGCTTGTTCCAGTGGGACTAGGCTGCTAAAGACAGATGCACTGGGTCACAGTTCTCTTGGCTAGGCTTGTTGGCAGTAGTTCCCCACATTGCACCTCCTCTATGTGTGAAGGGCATAGAGGAGGTACTACTATCTACCAGATTTTCGCAAGTGGGAATCGTGCCAGACGATAACGCTGGTCGGCGGATTTTCTCGGGGATCTCCCGTTTCCCCCTGCCCCTTTATTCCGGCGCCACTCCATAGTCACTTCAATCACCCTCATTGGCTCTCAAGACCTCGCTGTTAAGAGCCACCCAAATCTCTTCACTCACTAACTCACTCACTGGTTCTACGCTAGACAAGAGCAGATGTGGCTAGGTAGCTATTACAATAACTTGACCCTAACTATCTCTAATACTGTAGTCCAGAAGGGACCATGGTATTTCCACCAGAGTGGTGGTGAGTGTAAGGGGGGCTGAAGATGTCTTCTGGGGTTGCTGGTCCAGAGGTCTGGTAGAAGCAATGGTCCTTTGTGAGGCAGGTTGTATTGGCAGAGAGCTCCAGCACATTAGGTGGTTGAGCGAGCTGCCGGATTTCAACTGGTGTTTGTGTGGCTGCACTCATCTATATTGCGGGTCCTTTGGCCTGTCGGTATCTTCAGGATGAAGCTCCTCTCTTAGCGGCGAAGTCGCATTCTCTTGGGGGAGGCTGGGAGTGCTATTTTCCTCATATGCAGGTTGCATCACTACCACAATCATATGGACAGTGCTGGGCTGCTTGGCCAACTTTTATCACACATCTGACATCTGATATAATGGTGAAGATGATCTTGACTGCCGTGTCTTTGGGTGCCCCTTGCTTAGGGGCATAATGGTAGGCTCCAGTAACAAGTCATTCTTGGTTCAAACCCCGCCTGGGGTGACGTGATGCCACGTGAAGATGAGGCGATGTCGTATTTTGTATTTTATATATATATATATATATATCTCTTTCAGTATGTGTAACACGTCAAGTTGGACATGACAAATGAAATGGGGGTGAGAAAACGAGAGTAGCAGGTAACTGGGGTAAAAAATGCTAATGCTCTCCCCTAAACCACCTGTTGAGCCTCTGGTCTGTAATATTTATTTTTTTATGCTGCCCCTATAAAAAGTGGAATCAATGGTGTTGCTTCATGAGAAACACAAAAACTGGAGTAACAAAAGCCCTTTTTTCAGAAAACAGAAAATAATGTATATTGGAGTCAGTGTACAGTAGTTGAGGAAAATGTCTACAGAAACCAATACATTGATAACTGAAACTATGGTTCAAGAAGCCACAGTTGACAAGGGATTAATGTGTTACCTATCATTTTTTAGTTGTGTAAACAGCTTTCGGAAAGTTCATGTGAGAATAGGAACATTAAAAATGTCACTGTTATCTGCATGGCTATGGCACAACAAGTGTTTGTTTGATTGAACAAGTGTGAGAAAACCATTGATGCACTGCAGTCGGTCGGGCTGAATTCTGATTTTAGCTGTTTAATGTCACAACTGTAAGGAATGATAGGGACAACTTTTTCGGCAAGGAAGTTTTAACTATGTGTTACCACTTTTCAGTTGAGTAGTGTGTAGTGTGTCGTGATGTGTTGTGTTGAGGTACTGGCCCAGGAAGGGGTGACAAGCGCGCTGGTGGCGATGGCACGCTCGGAGAGCCCCAACAGCCGGGAACTGATAGCACGGGTGCTGAACGCCATGTGCGGGGAGAAGGAGCTACGCGGACTGGTGGTGCAGCATGGCGGGGCCAAGGCACTGCTCCCTATGGCGCTTGACGGCACTGACAAGGGCAAGAAACATGCTGTCCAGGCCCTCGCCCGCATTGGCATAACAATGAACCCTGAGGTGGCCTTTCCTGGTCAGCGCTGTGCTGAGGTAACTGGGCGTCATGTCTTGGCAAGCCTGCTGTATACCTTATTGCCTCTCATTGTCTACTGTGGTTAATATCCACGCTGCAGGTCATATCTGCTTTGATTTTCTATTGGAAAATGTGGCAGACATAATTTGATATATAGTAATTAAAATAATACAATAATATTATCAATGTGATGTAATTTAGTGTCTTAATATACTTGCTAACTTAATCCAACTTATCCTAACCACCTGTGTGTAATAATATAGACTGTTCACAGTAAAGTGAGCACTTTTGAGGGCCTAGCTACTTTTTCCTTTCAGCCATTTTTTATCCTTTAACCATCTTTTTAAATAAATATTGCCATATAAGTAATAAACACAGTATTTATATTCCACAGCACTCTGAAATCAGCGTCTAAGGCTACGATAAAATATATTTATCGACTATTATTCCAAATGTGAGAGGGCTTTCAAAGGTACTGTACAGCTGTTTTCTCTGTAGAAGAGCTGAGAATGTGAGCTGGCCGGAAGTGAGGATGCATCTGGCTCTTATGCGTGATGGTCTTGAGGGGGGGGGGGGATGGTAAAGGCCAAAAGGGGAGGAAGACTTGACTTGCTGTGGATGCACATGACTTATGATGAAAGCTGCCGCTATCTAAGAGTTGTGCGGGTCAATTTGTGGGCTTCCATAGTGCTAATGTCAATTGTAAATCACAGGGTGCCCATTAAGGGAGTGTACAATAACCCTGTACTTTACAAAATGCTGTAGCATGGTAAATTTGGATAAGTAGATAGTTCGCTGTAGTGATAATTTATTTTGATGTCTACTGTCATAGCGCAATTCCACTGTATTGTCTTTAAATTCCATGGCTGCTAAAACTTGACTATCCTAATATATTTTGAAGGTAATAGTTATGTATAATTATATTTGGATAATTGTGGTGAGTGGAAACTCAAGGAGAGTGTTGTCTGAGGAGCTGTATGGGTGCGGGGCATGGTTGCAGGTTGTGCGGCCATTGCTGTCGCTGCTGCACCAGGACTGCTCCGCACTGGAGAACTTTGAGGCCCTGCTGGCCCTCTGCAACCTGGCCAGCGTCAACGAGACGGTACGCAAACGCATCGTGAAGGAGGGCGGCGTCACACAGATAGAGTGCTACATGTATGAGGAGCACGAGATGCTGCGCCGTGCTGCCACACAAGTGATGACGAACCTGGCACTGTCACCTGAGGTGGTGCGGCTGTACGAGAGCCCCGGAGACCGTGTCAAGTTCCTAGTGCTGCTGTGCACAGAGGAGGATGAGGAGACGAGCCTGGCGGCAGCCGGGGCACTGGCGGTCCTTGCGGCTCAGAGCAAGAAGGTGTGCCGCAAGGTGCTGGAGCCCACTAGCTGGCTCGACGCACTACACCATTTGCTGCTCAGCCCCTCCGTCGACATGCAGCACAGGTTAGTCCCTGTAGCTGTACGGCCCTTCTTTCCTCACCACAACATTACACTTTCCAGTAGTCTGCTGCACTCACACACGGCATTGTCATTAATCACCAGCAGCAATGTATTTCCTCTCACTGAAAAGTGAACAACTACGGCAGGGATAGTAATGTCAGCTATCTTACCTTGATGGAAGCAAAGCAAATGACTTCTTATGAGGGCTGCTACACACATATCATCACAAGTCAGGCAGATTCAGCAGTAATGATAGTCCTCACTGATGTCTCTTGCAAAGCTGAGTGTGAAACTTAACCATCTGCATCTCTCACATTATCAAACCTACCCACCACATTTTTTTCCTTGCGAGTGCAGCCACAAACTCTCTTAAGAAATCTTCTGTTTAGAAGTTTCCCTGCTTAGTAAGGTTTAAAAAGTTTCCTCTTTGTTTATTACAAATACATAATTTTACCATTTAAGAAGTTTTCCTGCTTAATAAGCACACATTTTCCAGTATGTTTCTGAAACATCTTAACAGGATTTCACTGTATTTGTTTGATGATAAGTGTATTTGTATTTTGATGTATATAAAACATAACCACTGATTAAATTATATTTTGTTTGTAAAAAGTAGTTTTTGCAAAGTTGTTATAAAGTTGTATTTTTTTAGGAACATAAAACTTTGGTATAGGAGGAGCTTATGTAACTATATAAAAAAAGCACATACATGCTGTCTTAAGTAGGATTGGAACCCTTGACTATCTAAACAAATTTGATTCAATATGAGAATCAAAACAAGGTGTTGGTGGATGCGTGCAGGGGTGTGGCAATAGTGGCGCACATGATGCAGAACTCGCGCTCGGTGGCGGAGAAGCTGATAGCGACGGACGTGATGGAGATCCTGCTGGCATTGTCGCTGCTGCAGGAGGAGGGACAGGAGAAGGTGCGCACCCTTGCGCAAGAAGCACTCCAGTCCGCTGAGCGCTGGAAGCTCATCAAGAAGCCCGGAGAGGGCAGTGATGAGGAAGACTTGGAGTGACTGCCTCTCATCTCTGAGGTATGACATGCTGCTTCACTCGGCTCTATGGCAAGTTGTTCTTAACATACCTCGCAGTACCTGAAATTCCCTCGGAGAAGTATGATCAAGTTTGAAGAGTAATAAAGTCCATTTGTGAGGGGCAGGGTGGACCTCAGGGCCCCCAGGAAATATTTTTTTTTAATTTTACAGCATTTTTAATCTGTTGTAATATTAAATAAGTTGCAAAATTATATTATATTTAAAAATAAATTTGGTAACTTTTTAATTAAAATAATAATTCAAATTCAATTTTAATCTTAAGCATAAACAAAGCATTTACTTTAATTGTTAAAAAATAGCTGGCAGTTTTGGATGGGCTCCTGTGTTTGGTCACTCAAAAAGGAAGCAGCTGTGAGTTATGGAGTTAATGGAAACTCAAGCTCTAAGACACTATTATAAGTTCCATTATTTTATCTCTGCCATTATGTATACAGAGGCAAGCAGACATGACTTGGAAATTTAAGGCAGAAATTAGTTACCATTTGAGGAACTCTCTTTGTATGTTTGACCATGAATATTTTAATTTCCAGCAATACCAGCTGTTAATTTGTATTAATGCATCTGTCAATTGTGTTAACATTTTGTTGGAAGGTGGAGTGTTTTCTTTTTGCAGAGGACATGAAAGCAAATGTATTATATGTCTTGGTGTAGCAACGAGGCTTCGTAATGTTGTACAGGTAGACACATTTCCTTGTACAAACCAAGTACTTATTATGATCACAATGAGCATAAGATTGTGCAACTTAGCTATTGCGTGAAACAAAACTAATTTATTAAAAAAGTATAAAAAAAACCTTTTTACAAACTTTAAGATCAATTTTTGAAAGTGTATATTGCCACAATATGCTTCATTATGTATGAATGGCGTTCATCTGCAAAAGTACTGTATTTATTTCTGTAGTTCAAATGACCCCTGATATTTGAAAGTTTTTTGGTAATTTTACAGGTGGGAAAACTATAGTTCACAAATATGGTGTTTGTTCAGATGATGTTAACTTGCCAGATGTTGATATAACTGCAATGCAGGTGGCATTTTTGGAAAATTATGTTTGCCTGCAGACAGTATGATGATAGTCTTATCTAGGGATGGGCCGATACCACATTTTGCCAATACCAATTTTCTGTTGCCGATGTCGCAGATTACAGCGATGCAGATACCTACCAGTTTTGATGAGCACAATCATAATTCCCAATTTGTAAAATTTGATACCACTTTAAGTACTTAAATTTTAAGTCTTCAATTTTGTGAACACTTTAAGCACTTTGTACTAGGTATCTATAGCACAGAAATGAAATACAACACTAATTTGAATAATGAATGACAAAATATACAATCTACACTAGACGCAGAATAACTCCGAGCTTGAGCTACGTCACACATATGGAGGGGACGGCGGCACACGCGTGGAGAGAAACATGAATAAAACAAAGCCTTCACAGCAGGTAAAGAAAAGTAGAAAACACTTGCCTCTGAAGTACGAAGTACTACGGCAGTTCTTCAATGCCACTCATTGCTCCAGCCGATGTAAACGTCACTGCTGCCACTATGACTGTCCGCACCACCTAGATTTATAATCACTTTATCAATTTCAATGTCAAATTGCACATCCTTGTCATAATAGTCTTTCTTGAGTGTCTGCGCGTGATTGCAAAATGGCATCCAGTCTTGCGAACCCATTCAGTTAGCGATGTCCTCGCTGAGTTTTTTCACATCTGTCAAATTGCAAGTAACATTTTTTGCAACGTCTTCTCCTTTAACTTTAGCACAGATGCTGTCTATTGGATTCAAATCCGGATTTTAGGGTGGCAGACGAAGTACTGCGTGGCCATGATTTCCCAGTAGTCTGTTTACCGAGTACTGCACTTACCGAGGTTTGTGTTGCCTTATGAGGTCATACAAAGTTGGTTTCAGCATGTCGCTAGTAAACAAAATATTCTCCTTACCTAACCACTGCTGCATTTCCATCTTAGTTGAGCACGATTTTGTGGTAAATCACGATAAAACTAAATAATACCTAAATACTAGTTAAAATGCGAAATAACACGAAATAGGGACAAATGTGCGATATCCCACGAAATTAGCTGATTTTCTTTTTAGCTGAGGATGATAGGGTGGCAATGTTGGAGTACGACAAGCTTAACTGCTGCTGTTTAGAGGTAGTAGTTGTGCCGTTCTTATTCCAAGAACTACACTGACAGGCTGTTCACTTAACAACTAGAAAGGATGGGCTGCAGAGAAAGATGCCCTGCTGTGAGATAATGGGAGGAGGAAAGTGTATGGAAAAGAGAGTGAGAGAGAGAGAAAAGTTTCCAACCCACAGTGGCCGCCTGCTGTGAGGGGCACTTCAAGAGATAATCATCTACAGCTTGTACTGTGGGTCAGGGAATTACCAGCTTTGCAGGAGTCACACACCTCCTCCAAATTGTCATTTCAGTATTTAAAATCTTTTAAAAGCAATATTCAATCTGACATTAATTACTTGGCAAGTGATAGTGTTTCAATTTTTTTCTCAGTAAAATAAGGGTGTGCTGAATTTAAAAACTATATATAATAATAATAATTTTTAATTTTCTGAATATAAACAAAGTTGAATTATGTTGAGAAATGTGGTACACGACCTTGTAGATTTAATATTTTGTATGTGATATATATTAAAAACATACTATTAAATGGGTATTGCATCTTTTAATGTCTATTAATAGTTATTAAAAAGTTCAATTCTGTGAAATTTTGTTCTGTAAACAATTTAATGTAATATATTTAATACATAGCAAATATAATAGGCCCTACTGCAATGTTTCGTGCCTTTTAAAAGTTCTTAAACTGTTAAATTTTGCGCAATTATGTTTTGTTTAAGAAAGAATTCGATGTACTATATTAAATACATAGTAAACATAATACTGCATCTTTTAGTATTACAAGTTTTGTGTTTGGAAAAATAAAACCAATAACACGGAAATCTTAAGTTTTAAAACACTGTGAAATTTGGTCCAAAATTAAACCATAAAATCTTGTCTCTAATCATTATTAACCTTTTGCCACAGGTGCTAGCAGACAGTTGGAAGACATGACACTCCACATTTTATTTTTCACATGCGATGATAAAATGTACGACTCATCCATGTAAATAATTGTAAGTTTCTCATATCTATATTGTCACATACTCTTCAGATATTTTATAGGTTTTTGCAGAATATCTGATTTTTTTTATTAAAACCAGGCGTTGAGATTTTGTTTTTCCCACCTAAATCCTAGCTTCTTCAAAGTTGTTCTTAAATTTGAATTACTTCCTTGGTAATTTGTGTCATCCTTTAGTTTAAGTCTTAGAGTTTCGACAGTCGGCACATGTTTCTCATTTAGGTAGAAATTGTAAACAATTTGTCGTGCCACAGCTTCGTTGAAGGTGTCAAGGTCGTATTTAGAAGTTCTCTTCCATTTCTCGTTGGATGTTGAGAAAGACGTTCCTTCACCTGCTTCTTTCTGATTAGCTTCCCTCTTAATTTGTTGCTCTGTGGTTCGAGACACACCCGTCGCTTTAGATGTTCTCAGCTGTGGTTTCTCAAGTCGAATGGATGGTTCCCTCAATCCCGCTTTGTTTTCCATGAACTGCGGAATGTTGTAAACCATTTATCGCACCCGTGAGTGCTGTTTCTTACCTTCCACTTTTGACAAAACTGGAGGCATTTTAATGTATAATGTTGTACTGTACGTACTTCACTGTGTTGTCTCCTACAGATGACAGAACGCTGACAGCAGAAGTGATGAATTTCATGCACACCCTTGGATACAAACTGTAAAGAAAAGCATGTCTTAAGTAATGTGGACGTACTCGCAATACCTACGTCTGCTTCAGACTCCACAAAGGGACTACATTTTCACTCGGTATAATAGATGTAGCCGTGCTGGTGTCAAGTATGCCTTATCGTTCTGCGGCTTCGCCTCCTCCTTCATGACTGATACTGTTGCATCCCATTTGTAACGGTCGGCCAGGCTCGTAGTTATTCTACATCAAGTGTAACATGGCAATGCTATTCCCGTGAGGAGAGGAGTTGGTTTACCGAGCGGCTGAAGATGAAAAGAATGTTCCTGAGATTATTAGAGTCTGTTGTAGTTAATGTCCAGGTGCAAAAATTGAAGGCCGCCTAGCACGCGCGGGAAAATGCCGGAGCTCACGACACGCACTCCACCTCCGTTGGCTGCTACGCGCTGTCTGACTTTCCACTCAATGCACGGGCGTGCCTCAGCTTACCCACGTGCCGAAACTGTACTATTTTCTCTTATGACTTACATTTCCTGCCCTTGCAACATGGTAATAATTAAATAAACATTTAAAAATCACAAAAATATCTGCAATACAAAACTCTTGTGAATGGGATGGGCAGAACACTAGATGAATGATGAAATAAATAATCACACGTTAACACTGCACTGTAAATAAATAACACACAAATAAAAACAAAACAAGCAATAAATCTTTTAATCATAAGAACTTGCTCTGCGCCTGATCACTCCAGCGACCGGGTGCACACTCTACGCTGAGGTGGCGTTGCAGGCTATGGCCGGACAAATGGTCTTAGGGGTGGGAGCACATGGTACTTGTCAATTTATATTTTCGCCTAGTGTTCCTTCATGGCCGAGCCATACTCAGTCCCTTGGTTAAAATAACAACTGATTTATTTGTGACAATCTTTGCCAATTATTTCTTTCCGAGTCTTATGCAAAATTTTGAAATTCTAACGAAAAGTGCAGGCAACAGTTTCCATTCCCAGTAATAACTATGCCCGTCAAAATACTGCCACAGCTATAGCCTTTAAAATTTGGTTTATGATTGTAACACCATAGTTAGTTGAATAGTGTCATAGTGTGTGAGATTTGTTTTCATTGTTGCCATCCTACTAGTGCAGTAAATGCATAAGAAGAATAAGAATACAAGTTGCTTTCTTATTGTCGCCAACCTACGAATACAGTAAAGACATAAGAAGAAAGTAGAACAGGGAAACTCGTGCGGAATGTAATCAGTATTACGTTAGCACCAGTTGTCGATTATCCGCATTATTTTGCATTCACATGGTGTTCAAAGACGAATGATGCACACAGTCTTTGGCAAATTACTGAAAGGAAATAAGGTAAAACATAAACAATGGGAACAAATCATCGAAAAACAATTGTTCCAAATATGTTTTGGTTTACGGACGAAATATCTGATCGATGGATGTAGTAAATTAATGCTTTATGAGATGTAGAATGTGAGTTTATTTAACATTGTTCATTTTGGATATTTGTCAGGACCACTATTATAAATAAATAAATTAATTAAAAAAAAAAAAAAAAAAAAAAAACTTCTTGTATGGGAAAACTGAATAAACGTGATTGCAACTATGAGGTTCCGCTGTATTACGAGCCCTCGCACAGCGAAGTGTCACGTTCGTTGACATAGTGTTGGTAAGTGCTACATACATGCTAGCTAAATGCTACTAATCTGTGAATAATAATCTGCAGCTAATGTTCAGATGCCACCAATGCCGATGGTTGCAGCATCGGGCCATCCCTAGTGATATCTTCCAGTTTTATGTACGTACTGTAGTATAGATACATTTTGTAAAATTTTATTTAAGGAATAAATTTTCCGTATTAACAAAAAACCATCATTATATGGTAATTTACAGATTTTGTTTGATTAAAGAAGGATGTATAGAAAAGAATATTGAGTTCCTGACTGAAATTTGTTTGTTTTGTAAATTTATTCCAGAGGAATTTTTTATTTGTATATTCCAGCCAGCAGCCGAGTTAGCCTGCGGTAAAAATCTGCCATCTTTCTCTCTCTGCTCGCCATTCTTACTCCACTGTGTTCTCCTGTTCCCCTCTAATCTGCACTCCCGCCATTATCTGCCAGTACATCCTCTCCCAGGGTCGTTCATTCATACTTCAGCTCCACCATTCTCCTGGCCAGATAGGTCTCTGCACACTGCTGTACCACTTCAACCCTATTTTCTCTGTTATTTCATGTCCAGCCCTCCTGCTAAATAGTTTACTATTGGATAATAGACTTTCGTGTAAGGGCTAATCCGGACTACTCCACGTACATGGGTAACTGGGAAGATTCCATTAGCTGTATTCATAACATTATATATTCGGAAGAACATGCATGTAACCACAAATCTGCCAAACATCACAAACTCAAACAAAAAATCCACTCTGGTTCAACTGGAGAGGAGAATTCTAGCAAACTGCAGCTATCATATCAGCGGAAACTCATTATCGCGCACTCAATCGCTGTTTCCCGCATGGTGCAAAACATACCTGCAGTGTAGCAACAGCAGATCATTAGTATGCCTCTCGATATATATGCATGGAACATTCATACCGTGAGTGTGGTAACTACACGCCTTTGTGCGCATGTGCTACCTGCTATGAAAACTGTCATTCTTGTGAATATCAGAGTACGTGTCAGATAGGCAAGAAGAAGTTTGTAACATATTTATAACATTGCCATTATTTGAAACTCAACCTTTATCGCCTGTGGCGACAGATAATCGACATTACAGATTCAGCAAGCGAAGAAGAAAAAGAACCAATCAAGGTGGTAGCTCACCTTCACCTGCAGGAGAGCACGAAATTAGCTTGGAGATATTATAAAATTTAATCAACATACATTTCTATGCAAGATTCTTATTTCTAATAATTATATAAGCCTACATTTATACTCTATATTCTATTTTAACAATACTAGACAAAGTTTGGCTTTCGCAAATCTCGTTTGGAAAATATGCACGTAAGTCGTAAACGTAACTTTTTATTTGCAATACGACAAATACTGACTCAGGTGAAGCCAAACTTGCAATTTTGTCCTTCAGTTCTATGGTAAATATTCTTTTAGCAGCTTCCCCCAAGTCTTTATGAGTGGGACATTTGTTCACACAAGGGTCGAACTATTATTATGCTCACTCGTAAAGGCTGTTCATAATAAATTGAGCCTTTTTGAAAGCCCTGATTAAGATCTACTTGTAGGCACATTGTGTAACCTTCTACGTTATGTAAAATTAACACTTCCATGGGTCTTGCCACTTTATTTATGCGCCCATCAGGTGACTGTGAAATTATTCGACACGTAAGTATTTTACAAATCCGCTAATTCTTATACTAAGATGCATTAAAAATACAAAAAGCAAACAAAATAATTTAATTGATCACAAATGGTTACACAACCATTTTAATTCAACATTAAAACATCCAACTATGCCCTCTCCATCGTTACCAACTTTACTGGGCGCATGTCACTCAGCGTACCAATGCAAATATATACAGGTAGGAGCAGTGGCTTTTTTCTAAGGTTGATTTCAAAAGTGCTCACTTTATCGTGAACAGCCTTTACTTGACTTTTACAGGTAAACCATGTTAAATTTATTGTATTTAACTATGCAAGCCATCAGCTATGTTTTCTGAGCTGGCACACTTTAGCTAACGAAGGCACAGCAGTATTTACAGACAGAACTCAAAATACAAATTAGCTTCACACTCGAGACCTGATTTCCCTAACCCTGCCCTCTTACCCTCCATAAGAGTGCAAGGACAGAGACCACAGCTGTTTGGAAAACCTGCCTCCAGTCGCTGCAAGCCTAGCAAGAAGGGGGAAGAAACAACACGAGAAGCAGAGAGAGACAGAGAAACCAGATACACTGATGAGTTCCAGCCACGAAATAAGGGGAGGCGAGCGCATACCACCACAGCCCAAGCACACACAAAGAAGGCGCCGCACTAGAAACAAAATTATTTATTGGCTGAGTACCCTCTAAGATGATTCTTTGCAATGGTGGGAAGGGGGGGGGGGGGGTGCAATTGATGCACGACGCATTACTGCGTATTTAGCGTGCACACTCTACTTAAGACTTTGCTCCATCTTTAAGCTCGCTGTTCAAAATGTGACAGGTTGCAAACCCCAAACAGTACTGAAGAGGCAGGACACATGGCTACAGGGTACATTGGTGCCATCAAGATACTACACACACGTGATTCTAGCTTGTACTATTCACCCAGACTCTCCCAGATTTTGTCACAAGATTGTACTGTTGACTGAACCACCGGCTCCCTCCAGCAAAGGTCATGCTAGTGCCATAGCACGTCATTAGAGGGCAACACACATTTTACCAGTGCCACTACAGCATCGTGGCATTTTTAACCCCTGCGACTGAGTCTACAACTTATTGCACCCCTTGCCGCCAAACACACTGGAGGGATTATTATAAAACGGCTGGCATGGGCAACGCTTTTTAGTCTCTGCTGCTCCGCCGCCTTTTTTAGGGCTGGAGGTGGCCATCGGGGTACGCGACCGCTGGTACCACTGGAGATTCCACCGCCTCTCTTGGGGCCGGAATCTCCACCAGTGGGAAGACTTTTTGACCAGAAGCTCACCACCTCTTCCATCTGCCACCTTCGTAGATCCCACCAGCAGCTCTTGGAGATTCGACCACCACCAGAGACTCCAGAAGACGTCGTTTTGTCCCCTACCAACACCCTGGCGCCCACTTCAATCCACGGTAAGGTCATGACAACGTCCCCTTTGTACACTCCCTATAACACCAGACTGTGTGAACATAAACGTCAATACCCTTATGGTAGACGTTCAACCCCCCCCCCCCCCCCCATATTCTACTGAACCACCCTCAACAGACTGATGCAGGACATCTTCAATAATAATAAAAATAATAAACGACTGCTCATCAGTGCTGCTGCATCCCTGGCAGTTTGTCTACCGAGTCACAATGCTGTCGCCACCTACAAGATTGTTGTATCTACCAGGCCGGGATAGACGTCCCAATAATAATTTATTTTACCCAATAAGCCACCGAGACCATGCAAGAGGTCCGAGGCGAGTACATCAGTGTGCTGCGGGATACCGCCACATGCAAGATGCCTAGATCCCACCACTCTCCACTATGCCACACGCACAGTGGATCTAAGTGCTGTGCTTGCACCTGCTAACCCCCTCTCCAGACACCCTATATCAGTGAAGGAGCGGATGGCTAAGGAGTATATAAGGAGATGCATCCCGGCCTCCGGATCATCAGTTCTGCTTCAGTTCTCAATCGCCTCTCCTGAACTCTCATCGCTACAGCTATTGGTGCCAAGACTCAAACCTCTACTTGTACTTTACCGCTCACCTTGTAGGACCAAACATCCTCTCCAGGACAACCGAAGGAAGGACCAGCAGCGTCGACAGCTACACACTTAGACACGTTCTGTCCCTTACTGACAACCTGAGGGTAGAGCTCGTCCCGAGGTTTAACATTATGCTACACGCACCAGCAACTGCCTCTCCTAATAGTTTTGCACAGGACGCCTTCCCCTGTTTTAAGATAGGGTGTTTTACCTTCCATCTAGCCCGTGGGGAATTGGGAAATAGCACCACTGCCATCTGTGTTTATTTCCTTAGGATCAATAAACACCAATCTTATCACATCTCTTGACTTTCACTTAGAGCTGGAGGACTTGATAGGAGACTGGGTTGTGCTGTTCCGAACTTACACGCACAACACACCAGCACATCCTTGGAAGGCTACCCATTCTCTGCCCCAGCAGTGAACGGTAGAGTCACTACACTAGGATACCATCCTCTGGAAGTAGGCTTGCCGGCTCAAAGTCACCTCCCACCTCACCGCTCACTTTGTGGTGCAGAGGAGGGGATCTTCTTGGAGTCGAGGGAGACCACTGGACACTCACCTCACCAGTATTGGAAGGCCACCCGTTCCTTGCACCAAGTGGGAGGAATGGCAGAACCACGACACTAGGTTTGCTCCTGGTGCTCAACTCTCCTCGCTTACTGGTGGTGCTGAGAGGGTTGCATTCTGGTGCAAGGGAATGTACACCAGCAGGAAAACACAGTGTGGTTCCCGCAACCATCACTCCGTAGCTCGCATCTTCTCTACCTGGTAGAGGAGTCAAGAGAGAGGCGGTGTTGGCTACAGTAATTTGCACTTACACATCAACAGTCTACCTCCTGCAGTTCTGATTTTTGTGCCTAATGGCTTGCACCTGTGGGGGGGGGGGGGGGGGGGTGGAGTTGAGAGAAGGGCCAAGAAGGCAAGAGCTATCCCAAAAAATCCCCAGGGGCTATGTATCTTTCCTAGCTGGTCCGGACTGCTTAGTCCATGTGAGAAAGCTGCATTACTGAGACGTCTCACTGTACCAGTACCCACCGTCACGCCCGTGGACTTTTTCAAGCCACCCACCAAGGTCACGAAAGAATATTACCCTATAGCCCAGGAGGCACTGTTCAGCGTAAGGTCCACCAGAGCACCGGAACTGCAGCCAAGTACCACACCAGCACATACCGCCCCTCAGTCGAGTGCTACCCCGGTAGTGGGAACAGGAACAGTACCGTACCACCTCGCCGTACCACCTTCACCTCAACCTGCAACACACTGCATAAAGATTGTCAAGCCCGACTTCATACAGAGTCGTAGACCCATGATGTATACCAGGCGGGCCCCCATGCCCAGACTTGAATAAACCGCCTCGAGATAAGTCACCCAGGACAGGGATAGTCAGCCAAGACTGTCACATGTCAAGACAGATATAGTAAATTAACATAACTAGCTTTCCCAGGTTGCTTTCAACTGGTTAATTGCTTTAGGTTTATTAACTTCCATGGCAAGTCACATTACCTTAGGAGGTAGTACAGAGCCACTGTGTTCTTATTGCTCCAATAATAAAAAAACACGTTCAGTCTATTTGTGTAATCTGATTTTCTTGGAAGAATTGGTAATCATGTATAACCTAACCAGCAGGTGTCCAGCCAACATTACGCAAACGTAAAATTAATTACCAGTACATTAAGAGGCCTGCGAGTTCTGCCACACCGGTAGTCTTTCGATGGAGCTCAAAAGCCTTACTTACACATCCATCAGGTGAATTGACTGGACTAAGATCCATCCTCCACCACCACTTTTGGGGCTGGAACAGAGCTGGATTTACATAGACTGATCAACCTCATGTAGAAACCTAGACCAGAACATCTAGCTAAATACTGCCTGACTGGTAGTCCTTCAAAGGAGCCCAAATTCACTAGGAACACATCCACCAGGTGAATTGAGCAGGTTAAGTAGTTCCATACTCCACCACTGCTTCTTTCGGGGCTGGAACGGAGCTGGAAGTGCCTAGTCTGCTCAACCCCCTGTGGAACCATCACCCGGGTATTGACAGGAAGCAGATTGAACAATATCCACGTTCTGTCCACCACCTCCTTAGGGGCCGGACACTGCAAGTTTGAATATTTGGCATAACATGGTAGGGTAGGAGACATGGGCTCATTCTCTGCAAGACCCCTTTGATTCTTCCTTATACCTTACTCTCGGAAAGTAGGGGGTGAGGTATGGAGGAGATTGAAGGCAATCCATGCCTCCGAGAGTAATAGCACTTTCTTATCATCTAGCAGTAATGCATGTGCAACACCTACCCCATTCCTCCCCCCCTCCAAAAGACTAGAACGCCCTCCTCCCATTCTAAAGCCCTTAAGGCGAGGAGAGGAGCCACCATGTCTAGACAACTGTTGGTTGTGTAATCCAGACCCCTCCCCTTAACAACCCCTACAGCTGCCAACCAATTCAGAGTACTCTACAGCATCACAGCCACCCAGAACCCTCTACAGTCCCACCTCCTGTCAAGTTGCTGAGCCAGCCGCAGAGGAGTAGGCAGCTTCCTCCCAGTCACGTCAAGGTAAAGTGCCAGGTTGTAACCACCGCTGTGGATTTTGACCCCACCAGACAGCCTACCACACCAGTCCTATTACTCAAGCAAGGCATCTGTCAGCCATTAATCCTCTTAATTATGTTCCTCACAATACTGGCATCACAGTATAAAATGTCTAGTATTGGTACTTGTAAAGCAATTTATGTATTTTTCAAAATTAGGAATTATATTTACCCTTCCCAACCATTGGTTCAAACCCAAAAGCCAGAGTACAGCCATACTCCAGCCAGTCATGTCAGATTTATGAAAAAAAATATTATAAATAATTTTTAAAAAATGTACATCTGTGGAGGTTGCCCACATCACCATGTCCAGCAGACTGACCCCACTCCAATTAGGCACATTGTTTTAACATTTCGCTCCCATTTCCAAGGGGTCTCATTGGTTAATTAGTTAGCAGCAGCCCCCCCCCCCCCCCCCCAAATTCAAAAACTCGCTCATTCCGTTGAATGCACTCCACCTGCCGTATTGGTTTTCCGTTTGTCATTTGTTTACATTTTCATCTCGCAGGTGGCACTGATCACCGACCATGTTAGATCTGGATGACCTTGACCCATGTCCACAACCTTCAAAAAGGAGCACCATGCACACCACAATCCCAATTCTTTGAATTATCTTTCCCATCAATCCTTGGGTTTGTTGTGTCTCACTATCCATACATACGGGGGGTGGGGGGGACTTTCCAACTGTCTCCAAAATTTAAATTTGTGCGTGCCGACAGAATGTTTTGTATGCAGTCAATTATTCACGAATTTTAGTACGGTAAGTCTTTATCATCATCTTCTGTGCAGATCCTTCCATTAATAGTCCGGCAGATGCCCACATATGAACATCTGGGGTGACCCCGCTGGGAATTTAACCCGGTTCGCCCGTTTGTTCTGCCCTTTCACTCAGGCGCAGCTCCATACTCACCTCAATCACCCTCATAGGCTCTCGAGACCCCATTGTTACATGCCACCACACACTCTTCACACTTAGGCGGGGACTCCCGCTGAATTCCTCCAGGTGCAGGAAGGGTTGCCTACTCACTAGGCCATGCTATTGCTGCCACTGTACCCTTCGTTTGCGATTTAACCGAAAACGGTCTGCCCTAAGAGAGTTCCAATGAGAGGGGCTTATTTGCTGCTTATGTCATCCTGCTTCATCTGATGGTATCCACAATCACTTTAACCTCACAGTGTACGTGTTGCATTCAAGCAAAGGATTACAACACCTATTATTTACAATGGACGATTCCTACAATGTATCCAAGATCTTCATTTACTTGCTTCGTATAACAATTTGTGTTCTTCTAACACAAGTGCTTTGCCTAATATTCACGTAATGTCCTTGTCGCCCACCGCCTTCAGGGGCTGCTACAGCCCTTATTATTTGAGATGGACCATGTGTGTCTTATATCAATCTTCCTCTTTGCCAGTCACGAATTACATGCCCTAGTTTGTACAAATGTTGCCTATACATGCTGTATATGAAAACTGATTAATGTTAAAATGAATTTGCCATCACGAAGTTCTGTGTAGAAATTTTATTTGTAAGGTGGACCAGACAATAAATATGATATTCGCTATCACAAAATAGAATTGTGTATCATATCAGAATCAGTAAACCCTTACCTCGAATGTGTGGAATCACTTGGAAGAGATTTAATTATTTCAATATGTAAGACTTCAGAGAAAATGAGATGGGAAAGCAGTTTGACTGTGTAGTACCTAAGTAATAAGCAAAAATGATCAGCCACATTCAAAAAAACTCCGGCAGTGCAACTGCATTCAGTAACCAGTTTTATTTTCATCAACCGCATTTTGCCACGTGCGAGTACAAGCCACACCAGAAATTTTTGATGAAATATTAGGCCTAATTAATATTTTAAGTAAAGGCCGCATCAGATTTTACCTGTAAGTATTGTTAAATCACGATTGCATACAAACGTAATAAATTCAGACTTAATTTCTCCCTTGTAAAACATTTGAGACCGAAAATTGGTATTTTGTTGTTACAATGTTAATTACGTACATTGCACAATTACTATTCCACAGATGGTAACGTAACTTGAGCAAGCAAAACCACAGCAACATGTTACACAAAATGGCGTCTATCAAT
This sequence comes from Dryococelus australis, assembly GCA_029891345.1. Lineage (NCBI taxonomy): Eukaryota > Metazoa > Arthropoda > Insecta > Phasmatodea > Phasmatidae > Dryococelus > Dryococelus australis. The sequence continues at coordinate 13,078,804 of CM056995.1, read as the reverse complement.
CTGCAATTGCGGCAACGCGGTGGGCATGCGAACTACACAAGATATATTTCTCTAGTACAGCAGCAAAATTATTTTCTCATGTACGTCTTGTGTATTGTGGCTGATAAAGTGCAGTGAATAGGGCTACCTTAATTTTGTGTTGCCATTTTATAACTTTCCAGGAGTATTTATTAGTTACATTTTTGTAGATAATCCATTCATAATTTTTATAAAAAAAATTGTAAATTTGCAAGTGGTGTTGGAAACGTCGCATCGCGAATTAATATCTCATAAATATTGCACCGCTATTTCTAACTCTTTATAAACAAGGCTGCCACCGAAAACATTGCAATATTGTTTGCTAAACATTAATAATATTCTACAGTACATATTTAATATATTTATGTACTGTTTTCCCATATTTTTTCAGTGTTGTTTTTGTATTTCATGTTCTGTAAATACACAATGTGTAGCCTTAGACGTCTATTATTTTTTATTTGTTTTTGCTACAAAGAACGAATTCTCTACTAAATCAACAAGACGTTATTTCGGAAGTGGTAAATTACATAAATAGATCTAAATAAATGCAGGTCAGTGAGCCATTAGTAAAAATGTGTGTGCTAAAAAGTTATTATATTGTGTTATCTATTCGTATTAAGGGTGCATGTATACATAATGTGCTATGTTGCGACTTTGTATGCATCGGCGAGTATAGTTCATACTTATACTTTTTTGTTCATAATTCGTTGTTTGATGATCGTAGCATGTTATTTTCGGAGATGCTACTGAAATTTTGTTTGGACAACGCCGTAAAAATCGAATTTTGAGTTCGGCAAAAACTTACACTGGGATTTTGTCTCGGAACCACAGCAGATGCTCTGTGGGCAAGGACGTTCAGTCAAACCCTGTTAGATTGTTCAAGTTTGCACTGTATATGGTGATTCTTTCTGCTCCTACTAAAAATCCATTACGATTACGATTCATCGTTCTTTATGTGAAGTATACCCTTACTTCAATATCTACGTAAGAGTTGTCTACCTCAACCACCCACAAGAGAGTTGTGCATGCAACTCCTTGCACACGAGTTCTAGGCGGCCGAGAATATGTCGGGCAGCCGAGCACGTGGCCACAAGGTTACGCAACCAGCAGGCACACTGCCCCCCCCCCCCCCCCCTTCACAATCGTATGTTGTGAGCCTACCAGCCGGCCCGACTGCCACCAGACAAGGTCGACCGCTACCTAAGATGAACGAAGCAGTATTGCTGACCAGAGATTTTCAACTCCCATGCCAGGGTAGGGCGTTACGTCTTCCCACACCCTGCTGCAGCAACCTAGACTGGAGCACTATATAAGTCCGTGCAGAGCAGAGTTCCAGCAGTTATTCTTGTTCCTTTTCTCGCGACATCCAGAGCATTACCTAGTCTTACGTACGCCTCTTGAGGCAACTTCCATCAACGACTAGTCACCCAGCGAAAGCACACTTAATACTTACTAAATTCACTTAGTCTCTTCTAGACACCTGCTTACTTAGTATAGTTTAACAGTAATTTACTTTGTATTCGTCTAGAACTAGTTCCTTTCCCTTGTAACCTAGAACCAGGTCGCCTACACCTGGATAACACAATTACCTTCAGCACTCCACTGTTCGGCAGGATGTAGTATGGGTCACACATTTATTGTGTTCTCAATAAACATCTTATTGTTCTCTGTCCTAGCTTTTCTTATTTAGAGTACTTTTCTGTTTACTGGTTCGATACAAGATATGAAGTGTGCTGCCAACAGGAACCCGGAGATCGTTACTTAACCGAATTAGTCCGTGAGTCTAACAACACACACATTAGACAACCGCCTGGTTCTTTCCATCAACCCGAGCACTAATTCAGGTCTGAAGGCGAGGAACAGCGAAGCTCCTATCACTAGTAACACCTTCATCCAAGGAGGGGTTACAAGCCCGGGTTATTTCCTGACGTTGAACAGACGTTAGTGCTGAAGCGACCATAGCCCGAGACTTGCTGCTCAACCTTGCCTGAACACACAACCTGTAGAGGCTTGGTGGTCTACAGGGCTCTCCATCTCTGATCAGTCCGCAAAGTGTGGGGGATCAGTGGAGACCATTACAGAGCTCGTGCCAGCAAGCAACTATTGGGTCAACACTGTAGATACTGTTCTTGTCAAAGTGCACTACGTAAATTGTTAAGCCATATTACTATGTGCCTTACAAGGTGAAGCGTGGCCTCAAGCATAGGGAACAATACCAGGCTTTCCTTGCTGCCAAACAGTGGCCTGCACTACCACCTCCGATGCAGGAAAGGCAGGCGGAACGGGGCCGCATCACGACACTCAGCCGCCAACCAGTCGCTGCTGCTCTGGTCATAATTATCTTCTTTTCAAAGTCTTTCCGTACCAGCCAGGAGTACCACCCAGTGCTGAGGGGGTTAGTATATCAGGCCGAGACTAGGTACGGCAGGACCAATCCACACTTCTGGAGCAGAGAGTCGTCCGTCTGTAATCGTCACTTCAAGAGTGGGGCGAGCCAGCCACCACTGAGCGAAACAAACACAGCATCCCCAGCACCACCCAGGACGACCGTGTAAGTCAGTAACCAACACCCCCCACCAAACACCATTAAGCCTAATTAAAACCTGTAATTGGTCTAGCATTAAAATCCTAGACAAACATGCCATTCAGACTTAGTCAGGCACACGTCAAGTGATTTTTTTGCGCCCAATGTGGGGCGTCAGACTTAACTGTATGCAGTGAATGGCCAAACTACACCAACCAGAACCCAGAGAGCTAAGTCAATCCGGTGAAACCGAATGGACTTCGGGGAGCCCACTAAACACCCCGTGGCGCCCATGACCACTAAAATGTCGGTCTCCGAGGTCAGTGCCACCACAGGCGAAAACCACGACAGTGAGTATGACATTCCCGACGTACAGTGAAGCCATGCCAACTGTCCAGGTTGTGGCTCACTGCGAATAGAATGCACATTCTGTGCTAAGATATTCCATTATGCATGTCTAGGCTAGCCAGAAGAGGCATGTGTTACAGAAGGATTAGAATACAGCAGTGCCGCTTGCCGTCAGCAACCCACGAGCTACTGCAGTGAAATCACGTGTCCTGGCCGAGGCATTAATCGTATCAGGTGCATGACATGCAGCGAATCCTATCGTCACTTATGTATAGGAAGACCCGACGAACGTGTCTCTATGCCAGGGATAGCCTACCAGTGCGAGAGGTGCCGACGAAAACACATCTCCCACTCCTGTAGATCGAAGCCGTCCCATATCTACGTATAACAGGGGACAGCTCCTGGCCATCCAGCAACCTGTAGAGACTACGACATTCAGATTACAGACTTCGCAGGCCGACCCCATCATGGCCCGGTAGCATTCACACAAGAATGCGAGAGTTCGGGGAAACGGACCTGCCAGCAAAACAGTAAGTCGACTGAGCCCAATTACATTTGAAAGGCCTCGCTCTCACCTGGTGGGGAAAGAGATGGTGAATTCCTAACGGACTGGAAGCAGTTCAGTAACAGGCTCGTGGCGGAATTCACTGGCGAGGTGTTGGCCAGACTGACTGCTCAGTTCTACAGTAAGACCCAGGACATGGCTGAAGAGGAAGAATTGTTCATAAGAAACAACTTGTGGTTATACTACCGCCTTTTCCCAGAATAGAAGGACGAAGTCAATTGTGTATGCTTCACAGCCCGAGTGCTATTACAGAAGCTGCATAATTTTCTACAAGCCCCAACGTCGAAGTCAATCGCAGAGGGTTGATAGAATGCACACGAGAAACAGAGTGCAATTATGCAGGAAAAATCGAGCTAGACTGTAGACAGGTAGAGAAGGGGAAAATACTGACAGGACACGCACCTGCCCCTACACCGCCGGAATACCCCACCTTGACTACCCCTTCCCACTATCTCGCACCGCAAAAGTGTCTGTACTGTGCCGGCCGACATTACGACAAAGACTGCCCCCACGAAGAAAGAGAGGGCAAACCCAGAACAAGGGGGAGAAGAACCCACAGTTACTCTCCTTATTTTAACAAAAGGGCTCGATTCCTGTGACGTACCCCCCATAAAGGTCTGCCTTAGTAATGGAAATGCAGTGGCGATGTTATATTCGGCTGCCACGGGTGATTTTATAAGGAGTAACCTACTCACGCCCTGCCAAAGAGCCCAACTGACCCCCGGTATAAGTAACATCAGGCTTGCACAACCAGATCGCTTCCTTCTGGACGAAGGAGGCATAAACTTAACGATCGGGATATACAGTTACGCCCCATATCGGAGAATCCATGATTTTGGGGCAACTATGGCCACTTCAGCAGCAATGCGTCCTCGACTATGGACGCCGCCGCTTTCAACTGGGAAGGTAGCCAGCTGAGTGCTACCCCCCCCCCCCCATACCCCGATCCGCCTCCAATATTTGCTGGTAGAAACGAACCAGCCAGTCCTAAGTCACCCTACTAGAAGCCAGGCTCGAAGAGTCCGTCAACGCCATGTGCTTCATCAGTCCAGAGATGCACCTTACCAAGAGCCTCAGAGACCCCCAACTTCCAAACAACGCCCTATGCCATCAGTGGCAGCTCCCACAGTCGAGCCAAGGCCAGCAAAGAGGCCCGAACCCGACAGGGAGCCATCCTATTCTCCACCCGGGAGAATAGAGGCAACAGCGCCGAGGAACAGTCTCCTTTAAATCCCTACTCTCGACGCCGACCAGCTATGGCCGAGTCATCATTAAACCTGACTGGACCACCCTTAGCCATCAAAATGTCTTTGTGAATTCCCCGAGACAGGGAAGACAGCCGAACACCCCGCTGGACAAGTCGGATTAGAGAGATCCGAACTGCCAACAGTGAAGGAGATGGAAGCAAAGCAAACCAAACACCTACCCCTTCCACCGGGTACAAATCCCTCGCCACGTGGACGTGTCAACTTCTATGAATTCGACCTCTGGCTCCGACGAAGTACTAACTGCCATTAGACCACTGGAAAGTGCACCAGTGGCATTGGTCAAGGACATGCCAACTTCTACGAGGTTGGTCATTGCACCCAACAATGAGAAACTACCGCAGTCACCGACGTCGAGCTCCGACGAGAGTGCTCCTTTCCAACATCCTGTGACGCAGTAACACCCACAAGCCGGTACGTCGAACTTCGTCCCAAGACCATGTCACACAGGAACAACCCTACAATGCCGTTGAGGAAGAGAAGTGTAATCCACCCCTCACTCAACTGGTAACCGTATCAGCAGTTGTGGAGAATGTCGACGCCACCAACTATCCCTCAGCTGGAACACCGCAGTGGAGGTCGAAAGTGCTCTACCTCCCACTGCCTCGTCACAGGACGTGGCCATCGAGAACGTCATGCCTCCAATGACCCGGCCCCACGATGGGATGCGTCCGCAAGCAAGGTGGAGAGCAGAGCAGTCTTCTGCCGCACCTCCCTTATCCTACGCCAGCAGAAACGTCCTACCCTACAGGTAGGAACCCGTGCAGTCGGGGTGGAGGGCCTGGACTCACTCACCCCGCACTGCCACGTCCCTTGTAGCTGTGCCCACTATCAGTTCCGGCAGAAGCAGATGCCACGGGCTGAACACGACGCCTAATGTCACCTCGTGCCGCCAAGGCAGACTACACCTGGCCGGTACCAAGAATCACCGTAGCGACCTACGTCATTCAAGGTACACATGGCCGTACCCTCTGCAGGCTGAACTACGTCCCAGGGGTAGGCCAGCTGAATCACAGTTCGACAAACTCAATTGCAGTGCTCTACGAAGTTAAACACATAGTTTTAAACCACTACGATAAACATTACAGGACTAATTATATATATGTATCAAAGAGACAATCTAGCCGACCACTCAAAGATAAAGAATAGGCAAAAACACACACATTTGAGCTAGATTAAATATTGTGTATCCAGTAAAAGTGCCTTCCCAGCTGTCATCAAGCAGAGGAAGTTTCAACAGACAGTTATTTAAACACTCGACCATGTGCAAACTAAACTATTAGACAGCAGTTATGATGCTGTACGCAATTTAAAGCCAGTGAAAACAGACATTTTTTGCCTCACAGACGACAAGGTTCCACAATATAAGTGGCCGACAGCCCACATACAAGATAGTATCATGTATAGACTCTCAGCACAGTGCCAGTAATTAGTTTAAGAAATCAGTATCTATTACAATCGGCCATGGTCCAACCAAATCACTTCATCAAGCATAACAATTTAACTATCATATTATTGAACATGTAATTTCACCCAACTCGGTACGTATATAGTACTAAGGACACGTAACACTTAGTTTTCGGCCATGCAGGGCACTTATTTTCAAAATGGCAGGCCTTGCAAATATTTTAGGTTCATTTGGAATAAGTACCACACTGTTCGACCAAATTTCGTATGCTGACCGTATCTATTACACGCAACATATACACCAAAAACAACTACTTTCGTCTGCCATTTTATACGATAGCACTATGTAAATTTACGAAGTTTTTGTGCAATAACAATTGACAGATTCCTGCGAAATTTGGCAAACAAATAGTACTGCTGCAATTGATACGTACGAATATGTTTCAAGTACGTCAGACACCTATTTTGAAAATGGCGGCCATCTAGCTATATTAGCATTGTACGCTATATCTGCAAAATCATTTATTCAATTCCAACTTAACACTGTACGCTAACAGTAAATTTTGTTTATATATATATATATATATAAATCTTAAATGTCTTAATGGAGCCTCTTCCTCCATTTTGTAAGATAGCACAATACAAATAAATGAAATTTTTTGTCGTACATCAGAAAATAATTGTCCAATTCCTACCAGATATGGAAAACAAATAGCACTGCAGCAGGTAATGTTAATTTATGTCTTATGTATTCAAGACAGTCAAAATGGTGGCCTCATAGCTATTCAATTTTTTGTTATATAATGAACGCAGTGTAATTAACTCTATTCTTTGTATGCTGGCTGTATATATTACAAACATCAAATGTGTGTACACAAAATCTCTTGTCTGCCATTTTGTAGAATAGAATTATATGACAAAATTTCGCGATATATCTGGGGTTCCGGGATGGGGGGGTTCTAACAAATTTCGCAATCATCCAGTAGCGCTACAGCAGGCCATGTAAATTTATAAATTTCGAAAGGGCCAGACTTGTATTTTCAAAATTGCATCCATTTAAATATTTTAGTAGAGCTGAACTGATACCAATACTGAAACATCAGCCGACACAAAATCAATATCAGTTACAATCGGCCATGTTTCAACCAAATAATTTAATCATGAAAATTACCGCAGTTGGTTATCTTGCAGGACGTATTTCCACAAATAAATAATTTAATTTCTGCAACCGAAAAACTATTCTTAATTTTACTTTTGTCAGTAACAGGCTATTTGAAATTAAACGGAAACTGATATGGTTGACTTTGGTTTTGCAACATATTTATTTATATATAAGTCATATCTGGTGAAATTTGTAAAATAAAATGTAATTTAACTTACTGCTATCTGCTTTTGAGGTCAAAATTCATTCGCAAAAATTTTTTTAACGCTATATAGTCAAGTCGTATACTGATCTATCGCCCCCACATTGTATATCTATATTTTGTTCACAGCATGACAATTCATAAATCAATTAGTAGCAATATAGATCATTTTATGTAATTAAAAAAAAAAAAATTTTGAGCTGAATCGCTATGGTAGTGGCTTTATTCATGGGCAGAATCATAACCATTTTATTTATAAACAAACATCTATAACCAAAAATGTTGGCAATATTAAATAAAATGTAAATAGTACACACACATAAAGCAGATGGATGTAATTTACACACTGAGCATGTGCGCAGTATTAAAAAATGTTACCTTCTTTACTCACCTTCTGTTTTTGTGGCTAGACTTTTCACAAATACGGACAATTGCAACTTTTAGGCGAGGCTGGTGATTGTAGCCAGTGGACGTCTCAAAACTATTTAAGAATGCAAAAAATAGTTACTGTTTTAGATCATGCCCCGAAGTTTGATAAAATAAAGTTTTTCTTATAAACTGACCAAAATACTAAACTGCACTGTACACATTGAGTGGACAGGAAGACACGTGCTTAAATACTGCAGTGTCTTATGTACAGTGATTTATAGTGTATTTACTGTATAAAGAATCATGTAATTTTTTTGTATTAATTGACACATTTTTTCTTATCCTGGAGACTTTGTGCTCATTTAAAATTTACAAAGCTACTACATAAAAAATTACGAATGAAATGATTTGTATAGACACTGTGGGATTGGCCACAAAGTATCAGTATCGTTAGTATTGGCAAATTGGGGCTTGGACCCACCCCCATATGCACACATATTTTATAAAATATATATATAATATATATATATATATATATATATATATATATATAATTATACACACACACACACACACACACACACACACACACACACGTTTTTATGTGCTTATGTATGTGACAACATAAATTACTCATGTGTTTTTACAGTGTACATGTTTGCTATCCTCTGTCCCACTAGTCAAACCAGAACCCTGAGCCACAGAGCTTCCAATAAAATTGCTACGATTATATACGGTGAAAGATATTTAAATTCCATATATTAAATTGTCTATGCATGATTTAGTGTACTCTTTGTATTCACTTAGCCGGTCAACCCATGTGTTGAAGGGCCTGCAGTAGCTGAACTAATAACCTGTCACACAACTGTTTAGCTTACTGTGCGACCCAACGTTCCCTGAAAGATTTTCCTTTTGTTTAAACCACCACAGCAAACTCCAGGATAGTTGGTGGCGCCCCACTGCCTTCCATAAGTAAGGCTTAAACATGCTTTATTTTATTCCCCTTCGCTTTTTGCATGTGGTAATTTTCAAGTGCTTTATATTACAGGTTCAGGTTGTATATTCTCTTGAAAATATCTACAGCGCTATGCTGAGTGTGTGTCAACGGCATACAAAAATTAAGTAGACCGGTGGGACACCCGATAAACCATGGCACTCCCGACAATCTCTGCAACTGGTAGTGGGGGGGGGGGGAATTCGCAGCGAGCACTGCACCCGCCTGGACAAGGGGCAGAGAGAGGAAGCCTGCCCACCCACCATGAGAGAGACAGAGCTACAGTCTCTGCATCCCACGCGTCTTGCCTTCGCCGGCCGGCTCAAGAGCACGCCGCTACAGCGGTCTAGCACCCAACACTACGTGATGAAATTTTCTCTCTCTCGCTTTTCTTCCCAACTTTCTTTGCTATTCCTACAGAGACCTTCCATAGAGGGGGTCTATGCCTCACTCCACCACCTTTTCACACGAGTCTTCTTCGCAAATGAGTGGAGGGGGGCAGGGCAAATTGACGCATGCCCCTCCTACTACTAATCAACTAATATTACGACTCATCGCTCTTTACATGAAGTACACACTTCATTCAACCTACAAGAGAGTTGTGCACACAACACATTGCAAACGAGTTCTCGGACGCAGAGAATCTGCTGGGTGGCCGAGCACGTGGCCACAAGATTACACAACCCGCAGGCATGCCCTCTCACCCCGCGCCTACTAGCTGCCCGCTACCGGGAAGGCTGAGTGCTATCGAAGATGAACGAAGCAGTATTGTAGACTACTGCTGACCAGAGATTTTCAACTTCCACGCCAGGGCAGATGGACGTCACACCTTTCCCGCACCAGCAGCCTAGACTTGAGAACTATATAAGTGAGTGCAGCGGGGCTCCAGAGGTCATTCTTGTTTCTTCTTTCGCGACATCCCAAGCACTACCTAATGCTGGGACCTCCAGAGATCTATGAAGTTTTACGTACGCCTCCTGAAGCAACTTCCAACAATGACGACCAGTCACCCAGCGAACATGCTAATACTTCATGTTTATTGGGTTCTCAATAAACGTCTATTGTTCTTTATCCTTAAGCTTTTACTCTTTGAAGAACTTTTCTGTTTACTGGCTCGATACAAGATACGAAGTACACTGCCGGCAGGAACCGGGAGGCTGTTACTTAAGCTAATTAGTCTGACTACAGACCCATTTCAGGAGTCTGGGTCTAGCAACGCACATTAGACGGCCACCTGTTTCTTTCCAGTAACCAGAGCACTAATTCAGGTGTGAAGACTAGGAACAGGGGAGCTCCTATCACTAGTAACACCTTCAGTACGTTAGTGCTGAAGCAACCATAGCCCGAAACTTGCCGCTCAATCTTGCCTGAACGCACAACCAATACAGGCTTGGTGGTCCACACAGCTCTCAGTCTCTGATCAGCCCACAAAGTGTGGGAGATCAGTGGAGACTATTACCGAGCTTGTGCCAGCAAGAAACTGTAGGTACTGTTCTTGTCAAGGTGCACTAAAATTGTTAAGCCACATTACTCTATGCCTTACAAGGTGAGGCATGGCCTCAAGCATAGGAAACAATACCAGATTTTCCTTGCTGCCAGATAGCGGTCTGCACTACCACCTCAGACGCAGGAAAGGCACGTGGAACTGGACACGCCCCCACTCAGAAGCCAAGCAGTCGTGGCTGCTCCGTTCATAATTGTATACTTTTTACAGCCTTTCCGTACCAGCCAGGAGTACCACAAGGTGCCGAGAGGGTTAGTATATCAAACCAAGGCTAGGTACGGTTGGGTCAATCCACACTTCTGGAGCAGAGCGTCGTCCGCCTGGAATCGCCACTTCAGAGTGGGGAGAGCAAGCTGCCACTGAACGAAACAAACACAGCATCACCACCCAGGACTGTGTATGTCAGTAACTAAATATCTCACTATTGCATTTTTTCTCAGCTTGTTGAACAACTATCATTTATAGTGCTTTATGCAGTTTTGGGAAGAAAACTGCCTTCTTTACATTCTTATGGGCTACAGCTGATGTTATTTGATTTGCAAACTCAAACTTGCAGGAACATTCCATAACCGTGCGTAAATAACATTTTAAAACTATAATTTTTTTTAACCATTACAAAAATACGCTTTTTGTAACTAGTGCTAATTAACAAAGAATTTTCCTGCACATTTAATGCACATGCTCCACAAAATATGGTAAAAATATCTATCACATTGGAAACATTTTATTAGTTACAGAAACAAAACTTATTTACAATGGACAATTACAGTCAGCACACCAGGAACTATGGAACTATACTTCGCACGCACTGCAGCTCTACTCCATGTACTTGGGGGCTGGGCTCTCAACCTTTGAGTAGTCTCTTACTGGAGAGTAGAACTGGAACAATCACAACACAATTTACACGTGTGATTTTTAAGAACCAATGCAGTTAGAGGAGTGTATCCTGCACGCAATAATGGACACACATCTCACACTTACAAGTAGAAAAGGTGAAAAATAACATTTATGCGTATCATTTATAGCTTTTGAATGTTTACTTGTAGCATTTATATAGCATTAAATTATGATACCGAAAAAAATTGAGCGAGACCCATTACATTGTCTTAAGATATACATTGTACTTATTTAAAGTGTCAAAACTAGCTTGACTGCACATTGTGCCATTTGCTTTATTTAAAAATGAGCAGCTGGTCAAATAAACTTCTCGAGCTGCTGTTGCAGATGTAGGAAGAAGTATAGCAAAAACACGCCTACCAAAACTGTCTATGGTTTCATCAGCCACAATAGCAAATTGGCACGTTTTGCATCAAGTGTTTGATTTTTTCCTGTATTCTTCACCAACCAAAGGAACATAGTTTTTTCTTAGTGTAGATGCTTGGGATATCTCCAGAACCCAGAATGTACTTGTTTATGTATGCCCTTACAGCTGGATTATCAATTTTTCATAGAGGGATCTTGGCATTGAGAAACATTTTCAGTCACTTCATTAAATTCTTGTTTCTCAATTTTAGCTTTTTTTAATTCTGCAGAGTGGTTGGTTGGTAATGCTATCTGTCGTTTGCCGTCATTCTGCTTAATAAATAGCTTCAATTTGTCGATGTGACCCAATGTTTTTTACGTGTTTTTCTGACGTATCCTCTTTTATCCTAGTTAATGTGAAGGTTGCACAGCTTTCACATCAAAATATTGCTATCATTTACATAAAAATAATGGGACTTCACTGCCCACGAATGTGCCAAAACTAACTTGGCCTGTTCCATTTGTACGTAAAAACAATGGAAACTCTTACTGTAGCCGTTAAAATCCAACCACTTTGTTTAATATCCACATATATATGATGCACACAGTGTGAAAACAAAGCAAAGACCAAGCCAAGTATACCAAAATGTATGTATACCAAATTGCACTACAAATGGTTGACGAACGACATATATTGAACCATAATAACACACATTCTACTAAGATTATTCCACTGAGAAAATATAGTGGCCATGTATTCTTTGCCTCTTATTGTTTGTAGACGCTGGCACTGGCAAAAGCACTGCCTGCTGCAATTCATTGCATGGATGACAATATGGCACTGTGTTTTTACGCAATAAATTAAATTTGAGACATTTTTTGTGCCAGTTCACTATAAAATGGAATTTTTGTATTTAATAGCCAAGAAAATAACTTTTCACACACATTCACTAGTTTTTGCAAGTTTTCACCCCCTCTAATCATCAGTGTTCGAATATACCTAGGCTAGCTTTCTGCTGCCCTCATTTTCAAAAATGATTACCAGTTTGAAGTGAAACAACAGATAATTTAAATATAATGATATATCCGAAGAGTATCAGAAATATATATTTCAATTAAATTTTTTTTTTATGTTTTAGATATTGCGTCTGTACATGTGATTTCCTTTAATGATGTTAAATACCTAGTTAAAGATAATGTAAGAGAGACAACTCTTAAAGTTTAAAAGAAGTAATTTTTATACACTTTTGTGCTTACATATTATCTGTATATAATATTTTGTTTGAAAATAAGCACGAGCATTTTAAAATATGTACGAGCGTATCTGTAGTCAAGATTTATACTGCACATGTTACATTAGGAAGATAATTTAATTATTATTTATTCTCTAATTTAAGCATGTGACAAGTTTCACATTAATATGTTGTATCTAGTAAAAGTCAATTACAATGTCTTAAGGACATTGTGACCAAACGTCACCTTTGAACTGTACAAGGAAGGGATAGTTGTTAACTTGACCAGACCGGTAAAAGAGACTCGCAGGAAGCTACTCTCTCTGTTTTTGAAGAAATTAAAGGCGAAACGTGTGTCAAGTGGTTAAAATGGGTAAAATGACCACGTGGACAAAGCTTGAGAAGGTGCCCAAAACCACATAATTGAATAATATGAGGAAAATAAAATTGATTATTTTCCCAACCTATTTCCCCTCCAGGTATTGCTAACAGATCTTGGTTAATACGCTGTATCAATTCCAAGTATAATGAACTCCAACCACATATTTTATTTACAACATCAACACCCAAGTCCACTCTGTAAAGAATTAACTGTTTCTAACAACTGAAGGTAGACATTAAAACCTTACAAATTTTAAGTTTTCTTTCCAGAGGAGCCAACCATTTATCAGAACTTTCAGTAGTCAATTTAAAAAAAACCAGTAGTTTTAATAAAATTTCAGTAGTCAACATTTTTCCAAATACGGTATATACAGGATCAGTGAAAACCTAGCCTGATATATCTTTTACAACAAAAATCGTGTACACACTGGAACTGCTACAACTTCAGACAATTTTCCCCCAAATCAGACCTATATGCTGCTACAATTGGATAAAGAGTTTCTTCATCAGCACAATGACTGCCATCTATAGCAATACTAAATGCTTTACCTGATACATTCGTTACAATTTCCTGTTGGGAAGACAAGTGCCTGAACTGTTGCTGTTGCTTGGTTCGTTTGTACGAATATTTCTGAATCATTTTGGAGTCAGGACACATGTCTTTAACAATGGCCCCACATGGTCAGATGCAGCAAGAGGTAGGTTATGTTTAACCAAAAATGTAGTAAAAAACACTTCTACTTTTGTCGTCGGATCTGTTATATCACTTTGAAAACGAGATGTTATAGGCCTCGTCGCAACTTGGATTTTCAGAAAGTATATATTTTTTACTACTAACATGCAGTCTACTGTCACCTTACACACCATGTTGTACAAACTTTAGAACACTGCATATTTCATTTGTAGGTTACGCTACACACGCGACCACGGATATTACCACAGGGATCACATACACCACAGATAGATAGAGTGCACAACTTTGCATGCAGCACTAAGCATTTGGTTCGCTAACACTGCATATTCAGAAAAATAATACTGTAACCAACACTGGCACAGAATGAGAACGTGCACACACTCTATGGTGCAGACAGAGACATATATCATATTTACATACGTCGTTGGCACACAATTATGTTATCTATGGCAACATGATGTGAACAACAATTACGATGGCAAAGTAAACAAAAGCACAACTTTTTTTTCCTAAAAAGTTGATTCCGTCGGGTGAGACACGAGACGAACGATGACAAATACCTACTGGTAATTTGGGCGCCAGCAGTGCTTCCCAATCACCGCACTATTGAGAGTCAGGGTTCTCAGGGATGCTGTGGGTTCTGTTGTATCCATCTCACCCGAGCGTACTTACAAACACGTAGGCAATACTTAACTTTTAATAAAAATCACTGAAATAAACAATTGATAAACCATATGTAGCTAGGACACTGTCACTACTGAATAAAAAATTGAGTTCACTAAAGATGTTTTTATTGATATTGTTTATACACAATGTGCCAATGAAATGGTTATCTTGGTCATGACTTGGGTGCTCCCCAGCCCGTAATTAACCTAGCGCATGCCTAAATGGATGATCTCACCAAGATGCATGAAAGCACAGCCTTCACAAGGGAAGAAGGCAGACAGCCGCTAGGGTGGACTGTTTTTCCCTGAAGACAGGACTCTGTGAATTACAAATGATAACCCTTAATACACATTAACACGAGTGATTACTCGGCATCACTAACGCAAACTCGCCGGGACTCACCCTCCAGCATATGGTTAGTGTAGTGACGGCCTATACACAGAGCCGGGTTGGATGGGAGTAATTGCACCGTAAACTAATTACACAATCACATAGACCCTTGAATGATACATGAAATAAAATGGGACACAAGATGAATATTCACAATAAATACACACATGTGTGAAAACAAGTTTAGGTGGCGCGGATGCCGCTGGATGAAGTTCGTAGCGGACCACGTGGTGCAGGTGAAATTGCAATATTTCTACTTGGAAACGGCTAACTAAATTCAGATAAAATATTATTCATGTTAAGCAAGTGATTCTCTTTACGATTAGAGTCATTACAGGTTTTTGTAACATGCCTGGCGGCGGCGAAATCAAACATTACTGTGACCGCGTGGTCAAGTACAAAAAGCATCAATTTACATGAAAAATACATAGAACTCTGAAATAAATGACTGCACATACGATGTTATATAAACAAGCTCTTAAAACGCAATGATAGTGTATAAAACGACTTGGCTTCAGTCGGCCACGTGATTACACGTGATGTTGCCGTAAAATATTCAAACACGAAAATTACCCTTAAAAACATACATAATATAAAGCTCTTAAAATTGTGTGTAACAATTATGCAGAAGTTACACTGAAATGCCATAAACATAGGCAGATGGCATCTGATTCAAATGCGCGGGTCGCTTGACCTCTGACAACTTTCTCCTCCTCCTCAATTAAGTTAAAAATACCACAAGGACGCAAAAAATTAGTAAAGTGGAAGCATAATACTGGGGAAAATGTACGCAAGCAAAGTAACCGGTAAACTACATTAATTATGGAAACCTAAATCAGTGAACAAAAGTTGTAGTGTGTATGTGGCAGTGTCTTACCTTGCCAGTACTCCTCGACAGACTGTCCAGATACAAGCGTCGCACGGACCTATCATGGCCGCCTACAGGGTTCACATAAGCGGAAGTGCTATGCACGCCGAGTGAAATATTTTATATTGAAAACAAAATGGCACAAATTCAATTTAATATTGTTTACATTCCTATAATTTTGTTACGAATTTCAATATTATTTTAACGTCTCTTTGTGATGGCGTTCATGCCAGAATATTAAGTGTTTTTAATCTCGGCACCACAGGCACTTTGAATATTCATAACCAAACAATTAAAATTAGCACAAGCACTTTAAAACATTTGAAGACACATTAAACATTGTAAAGACACAGACATTTTACCCTGAAATTAACATTTATAGGCAAGTTCAAAATTATCTGCCTCTTCGCACACGTGCGGGACACCTGACGTGAGCGCTGTCATGGGCACTTGCACCACTGGCTGTTAGCCGGCATCAAAGTTGAAAATATTACATTCCGTAGTATTTCTGCAACATTCGTAATTCCGTAGTACTTGGCACCTGTGTCTTTGTGTGAAGTTTTTAGACAAGAACATTTAATTATAGTTTTAAACTCAACCAAGGGATTACTAGGCATTATCAGCCAAATAAGCAATCAAAATTAATTTAAACAAAATTTAAAGTGAGATGCAAATAAAATGCTTTAGTAAGTAAAAGCTTTAGTAGTAAATGTAAGATATCTCAAGAATTGAGTGATAAAAATTATAATTTTGCATAGTATACCATGTAATGTGGCAAAGGGTAACGAAAAGTCCAGCGGCAGTTGTCAAAAGTTGACAACTGTACATTACAGTCAGAGTTCTGCGTAAACCCTGTCAAGCATTATAGACTGATGCAGTTATCCCCTCTCCCCTAGATATCCTAAAAATAGAAATTCCTGGGGCTCACATCATCCTATTGGCTAAATCTAACTATGCCGCATAGAATTCATTGAAGGTTTGCAACAATTTTTGCTTACTATCGAAAAACTGCAAGCAAGGTTAAAAAAAAAAAATTCTCAAACTGACGCAACCTGAACGGAGACCACAAAAAGGCAAATGCACTACAGATAACTCTAATACGGCAACGATGTTTCAAACACTTCTGAACTATTCTCGCTCCATGTGGCAACTAAGTAAAATTTAGGATATTGCACTCACTTGCAAAAAAAAAATAAAAAATAGAATTTAGCTAAAAGTCTTGACGTAAAATTATTATAAAACTGTTTAATAAAAAAATTAAATAACCTGCATCACTACAATCTTATGTTCACTGCTATGAAAAAATTACAATAAATACAAACTCCTGCCACTAACGGTAATTGTTTACTTTTACCACATACAATGAGATATTGTTTGACCCTACCATATCAGAAATGTGTCACTCATTGACTAACCAGTAACATAATTACTTAAGTTTAGATAGATAACGCAAGTAACTAGGGAAGAACCAAGTACGCATATTGGACGGAAGTTGGCTAACGTCAGACTTTCAGTACCTGCCATGACAGGGAACACGAGGGAGGAGGAAAATGCAAGTGTGCATTGGACTCAAAACATTTGTTTACAAACATCTTTTTCTTCAGTGGCAAAACAACTGTCAAAATTTACCCCACTTCTATGAAATGAACAATACACAGAAAGGATCAAAACTGAATAAATCCGACATCTTGGCCAAAGAGCCATTTCCTGCACGAGAAAGGATCCTACCTTAACTTCGAAGTTCAAGCACTTTCCAAAAGTTCTACTTGGTTCCTCGTCAAATTCCTCTTCCATCATTACTTCACTATATAAGTAGTAACTTAATATTTACCCATATACATTATAACACAATAGTACATTATGTTATTGAAACAGTTTATTTTCAAATGTATTCACAGAACCCTTGAAATTATCTCATTTTGTAATTTAGTCTCAAGTAATACTCTTAACAAAAATAAGTTCTTTCTACACTTTCCTGCATTTTGCAACATTTAGCTGGCCCCTTGAGAGGAAATATTCTGTGGGAATATTGGTGAAATTTTCCACAGAATAAATTAGACTTTCTGCCTAAAGCCTACATGTCAATCCACAATACTCTGCATAGTGGCGATGGGACACTTGATTCATGTACAGTGTCACCTTTGTCGACCCCTAACTTCTGTGCCTCAACAGCAGGTAGGCAGGCCACAATAACAGTCTCACTGATACTTTATAATGCATTAGTAATATAGATATTACAAACATTTAACTAGGCCTAATACAGATGATTTAATCAATGCTGCTGTTATGAAAGCCACATCATGAACACTGAGTTGTGATTTGGGCAGATCTTAACACGGGGGTCTCGAGAGCCAATGAGGGTGAAGCAAGACGAGTGAGCAGCAGTGCCAGAATGCAAGGGTGGGAGAAACGGGAAATTGAGAAAACCCACCGACCAGTGACATCCTATAGCACAATTCCCATGAGCGAAAATCCGGGAGGGAGACAGCAAGGAACCGAACCCAATTCACTTTCATGGGAGGTGAGTGCACTAACCGATGCACCACAGTGATCCCCACAAATGTGTTGCTAGAGGAAGGGAAGTAGAAGGGGGAGGGGAGGATCAATTGCATTATCATATACACACTCCAAGAATATTGCTGTTTCACACACCTTGTGCTGCTTGTTGGCATACTCCTGCCAGGGCTCAGGGTTGGATTTCTTGTTCCACGTTACCTCCGGGCTCTTCACTGCCAGTCGAATGGTATAGAACACCGCACCCAGTCCACCGGCCGCCACACACACGTACAGTGGGATCAGCTTACAAACACGTCATAGTTCACTACAACTTGCCACATCTTTTGAAGAATACACTAGATATACGTTAATGCAATAAAAGGAGACACAAAACACTAGTACTCGCACGGCGGTACTCATGGATATACATTCACGCGGGCGCAGTAATAAATTTTCGCTAGCTAGCCCAGCTTCTTCAGGTGGTCGAGTGGTGGCGCACGCTGCCGGCAGTAGCCAGCCCAGACAGTGAAATGTTACGACCGTGCATCCACACACAAAAAATGTTTTCGTCCAACTTGTGTATCCATGGGTACAGTCTGGGGAGTAGTTCTGTTTTCTGTCCCCACTTTACAATGTAATAGTAACCCAGCAATCTATTACAATCGTATCTTAATGCTATAAAAGGTAACAGTTTAACACAATTTAATGGAGGACGGCATAGAAAAATCATGAAATGGCAGGCTTTTGCTAACTTTGTGAATGAGTATTTTACCCCAGTGATTTATTTCTGCCAAGATATGTCTTGAGAGTCATACATTTTTATATGTTTAATGGAAGCAAAAAATATAATGCAAAATTAAAACATTTGTCCACATGTTGCAAGAAACCATCTCAGTTTTTATATGCTGGCTTCCAAATATCTGTGAACTTCCATTCCACTCTGGCAGCTTCACTCTTTTTAAATGTAATAATTTTTTTTTCTACTTGCAGTTGGGCTATCACTATCTTGTTTCACTCTCCAGTCCCTTCCCTTATCACCCAATCCCCTTCAAAACACATTCCGCTTCCTCACAGTTCTCATCAGCATTAACTGCCTGCCTCCCCCTTTCCATCCACCTCCATAGCCTAAAACTTTCTACTGTTTGTATATTTGCCCCCTAGTACAACCACTTACATTTGGCCAAATCTAAAATTAACTTCTCCCATCCTCCCACGCCTGTACATCCTGACCAGCATCTCCACTCTTCACCTGTCCCTTAGAGCTCCAGTCCAACACTCCAATACTTTGCTTCCCCATTTCACACTTCACCTTGCTACCTCCTTTGCACCTTCTCCAACTCTCTTCCCCGTATGGGTCCAGACTGCAGCTGCATTATCTGCCTAATAGTATAGACCATCACCTTCCCACCTAAGGTCACTCAATCACCACACCTAAGTATTCAAGCTTCTCGTATCTACTGCCCTTACTATCTATAGGCACATTCATACTTTTCCCTCTTCCTAGTGAACCTTACAATATTTGTTTTTCGTACATTTACCTTCATTTTATTCCTTTCTGTCCACTGTCCACCACCTTATTTGTACTATGTCCTGCAAATTTTCCTCCCAGCCCACCTCTAAACACAGCAAACAGCCTCATCTTGCCAACCACCATTGACCCGTCATTAACCACAATGGTGAACAAGGGGCCCAGCACACTAACCCTGCGGAACAGCAAGGTTACGAAGGTCTGAGCAAGCTGCTTCAAAAAGCAGGGGAAAAAATTATCCCAGGCCTGTATTAGAGAAACATACCTGAATTCAGCTCCCAAGATATCAGTAAACCACGAGAAACAAAAATGTGAACAACTGATTCCAGAATCAAAGTAGTGGAATATAATATTA
Source organism: Dryococelus australis (assembly GCA_029891345.1). Taxonomy (NCBI): domain Eukaryota; kingdom Metazoa; phylum Arthropoda; class Insecta; order Phasmatodea; family Phasmatidae; genus Dryococelus; species Dryococelus australis. The sequence goes on along the minus strand of CM056995.1, from coordinate 13,058,594 downwards.
CAGTTCAGTATGTTTAGTATTCTTTTTCATGATTTTATATGAAATGAGAAGGTATGTCTCAAGTTTCACCATTGTCCACCTGCCCAGTTCTATGTTCCCGTCCAGTGCACCAAAAATCTGCACAGTTTCCTACACTGCGAACACTATCGCAAAACCATGCAACATACAACTTAATAGCTGTTTATCAAGAGGTCCTACCTTTACTGCCTAGTGTAAGGCAGTCTGCCTCGTCAATCAGCTGATGGCGTGGGGTAGGCTGTAGACGAGCTGGCCATGCCGGCCGGCCACAGCACTAACTACTCAAGAACTGAGCGAGTGGCATTGCTTTCCACCAGATGCCGCAGTGCTAGCATTGGCAATAGCATATGGAAGAGTCTTCATCGAAAATACGGCAGCGCCACGTTGAGATAATTCCAGAAGTGGACAATAATAATAATAATAATTATTATTTAAAAATGCTGATTGACTGTGTATGAAAATTATCCCCGGACTGTGAATAGTGAATATTTTAGTATAAATAGCCAGGATGCTGCTAGTTCGGGTAGAAGCAACTCCTGGGTGTCTGTTTGAGATCAGTACAACCTGTATTGTATTAAAATGTTTAAGACCCTTCTGGTCAGGATGAAAGAAAGGGGACTTTGCGATTCCCTTAGTAGAAGTAGAAACTTAAGTATATGCTATTCATAACTCTGGATAGTTGTATGTGGTTTGATGAAAAAGCTGTTTAAATTTATTTTATTATTATCAGCCTTGGTAAATATAATTTCAAGATTTAAGATTTCACGACTTTACGATACTTAAACTAACGTAAGCCAAAGCATTGTTTTTTAAAAGTGTAAAAAAGAGTTTTTTGCCAGTATAACTTTCCACATATATAAAGAATTTTATGGCTGTGAATACTTTTATATTTTTAAGCTATCAGCCAAAGTTATACTCAGTGTTAAAGTTGTCTTGTTATAACTGCTGCTTGTTTGACATATACCTAGAACAGCCAAGTGTAATAAGGGTTTTTTATATACAGTGTTTAAAGAATTGTCCTGGGTGTTTTTATATAATGCTTTTCATGGGAACCCAGTTCTATATGCGAAGTATGTGAAGTTTCAAAATACAGTTGTCTTTCAAATCAAATCATGTTTCTTTCAGCATTTCACTTAGACCAACAAAATATTACTGTTACTCTGCTTCAGCTTTTCGTTTTGCCCCTTTGTATCGCCCTGGAAAGTGCTACAAGATGTAGTATTAACTAGCATTTATGAAATTTAATTTAAATTTACATTTTTGGTTAGCAAACATCCCTATAATTAGCTAAATTTTGTTTTCAGTTAAGTTTTTCCATTTCTAGGATTTAGCTAGAATTTTTTGTATGTTTATTGATTTTATTGCCAAGGAAACATTATATGCAATTATCTGTAGAAGTCCTTACAATATATTTTTTTCTCTTTCGATGTTAATTTAGACCTAGTTTTATCCCTTGCCATGGCAAGGTCTACTAACTTTCCAGTGATGCGCAAACAATGACTTATGTACAAGAAGTTTCGCATCTTTTTTGATCAGACCATCGTAAGGAATAGAAGCATCTGGAGAAAGCTACAGTTTTCTAGGGTGTCAAGACTGGCATAATTGTAGCTTTATTCAGTCTAGTGGACCAAAATGATGCCAACAGTCAGGATGGAGAGCATGGAAGTCCCAAACAGATGCTTCCTATAGGGGATATTAGTGTGAAAGCTACAGACACATCCCGAAGGACGTGGCATGCCCTAAGCGCCACGATTGACAACCTGAACTACGAGAGTGGGTCCGGCTGCAGTGAGGCCAAGACGTAAGCCCGCCTCCAGATTGCTTGAGGTCGACAACACATTTATTTCACGGCAAAGATTACCATTTGAATACTGATTGTATAGTGTCAAGTTCTCTGACAAAGCTTAGCAGAGATTTCAAGAAAAGTTTAAGTTTCATTTAACTATTTTGAAAGTAAAATTACAGTCAAATTACAACACTAATAAATTTTAGTTACATATAAACTTGTGGAAAAAAATAGTAAACATACAGAACTGTAATATTATATTACAGTAGGTAAGACTAGGTGCTGGGTTAGCACAAGCAAAGTCACAAGATCAAATCCCACATACATCAAATTATATTAATAATAAAATACTTATTAAAATACACATTTTTCTTTCTTTTAACATGATGGATACTTATGAATGATGGTGCAGTAATGACCTTGGCACACAATATGAACATCCTGTTTCAGTCAATGAGCTTGTCCTTGGAAATCATTGAACTTCCAAACCCTGATCAAGTATACAATGTGGCTTCAAATACTGTGTCAAATCTGTAATTATGTATGCCAAAGGGCTAAAAAAAATAGTTTATAGCTATCATTTTTGGTTACAGACAACAAGAGTATAATTGTATGCCTCATTTACCAACTTGTGTCCACAATCACGTGTGCAAGTATATTTTAGTGCACATTTTTGCTTTTTTTTTTTTTTTTTAATATAAATATGCCTGTGCATTTCCTGGCACCATTTAAATAATTGAATTTTCTTTACACAGAAAACTATTACTTGCATTAGATCATGCTCACTGCCCTTCAAATATATGGAAGTTGTGGCAAAAAAAAAAGTTAAAAAATTGAATTAAACTATTACATGCTCCTCAAGGCATACTGACAAAGAGTAGAAAAATGTCCAATTATAAATAAATTCACATGAACTGAGGTGCTTTTTGTGATGTTCAATAGTTTAACAATTTTCACTTTAACAAGAAAAAACAGAAAATGGTACGAATTGACATTACTAATCGCAATAACACATTTAATGGGGATACCACAATATTTGCAATACATACTATGAAATGCAATAGTGGGGGAATGAAATATCAAGGGGCGAGAGTGTCAAAAGACACTATTGGCTATCTGTGGCCCCCTCCAAGCTTCGTAGACGTTCCAGTGTGAAGCGCTAGACACAAAAACTGTTGGCATGCCTTGAAACACTGTTTAGGGGATTTACTCCCACCCCTGCAGGTGCCAGGACTCTGTCTCGGTGCTAAATGTTTGGCTACGCGTGAATGTCATATACATCGTCACAAACACCACCCTTCAATTCTCACACTAACACACAATACAATTCCCATGCTAAAACTACTATGCACAGCCCATTTAGGGCCATTCACTGTAAAGTGAGCACTTTTGGATAGTCAATAAATACATCTCATTATGGTTTGGGACTTTTGATTGGGGGTATGGTGAAGTGTATTCATTGTGTTTATTACTCACATGGGAATGGTTACATGAAAAAATGAAGGGAGAATATTAATTTGCTGAAAGAAAAGAGTAACTAGGGCTTCAAAAGTGCTCACGTTTCCATGAACGAGCTATCAAATGATTAACTGAACATCAATGACTACTCAGATCTACAGCCTACTCTACTGGTGATTTATTGCTGAGAACTCCTGCATAGGACACTTACCTTCTATTCTAGAGTGTCTAAACTTGACACACACTTATTTCTGCACAAAATCCATTCTTACTTGTAACCTCACAAGCCTTCATTCACACGGTCAAATTCAGAAGAAACACTAACACTTCATTCACCGCCAACCGTACACACTGGCATCTAACAAGTCTACTGATCCCTATACGCGTCCATTAAAATACAGTATTTGGAAAAAACCACAGGACAGCCAACTGCAGATTCACATTTGTTTCCTTCATTACAGCATTGTAGGAATAGAACAAATATTTCATGGGGATACATGTATCTAAACACCTCGTACCGTATGCAAGTATGCATGTGTGCATTCCTTCAAAATAGCTCTGATTCCTAATACTTACCATTCCTCACATAGCTTCAAAATGCCAATCAGGCCTTGTCTACAACTCGCCCACGGTCAAATAGTCCGCAGACCTACTTCATCCGCTGACATTTCCCAAGTGTGCGTCTACAATTATGACAACTGAAGCTAAGTTTTCGAATACTGGCACCGGAGCACACCAAATTTGGTGCTGCCCATCTTTCAGATATGTACTAATACCAGACTGCACTCAAATCAACAAATCAGTCAAATTGTAAGCAATTACTCTTAAATATTGATATTTGTAGCTTATTTTATTTTCCAATTTGAGTTATGCAAGTGAGTACATTTTGATTTTGCTGTACATCTTCATTTGGATTTTTTCCTTTAGTCTGTACATATTTTATTTATATTTATTAAAGTTTTGATTTAGCTGGCAAATCCAGAAAATATCTTGATCAAACAATTTCTCCAATAACACACACCTTGTTAGGTTCACGTAGGTACAGCAAGTCTTTGAAATAAAATTTATTTTATTCTTCACTGCTACTTCCACATTTAGAAATGGTTACAAGTTGGGAAGATGTTTAAGCCTGGGCGTTCCCGTAACAAAATGACAGTGGCCTTACCCTGGAAGTATTAAAGTGTACTGGCTACGATTACAGTAAAGGCAGGCTACAACTGCTATAAGCACATCACTATTATAGCTGTGCATCAATATTCAGCCAATCAGAAGCCCCAATACTTCTACATTATCAAATGAAAAAGAAAGTGTGTATTTTGACTTCGCTCCTTGGGCATATTTTTTTCTTTTGTTTATTTTTGGATAATTGCAACCACAAAGTTTTATAACGTTTTCAGGTAATATTAGCAATAAACATTGAAATCAAAATAATTTCTAATTTTAACAACTTCTCAGATCACTTAAAAGATTTATTTTTGACGAAAAACCACTACCAACTATACAGGACTTAATTTCTTCAGTACAAATGTAGCAACATCAACAAACTAATATTTAATATTGTTATATCAATTCAAGTTAGGCCACTGTGCTTGTATTGTGTTTTGTATGTGCTTATCGCTATAACTGTGAATGTGACGCCGGCTAACAGCCAACGGTGCTAGAGTTCATGATGACGGTCACCACGCACGTGACACGTGTCCCGCAAGTGAGCAAAGAGGCCAATAATCATTCTGAACTCCCACTATTTTATTATTTTTCAGTGTAAAATGTGTGATATTGTATTTGCAGGGTTTAACATGTCTTAAAATGTTTGAAAGTTTTTGTTGCTAATTTGAAATTGTTTGGTTACAAAATTCACCAAGATTAAGAACACTGATATTCCGGTATGAACGTAGTCATAAAGACCCTAAGTTAATGTGAAAATTCATAAGAAAATTATAAAAATGTAAAACATTTTATTTTATTTGTGTCATTTTATTTTCTATAATTAAATATTTTACTCGGCATGCATAGCACTTCCGCTTACGTGAACCCCGAAGGTGGCCATGGTAGGTTCGTGCGATGCTTGTATCTGGACAGTCTGTCGCGGAGAGCTGGCGAGGTAAGAAACTGTATGCACTGCAATCTTTGTTCACTGATTTAGGTTTCCATAGTCAATTTAGTTTACCGGTTAACCTTTACTCCCAGCATTATGATCCTGCTTTATCAATTTATTGCACCCTTGCAGCATTTTTAACTTAAGACGGAGGAGAAAGATGTCAGAGCTCACGCGACCCGCGAAACTTCAATCAGGTGCCATCCGCCTATGTTTATGGCGTTTCATTGTAACTTCTGCATTATTGCTACAAGCAATTTCAAGGGTTTTGTTTTTACGTATGTATTTGAGGGTATTTTTCATGTTTGAATATTTTACGGCAACATCATGTACAACCACGTGGCCGACCGCCGCCAAGTCTTTGCATACGCCATAGTTTCATTTTGAGAGCTTATTTATGTAACATCATATGTGCAATAATTTACTAAGTTAAGAGTTCTATGTTAAATTTTGTCAGGATTCCGTGTAATTTCACGTAAATTGATGCTTTTTGTACCTGACCACGCTGTCATATTGTTTGAATTTACCGCCATCAGGCATCTTACAAGCCTGCAACTACTTCAATCATAAAGGGAATAATTTTCACAGCAAGAACAATATATTGTCTGAATCTAATTTGCCGTTTCCACGCAGAACTATTGCAATTTCACCTGCACCGCGTGGTCTGCTACGAACTTCATCCAGCACCATCTAAACTTGTTTTCACACGTGTGTTTATTGTTAATACCCATCTCGTGTCCCATCTTGTTTCATGTATCTTTTGAGGGTTTATGTAATTTTGTAATTTGTGTACGGTGCACTAATTCCTGTCCTAGCCGGCTCTGTGTACAAGCTGTCACCACACTACCCACGTGCTGGAGGGTGAGACCCGACGAGTTTCCGTTAGTGATGCCGAGTAATCACACGTGTTAATGTATCAAGGGTTTCATTTGTAATTCACCACGTCCTGTCTTCAGGGAAAAACCATCAGGCCACCCTAGCTGCTGTCGGCCCTCTTCCCTTGTGAAGGCTGTGCTTTCATGTACCCCTCTGAGATCATCCATTTGGGCATGCGTTAGATTAATAGCGGGCTGGGGAGCACCCAAGCGGAGTTAGCTAGACACGACCAAGTATCATTAATTTCATGACACGTGGATGTGTATGCATAGTAACAATAAAAACAATTCTACAGTTAACTGACCCCTTTTATTCAGTAGTGACAGTGTCCTAGCCACATATGTTTTATCAAGTGTTTATTTCCAGTGATGTTTAGTAAAAGTTTAGTATTGCCTACGTATTTGTAAGTACGCACGGGTGAGACGGACATATAGAATCCACAATATCCCTGAGAACCCCCGAGTCTCAATAACGCGGTGAAGCACCGCTGGCGCCCAAATTACCAGTGAGTATTTGTATAATCGTTCGTCTTGTGTCACTCGACGGCATCAAATGTGTTAGGTATATGTCAATTGTAACCCAGCCTTAAGAAAACTGTTACGCGGCTAATGAACACAGACAGGCTGAACACGCCGATATTTACAGTGTGTTGGCTAACCTGATATTTTTGTTCATCTACATGTGATGAAAAATGTTTCGCAGGAATCATGTTTTGGGATATTTAAAGTGTAGTATACATGTTAATAAATGCATTGACTATTTAAATAAATGGAAATCTAAACTGTACCACAAAATTAATTTAATTAGTATGTTCTTGTTATAAGCTTGCACTGCACCGACACTCATGGTTGGAAATGTCTCGCGATTGGACAGCATAGAACTCAATGTAAGAGAATTGAAAATTTCTAATCCTCTACACGCCGCTACAGCGAGCAGGCCGCTTACGCCATTATGTTGTGGTGTAGCTGGTCGCATATACAAGTGTGAGTTAAAATATTTTATTATTATTTCTCACTGTGATTGTAGCCAGGCCTTTACGATGCTGGTAACCTGGAGTGACCCATTCTACAGTACACTACAAAAGAGCCAAAATAACCATATAACTGAGCATTATGTCGAAATCGCATAGCCCCAACAAACACTGCACAACACTACTAAAAACGCAACCACGACACTTTTCAATGTGACTACTTGAATTTACAGCAGGACCGACACTACGCTCTCTGCATTTAACTTAACTATTTAGAAGGTGCTGATAGGCTCAGTTTCAAAGACGGTGAATAAGAAGGAAATTTGTAATACATAATGGTACCAATTGGTATCGCTAGTGCATACAAAGGTAAAATTGTTATTTTTAATAGTTAGATACAGTAATTTTCAATCTATTTTTCTTTAAAGCTGCGTATTTACCGTTTTAGGGAAATCTTGGAATACAATTACATTTTGCAAGGTTGTACATTCTGTGAGTCGTGTCGCACGACACGGCGAAGAATAGAAATAATTTCTAATCCAAAATTGCTGCTCGGACGACAAAATCGGTCGAGCTTTTAAGACGATCAATCTCGTATTTCATTGGCTGTTAGCCGTCGGGGTAATTGATTCCGGCATTACGGTACTTATGTTAAGAGCAATCTATTGCAATGGTATGGGTTAAAAAGAAACGGACACCAGGAGGGCGGGGTGACAAACTCGTACTATGTAAATTCATTAAACGTCACAGCTACCAAAACCAAACAAGGACTAGAAAACCATACACCTCCAGACATCACCAAACCAAAGAAAATGACAAATATGTTGTCAGGCACCCAAGTCTAAAAACAAACATCCATTAATAAAAGCCTAATGGTATTGAGTACTCCGAATTGAATTCCATGGTTACACTAGTAGATACTTTACAAAGTTAGAATTACTTACTGCTGGGTGCTTTTTCAGGCTGCTGAAGCTTAATCCCTGCATTGTTACAGCAATTTACGCAATTAAACGGCTTCACAACCGAAACACAGAATCTCTTCCAATTGTCCTTGTAAAATGGCACCACAAGAGCAAAGACTATTGCGCAAGTATTGGCGTAAAGATAACACCACTTATTTCTTTAATGCCAGCCACAGAGTAACAATCGTTCGTTGCAAATATACACTAACGGTTAGGGAAGACCGATCTCGCTGGCTGCGCACAACCAATCTCCGTGTCCCAACACTGAACTGCTGTTCTGCGAACACCACTTGCGAAAAGGGCACAATTTGAATTTTATGTTAGAAAACTGACTTGTAAACAAGTACTTAGAAGTGTTTTTATACTTCCTCTAACCAATTTTTAATGCAGTTTGATTAAATTAAAATCGGTACAAATATTTTTTTTTCCTTCATATATTATTGCTTATCATTTAAAAATTGATATATAAACACATTCATGGTTGTTAACATTATGACATTGACAGTTCGGATTTTTGGGGTATTTTTGTTTTGTTTTATTGCATCACTAAGATCTTTTTTCAATACATAGCTGTACAAAGATATTGGACAATTATAATTACATTATACAAAGTTTGTACACTGGATATAGTAAACATACACATGTATCAGATTTCACGTACACACGTCACATTTTTTAAATAAACGCCACCATATTTGTCTGAGATAGAGAGATCGCTGCAGTTTCCATTAAACATTTTTAGATTGAACTGGTTCTAAAATGTATTTTATGTTTGACTGTTATAGCCAATCAGAATCGTTTATGCCAAAATGGACATCAAAAGTAACACGGTTAATGTCTACAAGATGAACAGTATGTAGTACAAACATTAAAAAAAATCAAATTGTCCAATTATTAGTAGTCTCTACCTGCAAAATTCTATCAGTAAAGATTTTGAAAGTGTAACACTGAAACAATATCCAAGAGAGCGAAAGGATCTGATTCTTAAGGCATCCCCCTCTATCAAGACAGTTTGCCAGCCGTACACCAGCTCAGTATTACAGCAGAGATCAGAAATGCAATGCAATGTTGAGTGAATAGTGCGATGTACAGCCAGTGTGGCCAAGTGTAGAGCTACAAGGGGAGGTGAAATACCTAAAAGGGCTTAAAGGTAAATGCCTGACAAACCCTAAATAAGTGAACACTCAGCATGTACCGTGTAGCATCAGCAAAGCATATTTTATTATTTAGATTATTTATTGTGCGAGTGTCATGTTTCCATTTCAGATGTGACGTGCAGCACCTCTAGAGGTGCCGAGATGTGTTCGTGTTCAGTCTGGGAGCAGGTGGAGAACAAGAACTGGTGATGTACCCGGTGCCACATTCGGTAGAGTGAATGATGTTGAATGGCGTCGTATGGCCAATGGCCTAAGGTGACAGTGGATATGCAGTCAATGAGAAGGAGAGCTAATTTAATTGTCAGTTAAATTATGTTGAATGTAAAATATTTACTTTGGGGCGAAGCTGTCGGCCACTTCGCATGCCTATATTATTACTAAATTTACTCTGCTTGGGGGAGGCAGGCCCCGTAAATGCAAAACATATACTGAAAGACTCTTTAAAGTTGATGCTGCTATGAGGGCGCAGTACCCGATGAACTCAGCAGAGTTAATACAATAAAGCATGTCTAATTAGGGTATGACTGTTTTATCACCCCAAAGGTACAATGAAAGGTTGCTGCACATGAAAATGCATACCCTTGGTTAAGTGGACCTGGCACACTGGACCTGCTGGTGGTCACTATTGTGAAAAGTAAGGCAAAGGCCTTAAGTTACAGTTACGTTAAAAAAATGTGTCTCACACGTGAAGTCCTGATATGCTACCTCAGGATGCAGGGAGAACTCCCCTCGGCTAAATAGAAGTACTTAAATGTTCCTGAATTGTGTTAACTATTGAAATGAAAGAAAATGCAGCCTAGATTGAATAACCGGCGGGTCGGGGGGGGGGGGGGGGGGGTGCCCTGATCTTACAGTCTGCCCTGCCGGTTGTCTGGTGTGCTCATGTCTGACTAACGGCATGGTTTCGACTTCGCCGCACCTCCGGCGAATCCAGTGCAAAAAATTAAAACATGAAAAAAAAAATTAACTTAATAACTAACGTGATAAATGAAACTGAGATTGTACATAATTCTGAATACTAAACTAAAACACATTGGTGACATACTCGTGAACGCCAGAGCCCCAGATATGGCTAAGAATGTGTCATCACGAGTATGTCACCGTACTTGAAGGGTGACATTAAGTGAAATGATGCCTTGGGCGGCTGATTCTCGATAGGTGATTACATGTACACTGTTTTAATTAACATATTAAATTCGGTGTGTGTCGTAATGGTTATAATTACAGGAATGTGTATGAATGTGACAACACACGGATTTCGTCACTAGCGGTGATATGTTATCTACTCTCTATGCCGAAGCGGCCAGATTCCCTAGTTAATTATGGTGCAATCGCCGTTAAAATTACCTAAAAATACTCCTATTGATTAATGTAGCTAGGGAGCCTCTCGCCACTTTACACTTCTAAGGGAATGTGATACCCTGTCTTTTGACACTACTTGGAGCCACGTCGCACTCCGAATTCGGCCATGGTGCCCATCGACATCTCGCACATCGGAAAGTTATGGGAATAAGCGGCACCGCTTATCCCAGTGTTCCCTCCAATGGCTGTTGTGTCTAACGGTCGTGACTTCATGGGACACACTCATTTAGGCCACATAGCCATTCATCACGAGAGTTACCTCTTGTGATGAATGTTATTTATTACGACCCATGGCCAAAAGTTACAGTGCGGCAAGAAAAGTGTAAACGCAGTTCGTGTCGACCTGCACTGATCGAGACTGCGACCTAATGTCGATCGGTAGAGTTTTGCTGTGTGGTTAATGCATCTGTGATGGAACAAACAGGCACAAGGGATCCATTGACGTCAGGAACATGTCAAACGCCCCCCTCTATGGTGACCTTTTGGTCCTTGCGGACCCCCAAAGGACTGTCATGCCACTAGGCGCAACAGGATGTCGGCGGTCGCAGCTGGTTGCTGTACTGCCTGCCGATGCTCCAGGGTGATGGCTCTGCTGATGGTGAAGTACCGCTGCTCGTGCTCGCCGAAGGGTGTTGTCGCCGAAGGGTGTTGTTTCCATCACAAGTGGTGAGCGCCGGCCGATGCAGATGCTGAAACTTTGAGCAGTGGGGAGGGGTCGAGACCCTCTCTTCCGCCGACTGATCATCGTTGCTGTTGATGCTGTCATTGCTGTTCGGACACCTCGATGCTCCTTCTGATAACTTTCCCATGCAGTATCATAGTCTTTGTTGGCGTCGTGGTGAAGTTTGTGGGCAGCTTCCCTGCGGATTGATCGGGCCTGCAGTTGCCCCCAATGACCTGCTTTGTGCGACATCTTCTGAAGGCAGAGTCTCTACACTGGGTGTCATGACACTCCTGTCTGGCTCACTTCGGTTTACAGTGCCTGCAATGTTAATGCCATGATATGTTTGAGACGGTGTGACCTCTTTCTCTTACTTCTCTTATTCCCCTGCCAACCTTATGGGCGAATGACTGCCGGGTGTGGCAATGGGGAAAAAGGTGCCAAAGAGCACTCCCATCCATGCTTGAGCTTGCTTCTGCTTCGCCATTGTGCATTTCTGCTGCATGCTCTTGACCATTGGGCCCTTCCTCTTGCTCAGGAGCCTCTGTGCTGAGTCCTTGCAAGGCTAGGCGAATGTCGTCACTATGTACGGCTACCTTGTGCCTGCAGGTGACCTTGATGAGGTAAGTTGTATACCCCAGAGCTTTTACAACATTATGTGGTCCACTCCACTTAGGGGCAAACCCTGCACAAAAGTTGTGCTTTGCACTGCTCAGACTGTGCTCGCAAATGTAAACATGTTGTCCATGCCTGAGCCTCTTTGGTGGACATGTTGTTGCTGGTACCCATTGTCCTGTGCACCTCTCCTGGTGAATGTGTGCATTTTCCAGGTCTTGCTCTCAGCATTGTCGCCTGCTGCACTTTCTGTTGAGTCGCTGTTTACCTGTCAGATTCTGAACTCTCCAAGGATGGGCAGCTATCTTCCCTGCAGAATGGCGGCTGGTGATTGACCTGTGGCTAGGTTCACCCTCTGTCTGATTGTGAACAAGGCCGCAAGCAGATGTTCAGCCCAACTTGCGTGGTTTGATCCCACCCGCAGGTGCAACTGAGTCTTGAGGTCTTTGCTCCTCTCATTTGGTTTGGCCAGCGGGCAGTACACGGCCGTTGCATGATGCTGGACTACCCACCTGGTACACAATACTCTCCAATACTTCCCCATAAATTGTGTACCATTGTCTATTATGAGGGTGCATGGGTAGCCCCATCAGGGGTAGAATTTGGTTCCATTGCCTGTGCACTGGAAACTGGGTATGCTTCCGTCCATCTTGAGAACGAGTCACTCACCACAAGAAATAATCTTTTGCTGTAGGGGTGCGCGGATATGGCACCGTCAAATCCAGCGAGATGGACTCGAATGGCTCCTGTGGCTTCCGTGGTTGTTGTTATGTTACTCCATCTGCTCTCCTACTCTTGCAGACATTGCACTTTATGCAGTCCCTCACATATTGCTGGACGTCTCTGGTCATGCCGGGCCATTGGAAATGGTTCTGCACATTTCTTGTAGTTTGTGATGCATCAGGATGACCTGCAAATCGTGCATGATGTGCATGATGTAGCACTTGTGCTCGTACACTTTTGGACACATACAGCTTCCAGTCTGCTTCAGGACGACGAGGTCGTGTCTCGACGTGCATGCAGATCATTCACCACCATTCCTATTCATTCTCCATGATGGAGGTGACACGACATTGGGTGTCTGTACACTGTAGTGGTGCAGTTAAAAAGCTACCCTGCAAGTTGTCGACCTTGAGTTCTGCTTCCTCAGGAGCCTTTATGACGGCACAGCTCACGCGGCTCTCGCCAGTTGCTGGGCGGTTGGCTGTGGTAGTGGTAAGTAGTTCGTCCCACTCTTCTTGGTCCACCACTACCATTTCGCCTGGTGCACATGAGAGTTTGTCTGCTAGCTAATTCTCAGCTCCACCTCGAAATCGTATGCTTGGAGGAGTGCCAACGTACTAATTTGCTCATGGCTTCTTTCATGGAGTGAAGCCAGAGTAAGCACCAGTTGTCTGTTCGTAGTGTGAACCGTTGGTACTCTAGGTATGCCCTGTACAGTTTTACGGCCCATACTACGGCCAGACACTCTCGCTCGTTCACATTGTATCTACCCTCAGTTACCCCGAACTTTGCTCTGATGTATTCAATGATGCCCTTCTCTTGGTTATCCCCAATCTGATAAAGAACTGCTCTCAAGCCCTTTTCACTTGCGTCTGTCTGAAGATATAAATGGTTACTTGGGTCAAGTCGAGCCATTGTCTTGCACTCCCTGAACTTGCTCCTTATCTCTTGAAAACTTGCTTTGTGTTCCGCTTTCAACACGTACATTATGTTGAGTGACAACATGTCAGTGAGTGGTGCGGTAATGGTTGCAAAATCCTGTATGTTTTCCTTCAGCCAGTTCACCAACCTGAAGAATTTCCGCATTTACTTCCTAGTGTGGGCACCTCGTAGTCATTAATGAGGGCTAAATGCTCTTGTGTTGGCCGCCTTCTGTTCTCATCGACTATATGCCTAAGAAACTGTATGCATGGGTGGCCAATGTGACACTTGCTGTTCGCACACAACAACTTGTTGATGGCTAGTCTCTCCAGGACTAGTAATAGGTGTTGGATGAGGTCATCCCAGGTTTTGGACCGAAGGACTACGCGATCCAGGTGTGCTAGGGCAAAATCTCCAATGTACCTGTAGAGTTCCTGGCTCATCATTGTCTGAAAAGTTGCAGTTGCGTACTTCAAGCCGAAGGGTATTGCACAGAAGTGGAACCTTCTCCCATCTGGGGCTGTGAACACCATTTTATGATGGTCTACGGGTTTTATTGGCACCTGCCAGTAGCCACTGCAAAGGTCCAATGACATCATGACCTTAGTCTTGCCCAAGGTATGCAGTGCATCCTTTACATTTATGTAGGGAGGCGGGCGCTTAGTGTGGTTTGGTTGATTGCTCTGAAATTCACACAGAAACACTGGGTACCATCTTTCTTGGCTGTCAAGGTGATTGCGCTGTTGTAGTGGCTGCGAGTGGGTTCAATCACACCCTCAGCCAGCATTTCTTCAATCTGATCTTTGATGATGGCGCATTGATCCGGCTGGTAACTTCTGGGTCCAGAGTAAATCGGCCGGTCATGTTCCAGTGGCATACGATGCTCAGCTATGGTTGTTCGATGGATTAGGTCTCTTGCCGCAAATACTTCGTGCCGTTCGTCCAGTATGCGTTGCACCATCTCCCTGTAGTCCGGAGGGACCGCATGATCGGTTTCAGGCTATTCACTACGTCGTGCCAGCAGAGATGTCAATAATGCAAGACAACATCACAGTGGAGCACCTAAGTCGAGGAACCAGTGCCATGTGCGTGTTATGTGTCAAGTGAAATGGCATGTAGAAGGTGTAATTAATGTTATGTCAGATGTTAGGGAGTGTGCAGTGTGTGTTTATTTTCGTATGTGTGCATCATCATCATACAATGCCACAAGTGTTAGTGTATAAGTGCCAAATGTTCTCATGCTATGTAAGTGTTAGTGTTCCGTATCATGCATCAATGTGCACAAATATGTCAGTTTAGGTTACCATGCAACCAGGTACGTACTTGTACGAATGTCAGTGTCCATATGTCAGGTCGAGTGCCACATCCTTTTGTTTACTTTTAGTATTTAGATTTTGAAGGTCAATGTGTATGTAGTGCCATATGTTATGTCAGTGTTTTATTTCCCCATGTTACCCATGTCATGCAAGTACGAAACAAAAGGACTCTATATATTTTATTATTATGGTTTTAGTGTATTTGATTGCAATCCTGTGTTTACATAATTATTATGTTGTTGACACCTCGTGTGCTAGAAGCATCATTTTATACACTTACTTGAACGGCCACAGAAGAGGCTATTGTGACACATAGACATCTCTATAATATTTATGATAATTATTAATGTAAACTTGAATGTCTTGCAAATCATTTTTAATATTTAATATTTTAAAGTGTGTTCGACCAGAACTGGAAGTATTGAAATACTGGACTTTCCTACCCCATTCCAAAACGACGCATATAAGTGTACCGGTGCAAACGGCCACACTGGCCCTTTGCCCTGGAGTAGCCAATGTAAAATATTTAAAGTATTTTTGAACTGTTTTTATGCAAATTAATATGAACTCACATGTTTTGTCACGAACACAAATCCTATAGATGTAATAAACTTGACTGAAGACAGACCCTATAAATATATTATTGTTTATTTATGTGTGGCAACATTGAGGTTAGATTGCCACAGTAATGTGGTCTGGTCGAATGTGTGTTATTTTTATATTTTTAATATATGCTTTTACATTTTGTTGTTAAGAGTTTATTGATATATACATCTCACTGTCATTGTAGCGGCCAGTTTGTTTCATTATTTTTATTTCACTTTTTGTAAAATTATGTCACGTGATGTTTAGGTGGAAGTTTCGGCCAGTGAGTCGCCTCCGCGCCAAACATACAGTAGTAGCATCCTAGATCTCGTAAGAGTACCGTTGTGCCGCGGTGCTCTGGGCACTTCATTTTTTGTTAATAATAATGTAATTCTGCTTAATTAACAATAGTCTACTGGAACCTCTTGTTCATTGCTCGCCCGGAGTACACTGTCTCTCACTCTGGGCTCGTCTTTTACACAGCCGAGGCATACTATGCAACTTAAGCTCATAGGCCATACAGCTATTTCGTCTGTAGAAGAGTCCGCCTGGCTGAAACGACGGTATGTTATCATCAGTGCCCTGATGGGGAAGAACTTGTAATAAATACGTACTGGTGAAATACCAGCATTTTATTATTAACTGCTTATCGGTTATTTAACCTTTTCTCAAAAATTTAAATTAACCATGTGTTTTTAATAATGGAGTTAGGTAGCCAAAATAACGCTTCGAGAGTGAGCTGGCGTTTCAGTGCAGCCGACAACCCTGACCAGATGAGGCAATTTGGAGTTTAGTTTACAGCTGGCAGAAAGGTACTTTCAACTGATAACATCCATCAAGACATGGACATGGGGGCAGGCCAATGGTTGTCTGCCATCACAACCCGAGAGGAGGAGTCTCTAGCAAGTATAACCTCATGCTCGCACATCAGGCTGGCGCCCTTAACCTTGGCAAGTAGCATTTCCTATCCACCACACCTCATTCCCCCCATGATCCAGCTCGCCGCTCGTCACCTTCAGGCCGAAATGTATCCTATGGGCTGCTGGCTCAACAATGGCTTTTTGTACACTGAGCCATGGGATGACTAAAATGGCATCCTCCCGTAGGTCCGCAGACACGAGGGCTGTGGTAATGGTGTCCACATCTCTAATTAGGATGGTAATCAGTGTCTCTCCCATTGATTCCCCCGTGTTCTACTTTGTTGTGAGGTGTAGTACCTATGTACTTGGTGTAATATTGCTAGTGTCCATGAATCCGATGCACACTAAATTATGACTGGCTTCTGTGTGTAATAGTGCATGGCATGGTTTGCTGATTTTAATATACTGCAATTCCAATCATTCTATTTGGTGTTTTATTGATTTGCTGTATGGTTGGTTGCTGACTTTATATTCTGCCTGGTCTACTTGTTGAGGAGGCGGTGTACCATGGGGGCCCTTTGCCCTGGAGTAGTGAGCGTCCGGCTCGCCTACCCCAACGGCCTGTTTCCCATTGGTAGTTTGTTGATGTTCTGCAATTGGTTGCATTTTGGACACTGATTGTGCCATATCATTTTGCCTTCTCCTTTGCAATAAAGGCACGCAAATGGTGGCTCATGTGGGCCTCCTACCATGCCTGCGGTTGCTGATGTCCACATTGCCATCCTGGATTCAAGGTATGTTCTTGTCCAGAATGAACCTGCTCCTACTACCTTGTTCACTGCCGGTTGCTCCTCTGACCACTCCGTTTGCTCTGCATCTTTTCTCCGGTACTAATGGTGCCCATCACCCTCTCTAGATGCGGCGCTTTGCTCTCGGCTGTCTTGGTCCTGCAATGCAGCAGAGCACATGAGGTCCTCCATGCTACTGTGAATTAACGGTGCCATTGCTAGCCTGTTTTCTGCTCTTACAGTTAACGCAACTATTTCGAGAATCTGACGCTCGCTCATATGTGGATGAAAGTTTTTGATTTGCCATATCTTTCTCGTTGTAAACACAGTCAGGGATTCACCCGCTTTTGGCATTTCTAGCACAGCCCTGCTCTGTCCTTGCAATGAGGAGTAGGTACTGGCAAATCGACTTTGAAACCTGTTAAGAAATATTAGTCATTCAGTACAATAGTGACTGATTGTTTTCCACCAATTACTTGCCTCGCCGGCCTATTGAGTCCCTATACAGTTTTGCCACTGTTGCTGATACACCTGTATCTCTCTAAATGTGTTGTGCAGTCGTTTAGGAATGCCTGCAGGTCCTCACTTGGTAGGCCTGAAAACATTGGTAACCGTTGAAATCGGGCCGGTGTTGTACCAGCTTCGACTGCTATTGTGATTGCTGTAAATAATTCTGAATTAATATGATAGTTCTGTTGCGGGCATGTGACATGCGTGTTTTGTGACATCTCTTTTTGCAGTTCTCCTGTTCTTCTGAGTAAGGGCGTTGAATGTGCCAGTGGGCTTTGGTACACGTTGGCCCATTCTGAATGTTCCCATGCATAGTGATGTGTGCTAGAAAATTCCGCGCCTACTCCTGACTTGACTTCTGACCACGACGATGTGTATGCGCATTGTCCGCAGCGGAATCTCCCAGGGGCTTGATTTGCCATGTCTTGCCTGGTCAGACATTGCCAGTGCGTTTTGCATCCACACATCTCACATCTAACAATTTCTTGTGACCCTTGCCTGCAAATTTCATGTCGACACTGTTCATGCGTTTGTAGATGTTCTGTTTTGACTGCGTTAGAAATTTTGTCTGTTCGGAAAAGAATGCGTTCGCATGTATTGCAGAGAATACGGCCTTGCTGATCTGTGGTGGCCTTTTCAGTCCAGCTGAAACATTCCTGATCAAAACTACTTCCACACTGTACAGAAATTACGGTTCTGTTTCTCCTTCCTGCACACGCAATTTGTTTCGCACACCTGCCATATCGTCAATGCATAATTACATTTACTGTGGATTTGAAATTGATTAAGTGCGGCTGTTCACATTGACAAACAAATTTGCTTGGCAAACCTTGTTCACTTTGCGTGGGCTGTACTTTGCCACAGTCCGCAAACAAAATTGCTGGTGTAGCCTTTGAGGTACAACTCCATGTTTTTCCCACTCGGGCTCTGATTGCCATGGTTATTCTTTCTTTGCGAATTCTTAAATTCTGTGTTACCCCACAATGACATTTAACTTCTTCAAATGTATTTGTCCCTATTGTGGGTTGTACACACATCAAACATAATGGTGTAGCTTGGCCTGTTCTTGTACACCAATTCAAATGCTTCTGGACAGTATCTTGTACCGCCACGTGCTGTGGAGCCCGGGATCCAAGGATAAACATTGTGTTGTTATGTGGTAGGCCCTCGGTCGCGCCACGCGGGAAGCAGGGAATTTACAGTTTCTTGCGGCACCTTTCTTTCCTGCTGCGAACACGTGTTCCAGTTGTACGGGTGATGTGTGTGTTTTCCCATTATACCGCTTGCTTTTAAAAATGAAAAAATTACCTTGAAAAGTTTCTTGAAAATTAGTTGTGGGCTTTTGACTTATAATTGCCGCACAGCAGCTTTGAAAAGCTTTGCAAAAATGCTTTTGATAAATGGCTGTAAAAATTTTGTTGAGTTAGGTCCGCGAAAAATCCTTAAAATTATAAATTATTTTGAAACAATGCTCAGAAAAGTTTTCAAAATTGATTTAATTGACCGTTGCACTTTAAGTTCGTTACTGTCTGAGAGAAAACACTGAAAAAGTTTATTGTTTATTTTGAAAAAGTTTGAAAATTTTATTACTAAATAGGCTGCAAAATTTTCCGGAAAAGTTCTGGAAATAATTAAATTAAGATTTGATTGCTTTGTATCTTAAATTGCTGACTGGTATTACTTGGAAATATCGTTTTGCTTTTCTTGTTGTGATACCTGTTACCAATTACTGCTCACGTTGATAAACACCACATACGTTTGTTTACAAAACACTATCGCACTTACATATACACATTTGCTGTACTGCTGCCTTGCTGCTGTGCAGTGTTGAGTACTGGTACACTTTTACATTCAATTTGCACTTACAGTGTCGCGTGGGTGTGTTCAACTTGCATCTGTTTGGGCTTAGAGTTGTGTCTTTTGCATTAAGTGTTGTCACATCTAACCAGTGTATGTTTACAAAATTTAAAACGTCTGATGATGTTGCAAGTAAATAACCCAGCTTAGTGGATTGTTTTGACAGATGCAGACCCTCACTACACATCAGTTGACGTATGTTATTTCACACTCGATTCACTATACGTCTGTTGATCTAACACATATGCACTCTATAGTGTAAACGAATCTGACGAGTTGACAAATGAATAATTGTACAAATAGTATGCCAAATGAAAACATAAAAACCCTTCATATTATTGATGTAGATTGTAGTTTGACTGTACTGTCGTAATTGTGTTGTTTGATATGTGTCTGAAAGTCTCAGGTTACTCACCAATGACTGTAGCTGTTCGTTGTGAAACACTTTTGTCGCACTGTTATCTTTGTCGCATAGTCTTAAGTCCATGTGTTGTGTTGAGCAGCCTACCGATATGTTGTTGGTGCTCTCCTGCACTCTGATGTTCTACTATTGTTTGATTCGCCCGAGTTGGAAAAACCACTTGATGTAGGAATGAACTTGCACTATGATGTTTGAGGTGCTCAGCTGTGTTTGTGTTCCATCTGGGAGCAGGTGGAGAACAGGAACTGGCGATGTCCCCGGCACCACGTTCGGTAGAGTAAATGATGTTGAATGGGGTCGGACGGTCAACGGGTTACTGCGACTCTGGATACGCGGTCAATATGAAGGAGAGCTAACTTAATTGTCAGTTAAATTATTCTGAATGCTAAATATATTTGTTTTGGTGCGAAGCTGTCGGCCACTTCGCACACCTATAGTATCACTGAATATACTCTGCTTGATAGAGACAGCCCCCTTAAATGCAAAACATACACTGAAAGATACTTTAAAGTTGATGTTGCTGTGAGGGCGCAGTACCCGATGAACTCAGCAGAGTTAATACAATAAAACACATCTAATTATGGTACGACTGTTTTATTACCGCAAAGGTACAGTGAAATGATGCTGCACATGAAAATGTGTACCCTTGGTTAAGCAAACCCGGCACTCTGGACCTGCCGGTGGTCACTAATGTTGAAAGTAAGGCGCAGGCCTTAAGTTATAATTACATTTAAAAAAAAGTGTCTCATGCCTGAATTCCTGATATGCTACCTCAGGATGCAGGGAGACCTCCCCTCGGATAAATAAAAGTACTTAAATGTTCCTGAGTTACATTAACTATTGCGATGAAATAAAATGCAGCCTAGATTGAATTGCCGAGGGGGGTACACGGAGCTTACCATCTGCCCTGCCGGTTGTTTGGAGTGCTGAAGATCTGACAAACGACATGGCGTCAGCTTTGCTGGACGTCCGGCGAATCCGGCACCAAAAATTACTACATGAAAAAATTTAACTTAATAACTAACATGATAAATGAAACTGACATTGTATGTAATAATGATTACTAAACTAAAACACATTGGTGACATACTCGTGAACACCGGAGCCCCAGATATGGCTAAGAATGTGTCATCATGAGTATGTCACCACACTTGAAGGGTAATATTAAATGAACTGATGCATCAGGTGGCTGATTCTGGATAGATGATTACATGTACAGTCTTATAATTAATATATTAATATCGGCATGTGTCGTAACTACACAAATGTGTATGAATGTGACAACACACGGATTTCGTCACTAGGGGCGGAGCTACCCCTGTCTTCTATGATGACTATGGTGCACTCAACAGGCCATTGACTAAGTGCAGCAGGTCGCCAATTAACAGCCATTAATATAAACTAGCAAATATGCAATCCAAGTTATATTGTCATTATGTCTCATCTATCTAGCAATGATCATCACACAAAATTACATCCAATTATTATAATTCTGCAAGTGTGGCAGCATTTCTGTGATGTGATGTTTTTGTCAGTAATTAGAGTTTTATAAAGACGGGAATATCGCCAATATGTTTTGTTGTACAGTGCATAATTTCATGTTATATTAAGCAAACCATGTTGTCCAGATTCCATTCTTTGAGTTTATTTGCACAGTTCTGTCGAGCTCTGCCCCCTACCATCTTCCTACCTGGCTGGGGACGCTATCATATGCTGACCTACGCCATCAGCCAGCAAGCTGTTCGGGAATCGCGCTCTCAGTGCTTCCCCTTGGCACAACAACTTCTCGGCAGGAGTCATGTAGTATATCAATAGTCAGTAGTATAACAGGAACCATTTTCTTATTAAGTGCCGAGGGGTTTACCAGCAGCTTTTACCAAAAGGTAATTCCTTAAGAACATTCGCGCTAGACATTCGGTGTAGATTTCGTAATGCCTATGTCGCTGAGTTTGATGTCTGGATGTGTGCAGAACGACTCGTGATTGACGTTGTTATGCCATTCCACGACGTAATTGGGGATAGGTGTACCCAAGAAACAATGCCATAGCCGCCTGGCTGAATCCAGAAAACTTTAATCATACGTTTATTTGTCAACGACACACACAGCTCTTGGCTGACTCATGGATCCTGCTAGAACAATTGTAAGAGCGTTGCTAAAAACACGGGATGACCGATGAGCCAGCCAATAAGAGCCCCTGTAGCATTATTTGGAGCAATGTCGCCACAGGGATAGTACAAGTGTGATCGTACGTCATGTGTACCACGATGAAGGAACCCTCATAAGAACTACATACAGAGTTCCAGTAGCTTGGATGTGGCAGGCAACTATGGTCATCCCTGACTGCGTGACCCCTTCTGATAATCTGTATAATGTACTGGTGACCCAGTGGTCCCAGAGAGCTGAGAGTTTAGATCTTAGATCTTAGAGAATGGAGAAGAATCTTTATGGCAGAACACTTGTGACTCACCGACTGTATGTGTATTGTAAAGGTTATGTCTGCCAGATGTACTTAATTATGTTGTAGTATAAAGTAATAAAGAAGGTGCTCCAAGTCGATGTGAGTTTCAACTCTTAGCACAAAGGCATTTACCCACATTCGGCTGTAAGCATAAGTCTTCCTCACTGTCAGCCGATCGCAAGCCGAAGCTGTGACTAGAAAATATCCCTATATCAGGGACAATACAATGAATAAAAACAGTAAGAATATAGATATGTTGGTAATGCCTATAGTTCTTATGTAAAATATTATTAAAATGAGTGCGCACGAATGCATCATATTGTTTCTTTGGCGTGGTTGTCTAGAATGGGTTAAGCTTTGTTTGCATGAAGCGGAGGTATATCGTGAAAGTATAACATTAGAATGTTTTCAGAACAGTAGGAAGAGATCGTGAACGGACAATACAGTCCCAGCCATCAAGCCAGGAGATGGTGGCAGCCCCCATTTTATAATCTTACTTGTCTGTTCATTCATACTTATGATTCTGCTTAAATGTAATTATAGGCTGTTCACGGTAAAGTGAGCACTTTTGAAGCCCTAGTTACTTTTTCTTTCGGCCATTTTGTATTCTTTAGACAAATTTTTAAATAAATATTGCCATGTAAGTAATTAACATAATACGTATATTCCACCAAACTCGGAAGTTAACGTCTAAAGCTAAACTTAAATATATTTATTGATTATTATTCCAAACTAGAAGGCTTACAAAGTGCTCACTTTACCGTGAATAGCCTATAGTATTATTTTTCCACTTTTTGTACAGTGAGCTGTCTCGAGTACATGTCACAAAGAATTGGCTGCCAGGTAAACAGACAGGGAGAAAGCATCC
Source organism: Dryococelus australis (assembly GCA_029891345.1). Taxonomy (NCBI): domain Eukaryota; kingdom Metazoa; phylum Arthropoda; class Insecta; order Phasmatodea; family Phasmatidae; genus Dryococelus; species Dryococelus australis. The sequence goes on along the minus strand of CM056995.1, from coordinate 13,035,326 downwards.
AAGATATCTGAAAGATGCAGGAATTTATCTTTTCCTTTTTTGTGAAATTATTCGAGACATTTGCACACTATTTATTCAAGTGGTCAGTTGTCTTATGGAAAGTTAAGCAAGAATTGCGTGCACGATTGAGATTTAACATACATGATTTATTTATATAGTTTATAAAATATAAGTTTTTATTTTAATTTTTATTGAGTGAATATAGAAAAACATTGTTGTATGTAGGACTAGACGTGAGGGAATGCAGTTCGTTCCGGACTGGAGCTCAAGGGATGGTGGAGAAGTCTTCAGATGCCATGCGGAGTTGCTTGTGCAGCGGCGGTCAGCTTCTTCAGCTCAATGATCTCCTGTATCTCGGAGTGCAGTGTCGCCTGGAGGATGGCCCTGGAGAATACCTCTGTGGCCCTCTGTGTGTCGCCTCTGAGGACAGCAACAACGAGCATTCACTGCCTATGGACTATTCACGATAAAATGAGCACTTTTGAAAGCCCTGCTTAAGACCTACTTGTATATACGTTGTGTATTCTTCTGCCTTCTGTAGTCCTCATCACTTCATTCATGCATCGGTAAAATGTGAAACTGTGAAATTATTACAAAAATATTTTTTTTATAGAATCTGCTCATTTTTACACTTCGATGCATTAAACAAAAAAAAACAGAGAGCCGAAGAAATAATTTAAGTTGGCAGAAATGGTTACCTAACACTTTGTATTCGACGTTAAAAAACATAACTACTTTCCCATCCAACGTTACCAACTTAACTGGGCGCATGTCCCTTAGGGTGCCCGTTAAAATATACGCAGGTAGGAGCAGTTACTTTTTTCTAAGGTTGATCACTTTATCGTGAACAGATTTTACTTACCGGCACCATCACTGTCTCACAGATACATCGAAACGAATACAACGAATTCATACAACGGAAATATTTAAACAATTACATCTAATTATACAGAGTTATCAAAGTATTAGAATATTGACATAAGTTATTCAGTAGTCTATAGTCCATTACCGACTGGAAGCGACTTATGAAAATCAACCTTTGAAAAAACACTCTAGGCATAACACGCCAACCTGTTTTTTCAATAACCTATATTCCACAGATATATAACACCGTGGTTAACTTTAGAGTACTGTATTATCGAATAAATGAAACTTTACCTTAATATCTTCTATTACTTGAAATAGTTTTTTTCTTTTTAAGTATGAATTAACAACAGCGAGAGCAGCGACATGTTGGCAATAGCCAGTAAGAAATAGTTCACAGTTAAAATATTATTTTAACCTATTTTTTTTAGTATACTATTTGAAAATTAAACGGTGCCTATCGAAATATTTATATATTTAAGTAGCTCCGATGGCAACATCTCATTTTTACAGGTTAAAATAACAGCAGAAATTATCGTGAGCAGGGCGTAATGGTATGGTGTTGTTTTATCGAGCAAGAAAGCAACTGTCTGCTGAGCGAGGCTTGTCGCTCTGTCTCTCTTTTTGTCTCTTTCACACTCGGGAAGTTTCACTTCGCTAGTAAACAAGAAAATTCTACATATTTTCAATTGTAGCATATTTCATACTGATTACAGCAAAATAATGATTTTCGAATTTGTAATTTATAACTGAAAAGAGATTTTAATGTTTGAATATTTATCTTAATATATTTAGATATGATGGCGGGGCAGAAACAAAATGAAGTTGGCAGACGTGGTGAGCGTGTTGCTTTTTTTTACCAAACGATGCGTAAATTATACTTACTCCGAAAATTACTTCAAATTACCACATCATGTTTGTAGACGTTATGTTTTTTAAACCTACCTAAGCAAGTTACGATGTTTTGATAAATCTGTGTTTCCGCGGCAGTAATAAATATACTGTTACGATGTTTCGTTAACCGCTGCGTGTGAAATAGCGTGGCGTGGCTGCTTGGTGATCTGTGTGTGTGCGTGATTTAAAATATTTTATGTGAACTATTTATACTTTTTAATGTGAAATGTTTTTATGACGAAGTTATTAATTTGCATCCATATCTGTTTACTTATCACAGCGTTGTACCTTCGCCCTGGGTGTTTTAAACACAGTCGTGTAACGTGATTTACCACCAATCCCAAAAGAATAACCAAGCCCAGCCCCCAATAAATTTCAATAAACCTAATAAACATTAAGTAGCAATACATATAAATATGAGCGGAATAAGAGTTACGGTAGGCTTATTTGTGTGCATGTTCACCGATATATTTTAAGTTTGTGTGACAAAAAATGAGCGACACGAGTTGCGTGCTTAATTTTAATGTCTCTTTTTCTTTGGACTGGTTATTCCTTCGTTGTTCGAACTGAGGCCGTCCTTTTAAAGAAATAATCCAACACATTAATTACTACCGATTATTACCCCGCAGTTGTAACAGTGTTTAACACAGTCGTGGCAAAATACTAACGTGCATTACGTGTAATGAGCTATGTCGTTGAAAACAAATATGTTAATGTAACGTAACCGTAAGAACTAGCGTTAATTCAGGCTATTTTAAAACGTCATAAAGCTGACCTAAATAATTTAATAGGCCTAAACTGTGAATATTCGTACGAAATGTTTTTTTTTTTTTTTTAATAGACCTACGACAGAATTCTTTGAAAAGCTGTAAATAGTGAACAACACATTTGACAGGCATAAAAGTAGAAGTCACATTTTAATGTTTATGTTTAGGTGTAGCGAAAGTATACGAACACATGTACACACACAATGGAATGTAAACATTGATTTTGACAGATGCTACATGGCAGTCACATGACAATGCTTGTTTACGTTTGGCAGAAGGATACGAAACGGACCTGCAAGTAGCTGGGCTCCGAGAAAGTTGCTTCCGTGAACAGCCTATAAGTAGGGACATCCAATTTTCGCAAAAAGAACTCCTGTCAAGTTGTATTTCAGTGCAATTACTCGGATTCACTTTCAGGATCTAATTGTTTCGATTTCTGCGCGTCTCAGGTGGCTGCCCGCCAATCACAGACGTTCAGTACAGGCACAACCTAATCCTCATTGGCCCACTCAAACACCACACTGTCTTGCGACGAAGATACGCGGCCTGTAACTAGGGGTAGTGAAATTTCGCGGAAAGGGAGGGAAAATATTTGGACGGCTCCTAACACCGAGGTCTTTACAGCGGATTAGGATGATTGAGGTGAGCATGGAGCAGCACCGGAATTAAAGGGCGGGGGAAACGGGAGATTACCGAGAAAACCCGCCGACCAACGGCATCGTCCGGCACGATTCCCACATGTGAAAATCTGGGAGTGACCCGGCTGAGGATTGAAGTCAGTTCGCCTTGGCGGGAGGCGAGCAGGCTGTGTACCTATGGGAAATGGGAAAACCAATGGAATATCCGTGCAGAATGTGAGAAGTATGGAGGGTGTGCTGTGATGTGAAGGTGCTAACCTGGAGAGGTGCAGACGTCCCAGAGCTCTGTAGCCGAGGGAGCAGTGTGGCTCCAGCTCCACGGCTCTCTCCAGCAGCAGCACTGACTCTCCAGGTTTCTTCCTCTGTAGCAGCAGGCCTGCCACAACCACAGCATATTCATTCCCCAGCCCCTGTCTCTGCTGACTGCCCGCACCTCTTTTTTTCTACTACAGGCCAGTAGCCGAGGAGGTCATAGGGAGGCCAGACCCACTATAATACATACTAGGGGCCCAGCCCGTGAAATTTATTTTTTAGTATTATCACGTGCCTAGACTAGTTACCAATGTTACAAATTTTGGCTATCATACAAAGACTGGAAAAAATTGCATATATATATATATATATACACACGCGCACACACACATACGTATATATATATATATATATATATATATATATATATATATATTATGTAATAATGAAATTATGTGAAATTAACTCACGATTGAAGCGATCGCTGTCCCATTTGATATTTCTCTATCCATTTGGTCACTGTGACCCCACTTGAAATAGTTATATCCACTGAGCCCTTAAGGCCCCTTTGTGTGTGTATATATATCCACTTGATCACTGGCCCCACTTGATATAGTTCTATCCACTGAGCCACTGTGGCCCCTCTTGGAATCGTTCTATCCACTGAGTCACTGTAGCCCCACTTGGAAATTGACTCAACATTGAAGCGAGACATTTAAAGTAAACAAAAATATTTCATTACCTTCATAGCTCTATGAAATAATCTCTATGCATTAATACAAAACTTTCATATAGGAAAAAATTATTAAAAAATGAGTTTTTATGGTAAAAGGTAATCTGATCTTGCTGAAATTAGAACTTGTCCTGTATTTGACTCTGAGTATTCGCTCTGCTAAATTTGAAGAACTTCTGTTTAGTTTCGAGGGACTTAAACATATTAAAGACAGGCAGACAGATACCATCTCCTTATTATATAGGATTTTAGCCTCTTCCTTCAGTGTTAACTGACAAATTATCTAATTTCCAGTGAAAAGCCCATCGTCATACGAAAAATTACACCCTTATTAATATCCAGAAGGTGGGTTATGCACCTGTTTTCCCCCAGCTATCCCAAATATAGGCCTAAATATATTATTTTATTGATATTCATACTTTAGTTTTAATTAAAACTTCATAAGATTTTGATGAATAATATAAACTATATAAAATATTTGACTTGTATTTATGCAAAACTAACTGCTTAGAAAAATGTAATTAAATCTTCCCTGGGATTTTACCATCTATACTATCACAAACATATTGACTTTCAAAAAAGGTTCATTATTTTGTCTAAAATAAATGGATGCCTTTTCATTATTATAAATGACACATATTTTATATACCAAATTAATTATTGAAGGTTAAAAAAACCTGTGTAATTTTAACTAATTTTACAGTTGATAATTATATACGTGTATAACTTTTGATGTTAAAAATAATTTTTATTTAAATTTCTTACAAAAAAAACTTTCGGCGCATTTGATTTTTGAACCAGACTGTACTTAGACCTGCAGCAGCTAGCACAGGAGTGGCTCCAGTTTTCTCGCGTTATGAAGATAAGAGGAAAGGAGGCCAGTGCCTCTGCGCTTACAGCCAGTACGAGAACACGCTATACGAAGTTAGCGAGTTAGGGAGTGTTCAGAGGGGAATGGTGAGCACTTTTGAAACCCTCTACTCGGGAATAATAGTCAGCAAATGTATTTAATTTCAGCCTTAGACGTTGACTTCCGATTGCGGTGGAATGCACACGCTGCGTTTACTACTGACATGGCGATATTTATTATAAAAAAAAAAGGAGGTTAAAGGATAACAAATAGCCTTTCAAGAAGATCGCGGTATGAAGGTCAAAAGTTTTTTTTCCGCTCAACGTGTAAACATTAAATTTTAATTTCAGGTGTTGCAAAAGAGGAAAAATACTTGCGAATTGTTCATACCAGCTGCCAAACTGACAATTTGGAAACATGTCGGGATAATACGTCAAAGGGCTCAAGAATATCTTAATGTTCCACGGCGTGATATCAATGAAAATACGAGATCATCACGTGGGTTCGAATAAGGGATTTAAGTTTTCCTTACCGTAATCAAAAAATTAATAATTATCAACTATTAATAATAATGATGGTGATGGTACCACATTCTACGTACACTAATTTTCAATGACTTTCCTTTACTCTGATGATAGTCATAATTCATTAATTACGTATAATTGAGTAATATCATTCACCACAAAGACACACAAATTCAAGGGGGAAAAACACACTTAGCCTACAACTGGGTAAATTTATGAACAATGAACATTGATGAAAACAGGTCATCTCATTATAATTTTGTATATTTACTCACAACAGTAATAAGTCTACGGGTGTACCTTTTAGTTGATTATATACCTATAATTAATGAGATATACTGCACATAAACATCAAGTAAAAAAACACATACATGCAAGACTTCTGTAAAGTGAGGTGAATATTGTGAGTGATTTATAACTACTTATTTCCCACAATATTACAGATCTAACTTGCACAATATAGCGTCACGACGTACACGCTGCACGCCTTGCGCGTAGGAGCGATGAGGCACTACAAGTGCGTGTTAGTGTCGCCCGTATCGCTCCCCCGCTTTTGGACCTTGGACGCGCAGCTATGTACTCTTATTAAAGGAGTTTACAAAAAAAATTTTTTCAGTATTCACATAACAGAAAATAAGGAGGGCACGGGCCTTAAAGGTTGAGAATCCCTGCAGTACGCGATCATGGACACACGGTCTGAAAGAACTAACAGCATTATGGCTCCGTCTGTACTAGCCCTACCACGCCCTTTATTACCTGTGTGGTTCACTGCAGCCGCACGAACCTGCCTGAATGCGGAAGCGATAAAATTATTCCGCATCTTTAATTAAGGCTCCCGTCTGCCTGCAGACATGTAACGCACGAAACGCTGGCGCGACAGTTAAGGCGCTTGCATACTTGGAGCTATATCCCTCGTTTGAGACCAAAAAGTGACATTGACACGCCGCGTATTAATGGCGTGCCACACTGACAGAACAACCAACAAAATATTGGTTTGTGTAGTGCCAAGAATTTAATATTTAGTTGCCTCAACAAAATATTCTGTTGAGTAAATAAAACTTGACGAGCAACCAAATTAATTTTGTTCGTGTATCAAAACACACACTTGAATTAGCATAACCTATGTAGCGAGCCAAAAGAACTCTGACTCAACAAAATGTCTGGTTGACTTAGCCATATATTTGTTTTTCCAATAATTAGATTCCCTTCGTTCGAAAATACATCTCTAGAGCTTGTTTGCATTTTTTTGGGACAATTAGGATAGCGACCTTGTTTGCTAGTGTATTTATTGATTTTTAATTATGGCACACACACCCTAAGAAAAAAAGTTCAACAGGAAGCTAAATAGTAAAGCTGTAGAACTGGAATTGTTATTTTCACACGTTGTCCAGTATTTTGAAATGTATATACATACAGTATGAGTCAGTAGTCAGTTCAGCTGAGGATGCTAAAGCGTAGCCCTCCGACACAGGTAATCCACATTCGAATTTCCCTCGGACATTCAAATTCGTTTTTATACTAAACGAAACTGTTTGATGTACGTAGATCAAAACAAATATATAGTTGCAACAACCAAATATCTGTTTGGGACAGCCAAATAAGAACAACAAAATAGTTTGGTTTCAAAAACAAAAACATTTTAGTGGCCCTATACGAACAGTTTATTTAGTTGAGCCAAATTAACTTTGTTTGATTCAACAAAACAAACTTTCTCAGCGTATCACCGCTGCGAGCAAGGCTCCGACACAGAATAGATAAGAATACAGAAGTGAAACTTCGTGGAGGTTCCTTTGATGTATGTGAACTCGATCGCTATTGACCGCGTGGAGCGGATATTAGTGGACATCGATAACCTCGTACATTGAAACCACTATATTTATCTTGTAAAGCACAGAATCCGAACTAAACTAAATGTATACTGTATTTCGAACTTTGCAAAGACATGTACTTGCGCAGAAAATGACAGAGAAATGACAGAGAGCGAGTGCTTCATTATATATAAAGCCACACGTATTTCGCGAATTCATTCGGAGGCGAGGTAGGTTCCAAATACTTGTTCTTTTCTCCTACTGCTGTGATTGGACGACAGTTATTTAGACACGCCCAGGTTTAACTGTGGGCCAGTAATACGAACGAAGCAGTTGTGTGACGTGAGTATTTAACAGTGAAGCAACCAATAAGCAAACGATATTGTCTCGAGTGTATATAGGGCTGTCCAGCCTAGCTTGCTGCCAACTCAATCCGCGGAATTCTCGGCGCTCTGACTATAAACGAGGCTATAGTACACAAATGATTGTGGAGTCTAGCTTGTTGTCAAATGAATCCGAGAAATTCCCGGGTCGCTACTGATTGTTGGACGCCATTTTACTGGCTAGCGTGTGCGGCGAGAGTTCGCAGTTAGCACCACCACTTCATCTCTGTATTCTAGAGTGCTACGTGGCTCTCGCAGCGTTGCCGTCGCGTTGAGGATAAAGGCTGTTCGCGGTATAGCGAGTACTTCTCAAACCCCTGCTTAAGATCTACCTGTATGCAAGTTGTGTATTCTTCCGCCATGTGTAAGATTAACATTGCCATGGGCCTCGTCACTTATTCATGGGTCGGTCAGGTGAAACTGTGAAATTATTAGAAAAGTAAATATTTTACAAATCGGCTAATTTTTACACAACTTGATGCATTTAAAAAACAACAGAAAGCGAAGTGAACATTTATGTTATCACAAATGGTTATCTAGCACTTTTTATTCGACGTGAAGATATGGAACTACTTCCCATCCATCGTTATCGACCTTACTGGGCGCATGTCACTCACAGCGCTCGTTAAAGTATATGCAAGCAGGGGCAGTGACATTTTTCTAGGGGTGATTTCAAAACTGCTCACTTTATCGTAAACAGACTTTAAAGGCTGTTCGCGGTACAGCGAGCAGTTCTGAAATCAACCTTTGAAAAGTGCCACAGCCCCATAACTGCACATGTTTTAACGGTTACATTGGCAGGCGTGCGCCCAGTAAGGTTGGTAACAATGTAAGGTAATTAGTTCCATGTCTAAAAGTTGAAATGAGAAGGTTAAGTAAAGTTTAGTGAATACTCAAATAATTTATTTTCCTTTCTGATAATTTTCAGTGCTCGTAAGTGCATGAATGAACCAATTTGTAAAATATTAGCCGTTGTAGTAACTTGACAGTTTCTCTCGGCTGACGCACGAATAAAATGATCAGTTCCATGACAACGATGATTGCAAACAGGGTGTATGAACATGCAACGTGCATAAAAGTAAATCTTAGGGAGGCCATTAAAAAGTGCTCAGTTTACCGTGAACAGCATATACCAACGAGAGTTTCAGCGGTGATCATATAACGTTATTAATGGAAAGTCTGTGAGAAGGTTAGTACAAGCTCATGTTATGTTTCTGCTCGTTTCCGCGTAGTTGGTTTTAAGATACAGCAACTTGAAAAGCCGGTTGCGACCATGTCCGAGGACCGTATAAAATGTGTATTCATAGAACAAGTACGCTCGAGCGTAACTTATACGGTCTCGTCGGGGACATGTTTTATTTTCGAAGGTGAACATATTGGCAGCAGGTTTAATCGTTCCGTGTAACAACCCGTTTTTCAAACATCCTGGAACGCAATTCAAGCACCGATTAGACAACCGCCTTATTATGGCAATTTTTTTCCAACGTAGAAAGCGAAAAACGTTCTAAGTTTGAAACGCATTGTTTGGTGTGTATTATAAAACGAAGTATTTTTTCTCCTTATTTATAATAATCTTGAACTTTAAAGTAGTTGATAGTTAAAATGCAATGTCGGACGATTGGAAACAGCGCAACACGAAGAAACCATGCGATGAACACGAAACGATGTAAATAGCGTTTGACGGGCTGATATGCACGTGATCCCATGTTGGTGAGATTGCATTCAACCACACCCCCATGCCTACTGGCGGTCCTAGACACTGGAGTGTAGTCGAAAGCCGCATTAACGAGAAAGACACCAGATGGGTATCAAGAATGCGTACAAAGTGAAGAATGACGGACTTAATGCCCGGTTGCGCCAACATCTTCCCCGATCCGAGATCAAATGATCCTAGTTTTGAACTAGGATCCAGTTTGATCTTGGTTCCAGTGTAAAAGTGTTGCACCAACTAAATTTCATGATTTTGGATCTCCGATTCGTCGATCTTGGTTTCAAAGTGAGAAATCGAGATTAAGTATGAGACAAATTTTTCTATTGGTTCGTAATATATGACGTCATGAAAGTATGCGTATTTTTCACTATAGATAGAACTAGATGTGCGATGTCTGATCTGTTTTAAGTGAATTATTGTTGTGCGAATTTTACTGAATAATATTCAAGTGCGTATAATGTTGTTTTAATTTCCCAAGAAAACAATCGAACGTAGTTCTATCTGTTGGCGGATTTTCAAACTACATTTGTCGACGACGGCTGCTGATCTCGGATCGAGATTTCGAACCGCTAATTTCGACGGTTCGAAATGAATTTTATCTCGATCTCCAGTCCAGCTCTGAGCTCGAATGGTGCAATAGTTTTCTGTGTTGATCTTAGATCCGATCTGGGATCGAGTTTCGAACCACGATGGTGCAACCGGGCATTAGAGAGAGGACTAACAATAAACGGGCTCGAAATCGCAGTGTGTTTGTATAGCCCACCACGTAGATCGTTCGGACCACATTGCCCGATAGGGTTAGGGGCAGTGGATACATATAGGCATCCACAAACGGAGGGCAAGTGACGCAGGCGATTCTTAAGGCCCACCTATAATCGCGTCGACGCTTCAATAACGCGTCACAATAAGTCACGAATCCGTGAATTTTATACGCCCGGGCTACAACCGACATTAAACGTTACCATGACGCGAAATGCAGAGCGCAAGGCGGCAAGTTGGCCAACTTTCAAGTCTTTGCACTTTGCGTTTTACGCCAGCCAATCAGAATTCAAGACGCCACAAACAAGCGAAAACAATGTTATAGACGATTGGCAAAAGATAGCACCACTATCGCCGAACGTATTTAAATTGTTAATTTTATATGAAATCAATATACAAATAATGCAAACTGCATTAAAAAATAACCGAGTTTAACTATTAAGCCTGCGGAATCCCCATTTTTTTACAAAACGTTCTTTTTTAATTTTAATTAATACACAAATACTTTTGTTTGTGTATTACACCTACATTCTTTATATTTTTGTCTCTGTTAACGTCGATTGTAGACATGCCAGTTTTCTTACGGCGACGTTTAGAGTTTAACATTTTGTGTCAACGCGATTGTAGATGGGCCTTTACCCCCTGAATGCCTGAGTGGTGGCGCGTGTCAAGGCAGCTTGGCGGTCCGCTGACACCGCCGCAACAGTATAACACAGTTTACAACCCTCGGCTGACCACAATACATTAGATTGACACTAATCCCCGAGAACATTACCCTCGTCACTTTTCGTCAGAACGTGTCTCTTGGTAGAATAACAATTTAAGGGGCAAGTGTAGCCCCCTCACAAATAAAATTATTGCTCAATCGTAGCAAAAAATTACGCACCGAGCCAGAGTCCTCAGAGCCAGCATGGGAGCGAACTTCCAGAACAGTAATTCAAAGCACGCCGGCTGTTTTTTGTAGGTGGGAACTGCAAAGCGGCCACGCATCAGCGAAGCTTGGAGTTTCCCCAGAAATGATTTTCAAGCGTAGTAGTTTCGTGTTCTGTGTAATTAGTAGAGTGGAATTATACCACTTTCCCAGAAGAAGTTTTATTTCCCGAAAAGCCCCTATTCTGAACATTTACCCCTTTCCGCATGGCACTCCACTGTGCCGACATCTCACCTATCGTGTAATGATGTACTCAGTACGTTCTTTTCCTGTCTCGATCGCGAGGGTGTCCGTCCTTTCCTACCTGGGGGTAAAATCCGCCTCGGGGTAAGATTCGCCGGTTACACAGGCTCAGGACAGACGAGGTCGACTATCGACTACGAGTAGAAAGGATCGATAGATCGTACGCCACGCGCGGAGGGCCCCTGGTGAACGCCACTATCCCAACCTCGCTATCGAACTGCACGCTACCCCCACGGCAGATGTTAAGGCATGTCTACAATCTGCCGTATGTGGACGTGTCCGGATCTCGGCGCCAAGTGACGTCGCATTGACGCAGTCCCAATATATTCTACAAATGCGTTATCCGAAGTTGAGCTTTCAGAATCTGACACTAGATATCAGTAAATTCGGCACATTGTTTTGTGTTACGTAGTGATTTTTAAATATTCGTGAATTATTAATCACTTAATGTTCGGGGGATGGGTGATTTAGATATTTATTTACCATTATGATATAGGCCTTAACAGTTTTATACAAAATAAGTTTGCCAACTGACATCAAAGAATTTTCTTTGAACTTTACCTTTTTTAAAGGCAAATCCTTCACATTAAATAGTTCAGACCGAATGCAGACAGTACTAACTAGCATTCCATCACGTTCGTATTGAGAAAGCCCACCTTACACGTCCGTTGTTTATACTGTAAATATAAACATTCCACGAATGCACGCGAAAGTAGTGGAACAATTTTGAAACCAAAGTTTTGTTTTCTGAATGCGTTGATTTTGGACACAGGTTGACTTGTGATACGGGAGCTTGGGACAGTGCTATGATGTCAGAGGGTCACGAGCACATCAGCGTATCTTTGCCTCAAGATACAGCTCGGGATAGCGCAACTGTAAACATGCATTTACGGTCTGGGAAGTCCTGGCATGGACTAAAGACGAGGTAGGCCGATTTTGCTGGCTGCGCACAACCAATCTCCGTGTCCCAACATTGAACTGCTTTTTTTTTTTTTTGTCAACACGTCTTGCGAAAACAGCGTGGGATTGGATTTGAGGTTAGAACACTGATTAGTAAACGAGTGCTTTGGCATGTTTGTATAGTTCTCCAACTTATTGTTAATGCAGTTAGAGTAACTTCAGATTAGTAAATGTATTTTGTTCACATAAAAGCGCTTGTATTTTAAAATTCACGATATAAACAACCACATTCATCACTGTTGGTGATGTGATTTTGACAGTTGTCTTCCTTTGGGGTAGGTCAATGTTGGTTACATGCGCAGAAGACGAGTAAAAGCGGTCTACCACGTCTTTAGCCTATGAGCCATAGCTTACGGTAGCCGACGCACTCTCGTCGTGTTAAGCGGAACACTGGTGGCATGTAGTTGAGATCCTACGCCCCCATCTGCGTCCATTTTTGGCTGGCCACCGTAGCCTATAGCTCACAGACTAAGGATGAGGTATACCGCTTACTCGTCTTCTGCGCATGTGTCCAACATTGACCTACCCCAATCCTACCACAACTGTCAAAGTCGCACGGCCAACAGTGACGTATATGTTTGTTTATAGCTTGAATTGAAAAGACACGGCATGGCTCGCCCATAATGGCATATGCCTGTCCAAACACTACCATGGCCTGCCCGCTCTCCTGACATGTTCCCAGTCGAGCATGCGTGGGAACAATTGAAACGCCAGCTGCCACCGTGCCACGGTGCTCGAGCGAGTGAAGTGAATAGAGTTGGACGACTCTTAACAACGAGGTCTTGAGAGCCGACGAGGGGGTGACTGATGTGAGTATGGAGCAGCGCCGGAATGTAAGGGCGGGGGAAACGGGAGATCCCCGAGAGAACCCGCAGAGCAGCGGCATAGTTCTGAACGAGTCTCACGTGTGAAAATCCTGGAGCGACCCCGCCGGGAATCGAACAGGATTCGCCTAGGTAGTCTCACCGCTAAACCACCGCGGCCCCCTCCTAGTGCCGTATTTCGGACAAGTAGCAACACCCAGTTCCCGTTGTGGCCTCAACAAACCCTTCCTCAAACCATTCTCTGCGTTAAAACAACTTTTTGGAACTCTGTACGAATATGACTTCTTAGTTAAAATTCCTCGTATTCACGATTAAAAAAAAAAAAAAAAAAAAACACGACGAAAGTTATTTTTCAACGATTTGGTATTTTTGTCCATTTATTAACTGTATTCTTGCACAAAACTATAAAATCTCCTCGGAATATAGAAAAAAATTTTTTGTCATATAAACAGCTGTAAGGGAACTCCCTCGTTTTACTTATACGCTGTTAAACACGCTGAAAGTGAGAAAAAAAAAGAAGTGAAAAATGGTTAAAAAGTGCATTTCTATGGCTTTCCTGCACATTTGTCTTAGGAGAAAGGAGAAAACTAGAAATTAGCTCCTGTAGATTAATCCGCTGGCTTATATCGCGGTTAATAATGCCCTGCTGTTAGAGGCGTAATTTGCGAGATATTCAGCAAGGCCCGTCGCAGTGCCTCGTTATGACCAGATGTCACTTTGAGGCGTGCGAAACAGGGATTACACTTAATAGGATTATGTACGGAAACATTTTCTGTGAAGTCTTTGTTTGCGCGAATACGCGTATCTCGGTAAATAATCGTTCTTGAAATACGACTTTTTGCCAGGAAAGGTAAATATATATATAATATATATATATATATATCTTTGTACTTTTATTCATGGAGAAAAAAAAGTGAAAACGATCAAATATCGTATTTTTAAATATCTCCTGTGCAGTTTCCTTAAGCGGCAAGAGAAAAGCACGATTGTACGAACGTAGTTTAATCTGTGGGCTTCCATCGCGTTTAATAAAGTCCGACTGTTACAGCTCGAACTTGCACAGTGCAGCATCACGACGGAAACACTGCACGCCTTGCGCGTAGGAGCGATGAGGCGCCAGAAGTCCGTGCTAGTGTCGCCCGTATCGCTCACTCCCTCCTTGACCTTGAAAGAAACCACGGGCTATCTACATTCCTGGGATGGAAGGATGCGACTTGCGTGAACGAGCAAAGCAGGTGCTGCAAGTTCAGTTTGCAGACAAGAAGTAAGCACCTTTAAGTAGGAAGTTGTAGCTGTCCCCAGGGTTCAGCTCTATAGCCTTGTCGAGGCAGAACTCGGCCTTTTCGTACTCGCCCTGGTCGATCAGAGCCTGTAACAAATATGGCCATGAAGATGTATGGCTTCATTCATACGTCACCCAGGAGAACATTTTCATACCCTTCACAATTAATTATGTAGAAAATTAATGCTACTTTTTGTAACACTTAAATTTAAACACTTTGTTAAAAGGAAGACTAAAAGTAATGATTTATCTCCAGGTTTACAATATAAACGTTGTCGACATTACTTCCGTCTAAAAATACTCACAACTTTGGTATAATTTCTCCCATTCAATCTTGACAAATAGTTTTTAAAGGGGCTGTTCTTCAAATTGCAACAATTATTTAGTGTGAAAGTTAACTTTGTGAACTACAAAAATTTTTGTATAGGAAATACAACGTTTTTAATGAATTAATTTCTAGGATTGCGGGGTTTGAGCCGCCTCGTGGAGAATAAATCCATGACGCGGCTCAAACCCGCAATCCTAGAAATTGACTACGATGGCCGCGAAAGCCTGCGAACTATTTCGAATTAATTACTTTGGAAATTATATCACTCTCTGTGCGGCGTGCAAGCTAATGAAAAAAATGATTTTGCCAAATACGCTTTTAAATATATATTTTAAGTTGAACTGGTTTAATCAAAGATGAGTTGAAATGGATTTAAATTATGAAGGATTCGACCAAACGCTGACACGAAACAAAGTAGTCTGAAGTTATTATTCTCGATTCAAATGATAATTCTTAACTTCAGCCGATGGAAACTTGCGACATACCGGTACCTAACATATTTTCATTCTGTTGATAAATAAACGTAACTTTACCAAACCCAACCATAGTTTCCCCGTACGATTCTTCAAGATTCGCGCATTCCCTTAGAAAAGTTGGGCACTGAGAATTAAATCCACAAATAAAAATATTAGTCGTGATCACACATTTTCCTCTATAATATTTTTAATTCTTGTTTTTACCGAAAAACACCTACCACTTTAGCTCCAAACGAAACCCTCCTTATCTGGATTTTTACATGTGGAATTATTTTAAGCGTGACTCTCCTACTTTACACAATATCGTTTTCAAACAAAAAAAAAAAACCTCTGGCGTCCTTTGACGAGGAGGACCAAACTGCAAGAGAGGAAGTGGGCGTTTATTAATACGAGTGTCTGTTTTTGTGTTTTATCGAGTCTACAAATCTTAATCTACACGCCATTTTCAGGACATGAAAATTTTTTACAATACATAATTACTAGAAACTATGATCGAGCAAAGTTGGCCTCGTTATCCTGAAGGTCATTGTTCCATTTTAAATACTTTCCGTAACGATTACAACCAACGAGTTTTTAGCTCCGCCTTCAAAGATACGCACCGACCTTAAAAAGAATGTTTGGTCGTAGAATACTTTTTCTTCGAATTATTTCATTGTAAGCTGTACGCAGGTGGAGTTTGTGAAAATTGTTCTTACTCGTCCTGTATAAAACCAGTTTTAAACTTTTCTTTTTTAACGTTTTGATGCGAATACGTCTTTAAATTTGCGACCGTAGTGGGAGGCAATTCAGAAAATCCGATTATAACAAAATCGGGGGATAAAGTTTGGCATTGCATCTCCAAATATATCTTCTACATTCAAAATTCAATTACACCACTCGATTGCCAAATGATCAACGAATATGTTACGTTGAGTGAGGAATGCGAAGCATCGTGAGAGTGCCCCGGGGGGGGGGGGGGGGAATTTTGACTTCGTTTCGTCCCGTCTCATAAATTCCGCGTAGTATAACTTTTGACTAGTAGAAGCTACGACGCTCGTTTGAGTTTCAATCGACAGCTCTCGTCAAGATAAATCGATTGCGTGTATAAAAAACATTTGTGTGGCGTGGTTATGGTGAAATTTTATGCGTTTAATGTAAAAAATTAAGAAAACTTAACACAATTTCGACCTATACTCGTCAAAATGTCAAGTCGACATACAGAAATCGTATATGGTTGGAAAGAGCATCTCAAAAGCAATCCAGTAATACCCATAAAACCCCATATGATCGAGTGAAGCGGTGCCGGGAACGTAAAATAAACATCAAGGCGTCCGAGCACGTCAACGTAGACGTATTACACGCAAAACAAACGGCCGTGTCCGCAACACAGCAAAACATAATTATTTTATTTAGACAATTACTGTATTTTGTTTACTTGAAACAAAGGGCTATTACTATGGTTTTATGTGAAAAACAATGTGTTACTGCCTTACATCCACTACGTAAAAAATAAACAAGCCGTGAATAAATGATAATAATATTATTTTTTTTATAGCATCAAAATTATGGTCGTCATTAAAGTGTCACAGCATGTTTATGTTGTAACCAACCTTTTTTTTTTTTTTTGTTCTGTCATGTTTACCCAGTGTCACTCTTTACGTAAGCAACACCTCCGCAGGCGTTTATCAGCGACACATCTGAAGACAGTGGCATGTGGTAATACCGAATACTGTAGCCCGCCGTGCAGTGCTGTGTTGCTCGGCGGTCTACCTTGCAGGGGCAGTCGTACACGGCAGTTGTTTACCTTGGCCTTCTGGTGCACCACGGCCGAGTCAACGAACTACAGGCACTATATTCACGGTTACCTCACACTATTCTCAAGCCCTGCCAAAGTTATGCTTTCGATTATGTATCCTTCCGCTACATGTAAACATAAACACAGCCATGTTATTAAGTTTTAACTGTCGAATACTTTTTAAGTGTTCTCGTCTGTTCGAAGAATTTTGTCATGCTTCAAAAAAAATTTGTACGAATGTTCATAATTTAGGCCTATAGCCATTACTAGGCCAGCTTTATAACTTTACATTTTTAACATATTTGTTATACATGACATAGCACATTACATATAATACACGTTAATATTTTGCCGCGACAGAGTTTAACCACGTTATAACTGTGGGGGAAAGAACTGTAGTATTTAACATATTGTTATTGCTATTTTAGGTTATTTCGACAAAAGGACGACCTTAGTTGGAATAATAATTAAAACGAAGGAACAACCAGTCCAACGAAAATACACAATAAATTCAAGCACGCAACTCGTGTCGCTTATTTTTTGTACGTAGCAACGACAAACTTAAAAGATAGTGGTGAATATGAACACAAATAGGCCTACCGCAACTTTTATTCCGCTCATATTTATATGCATTGGTACTTACTGTTTTACAGGTTTATTTCATTATTTATTTTAATTTATCTGGCTGGACTTGGTATTTTGCTGGGGTTGTGGCAAATATTCAAATCACATAAACATGAGCTCGTTGCACAATTGTGTTTCAAACACTTAGGGCAATGTTACAATGTTGTGACAAACAGACGCGACTTTCGAAAAAAACTAATTTCGTATTAAAAAACAGTTCACGGTTAGAACGTATAAATTTCACACACAAACACATAAACATATAAACACACAAACATACACACAAACACATACACACAAGCACACAAACACATAAACATATAAACAGACACAAACACACACACACACTGGTCCAACGTAACGTAATGGCAACAATACTATTTCACACACACAGCGGTCACGGCGCACTTAGTATATTTGTTTCCTGCCGTCGAAAAACATCGCAACTTGCTTAGGTAGGTTTGAAAAACACGATACGAACTTGACGCTTCGTTCAGAAATACGCCTGCTATGTCAGCATCGCCAGTTGTCACCATCCCGCCATTACATCTAAATATATTATAATAAGTATTCAAACAATAAAAATCTATTTTCAGTTTTAAATTACAAATTAAAAAATCATTATTTTCGCTATGGTAAGAATTAAATATGCTAAAATTGAAAACACGTATAATGTTCCTGCTACTACAGGCGATACGAAACTTTCCGAGAGAGAGAGAGAGAGAGAGAGAGAGAGAGAGAAACAAAGAGAGAGAGGTAAGCTCCGCTCCGTCTATTAAATTTTCTTCCTTTGACGAGAAGGAAACACCATGTTACTAGGGCCTTCGCCCGGTAATTCGCGCTAATATTTTTAAACGTAACAATAAAATATGTTTCCTTAAGTGATACCTAAAAATTCATATATATATATCAATAAACAACGTTTAATTTACAAATAGCATACTAAAGAACTAGGTTAAAGAAATATTTATCTGTGAACTATTTCTTAATAGCCGTTGCTAACACATCGCTGCTCTCAATAATTTTAATTCGTATTTAACACGAAATTATTATATTATTATTACAAGTTATAGAAGACACTAAGTTAAAGTTTCATTTACTCAATAATAGAGTACATATCATTTAATCACGTTGTTATATATTTGTGGTATACAAGTGTCTACGTTGACGCGCTCGGACGCCTTGATGTATATTTTATGTTCCCGGCACCGCTTCACTCGATCATATGGGGTTTTATGGGTGTCACTGGATTGATTTTGAGATGCTCTTTCCAACCGTATACGATTTCTGTATTTCGACTTGGCTTTTTGAAGAGTATAGGCCAACATTGTGTTAGTTTTTTTAAATTTTTTACACTAAACGCATACAGTTTCACCATAACCTCGCCACACAAATGTTTTTATACACGCATCCGATTGATCTTGACGAGAGCTGTCGATCTAAACTCAAACGATCGCCGTAGCTTTCCCTATTCAAAAGTTATACTACGCAGAAGTTATGAGACGCGGCAAATCGAACTCAAGATTCCCCCCCCCCCTCTCCCAACCACCCGCAATCCTTCTGCCGCGCGCGATGCTTCGCAGTCTTCATTGAACGTAACATATTTTTTGGCCCTTTGACAATCGAGTGGTGTAATTGAATTTTGAAAGTAGACGACAGATTCGGAGCTGCAATGCCAAACTGTATCCCCCGATTTTGCTATCATCGGATTTTCTGTATTGCCCTCCCACTATGGTCGCAAATTTAAAGTCGAAAATCTACGTAGTTTTGCATTTAACGTCCTCTTCCATAAGTTATCGCGCTTTCACGAGACTAATTAAAATTTCTTACTGCATTTTTAATCAGAATTTGCGGTAGCGGAGCATTTACAAATTTCAACTCTCTAAACTGTAGAACTTGCGTCGTGCTGCATTGACAGGGTCGCAGAAAGTCATTCACAATTGTCGAAGACACACCGAAATGTCCTATTGCGACAGTAAAATGTATAAGGGGAATAAAATATGCTACAAATACTCTCATATTAGAAGGCTTGTCAGCTATAACATTTTTTTATGTAAAATAATTTAAACCACATTTAACATCTCTATGCACCTAACAAATAATATTCTTGTGTTCTAAAATGACAATACAATAATATAACCTAATTAGAATAGCTTATAACGCATAAATTTTCCTCTATAAATAAAATAAAGGGTAATTATTTTCAATGTTTATGACGTAAGGCATAAACATAACTATTCAGCGAGGCAGTTTCAGCAAAATTATTTGTTGGTAATGAGAAATTTCTTCACTAAATTGTAGAGTTTCATACCTGATTATTAATAAGAGTGCAGTTCATGGATGGAGAGATATGGGTGCCTTTTCACATGTATATTTGAGAACATTTACTTGGTAGTTGTATTCAAGAAAAAGTATGAAAAAAAACACATTTTATCTTCAGAATAATCACCTTAAATCATAATGCTTTCTAGGATCATGATGGCATAAACTTTTACTAGTAATTATTCAATAGTTCAACCTTAAGATAGGCTCTACCTACAGAAAGCACATGTAAAAATCAAGTTTACAACTTTAATAAATATACAATTCTAACATTACACAGGACAACATGTCACAACTATCCTTCAATCCTACAATTAAAAAAATCATAGAAGGAACAACTACTATCTGTTGTCAGAATATGAATAAGATGGTAATAAGAATATGATTACTTTTAGAAATCAAATTTAGGATATTCCCTAAATATTCCATGTTAACTCAAATAACGAACACATGCAAATGAATATTAAGCTCGATTAAATGGTCCATGAAACTGCACTCCTGCATGTGCCATCGGTCAGCTACTCAGTCTTACATGACAACGAAAACTCTCGATTGTGTGACCTTGAGCCTCACATCAAATAACGATCAGGACTTCTGAGACCAAGCCACTTTGATGAATCACTGGCTGGAGAAGTTTGAAACAAAAGTTCATTATGAACATTTGGTCCATGTTTAACTTGAAAGGTAATTTACTCCTTACTTGACGCAATGTAGGCACGAAGTCATGAAGATCTGGTTGCCATTAAAGTCAAAGATCCACCAAACCACGAGTTATGAAAGTTGGACAGCAACATTGGTCCAACACGTAGATGTAGCCGTCATCTCATCAGGTGTGGACGATACTCTCCAGGACTGCAGGACATCATCTTCATCCACAAATCATTTGGCTCGGCAGGACACTAGTAGCAACTATATACTTATATCAACAAACTTTCTTACAGCAATCTCCATTTAGTGCTCTCTCAATTCATGTTCACACAAAACATTCCAAGCAAAAACAAAATACTCTGCCTGGTTACCTTCACGATATCTGCACTTATCCATGTTGCATAAATGGCACAGATTAACTGTGAAATATGTAAATAGTTTTTCAAATGTTCATACTGTAGCTTTATCACAATTATTTAAAAAAATTAAAATACATTATAAACATAGATGTTTAAGCAGGGTATCATATTATTATGTAGTTTAACATGTGACATGATAAAATGATTATTGAGCGAAATAATAAGTGAGAACCAACTCTAAGGGAATATTGAATTACGTAATTAAAATGGAAAACATGGTGTGGACAGTGTTTAACGGAATGAAGACCTGCAATAATTAGTAGCAGTTCTTGTCGTTAAACTGTTACGTGCAAATAATCATGGTCAATACCGGTAATTCTTTCATAATATTCTGACGTGAAAACACAAATTTACTTTTTAAGACAGACTGTTAATAAGCATACAACAATTAAAAAAAAAAAAAACCTGACCACTTGTGTTATTTACTTGTGGCATAGTTTCCTGGGATATTCACTCATAAAAGTGTTTAAGAAACTAGTAAAGTAAAAGTAGTGTGTAAGTGGCTGACATTGCACTTGAGGTTCCCTGCACGAGAGTCATTACACCCCGCACATGATATGAGCGTTTTATATCTCAGACAGACATTCAGGTTTCACATGGAATATCTTCTGAGAAATTTTGAAATAAACTTATGTACACTCTCGCCAATAACTTAAAAAATGTAAACTGTATATATTTTTTCGATTGAATTATTTTTAAAATAACGTTTACATATACTACTTAAATAGCTCTTAAGAATTAACATTTTGAAAATGTTCATAACTTATTCGTTATTAAAATGTGGACGTCAAAAATTTTTAACACACAAACTTTGTTTATAGTTCATTTCATTGTGTGCCAAGTATCGCAAAAAAAAATCATTGTGTCCACATATATAAATGTTTCACATTACTTAATTTTACCTCAGAGCAGGAAGTGAAAAATTCTCGCCGGTTGAATTTTGCCATGGCAGCCGTCTGTCCCTAAGGAAAAACAAAAAAACAATGCCATCAATTACCGGTGATTGTTATCATGTTATCTCTATGAGTTACGTTGCCTATAGATTGGCCAATCTTTCATGCTGTGTTTTGCCAACTAAGCATGTCTTCAGAAATTTCCATGGCTAGAGCTATTCACACTAGCATATCGAAGCATCTAATTTAAAGCAAAGTTGTCTGAATACTTTAGCTTAATGAAATTGTTAAAGTCAGTTGCGCTGTCAGATTTTGTCCAAGAAAGAAGGGAATCAAAGTGATCGCGCCTGCAGAGTGAGATACTTTCTTGAACTCATCCTTGTCCCCGTATGAGGCCTGCCGCATGCTGGTTGGCCAGTGTACACTGTTTCCACATGTCTATATGAAACTTTTGACGTGAATACGTCGTTAAATTTGCGACCATAGTGGGAGGCAATCCAGAAAACCCGATGATAACAAAATCGGGGGACACAATTGGCATGAATATATCATCTACATTCAAATTCAATTACATCACTTGATTGCCAAAGGATCAAAGAATATGTTACGTTGAGTGAGGACTGTGAAGCATTGTGTAGGGCGAGAGGGGGGGTAGGGGACCCAATTTTGAGTTCGTTTCGCCCCGTCCCATAACTTCCGCGTCGTATAACTTTTGATTAGGAGAAGCTACGACGCTCGTTTAGGTTTCAATCGACAGCTCTCGTCAAGATCGATCTACTTTGTGTATAAAAAGATTTCTGTGGCGTGGTTATGGTGAAAATGTATGAGTTTAATGCAAAAAATTAAGAAAACTTAACACAATTTCGGCCTATACTCGTCAAAAAGCCAAGTCGAAATACAGAAATCGTATACGGTTGGAACGAGCATCTCAAAAGCTATCCAGTGATACCCATATAAACCCCATGTGATCGAGTGAAGCGGTGCCGGGAACGTAAAATAAACATCAAGGCGTCCGAGCGTGTCAACGTACACGTATTCACGCAAAACAAACGGCCGTGTCCCCAACACAGCCGCACCCCATTTTTTTTTGTTCTGGTACCGATCACCCTCCTCTGATACCAAACTCCTTTCCACTCTACCACATGTATACTCTACGTCAGGACTATCGTCCTCATTCTCAAAAATACCTGCTGTAGACTAAATAATATCAAGTATACAACCATTTTTATTCTCTCTGATATATGGCAGTGTGTGGTAACGATATTTGTACAGTTCCAAACAAATATTTGTTACTCTCAACACCTAAAATAATATTTATCTGTGAGTGAAACAGTTAAAATATGCAGTTAGAAACATCCATTTTTTGAAAGGTTGGTAGTAACAGTGCTTCATTACCAACGAACATATATGGATAAATGGGCGACGTGACGTAGAAAAAATGGTGTAGAATACTTGTTCTAGATACGCAGTGGCCACTCAGCGTCCCATCATTGTCCGGCTCGGAGGCTGGTGAAGGAATGAAGCGATCTTATGTCGAGAGCCTGACTATATACACATGGAGCGCGTTCGGAGGATGACAAGCGACTAAGGTTATAGCTACTCAGAAATAGATGTGAATACGATTTACCTGACAAATGGATAAAAATGATGTTTACGATGCACGTACTAATATATAAATCAGACTAGTTGAATTAACCAATTAAAAATACTTAATGAAATCGCACCTCTCCCAAAACACATCGGTATGCCTCGGAGGTCAGTCAGTGAATGAGTGGATCGTATGACGTGCGCCAACTTATATACGTGGAGCTTGAGGGTGACTTTAAATTACGGCAAAAGACTCTGAATACGATTTTCACACTACTCATACACATCCTGAATTATATCTAGAGAAATGTATCCCTACCAAGAACTGCGTGCAATTTAATTAGCGAAACACACAGACAGTGATATAGCACTTTCAGTTAACAGAGACAAATAAATATTTCCAAACTCGCAGCTATCACACTCCGAAGACCAGTGAAGTCGAGAGTTCCAGTGTCGCGTCTATGCAGCGCGAGGGTTGGCGAAGAACTAAGATGGCGGGACCCCTCCAGAATTGTCCGCATCGCTCCTGGGTGTCTGCACCCCTCCCCCCCCCCCCCCGCAAAATCACAGAGTTCGTTTTCGCCTGAAAAGAGAGGTCCTGCACAACGCTAACCACCCCCTACCCTTACTCCGGCCAAGAATGCGTTTTTTCGGATATCTCGAGAATTGCTTGGTCCACTCTGCCCTGATCCCCATCCCTGTCGATCCAAGTTCACTCACCCTCGTTCAGCGAAGTTTGGACTCTTCCGAATGCGTTAACCTGTTTTATTTGCAGCATAAAAAAAATTCTCAAGTCCCGCAGATCAAAATTTATATCCCTGAAGCTAAATATTACCCGAAATCTTAATCCCCAGATAAAATTCCAACAAAACTTTATATCTTAATTCAATAAATGAATTTTAATCCAATAAACTTTATCCCGTTTTCCAGCGAACTTATTAAAGTATTTCCAGGAAATTAAGTATATTTTCGTACTAGAGATATTTTCACACTATAAATCTTTTTTTAAACATTGAAAGATCACCGTTTTTCAAACAAGTATCTTTCCAATTACCTAAGTATCTACTATTATGATGGATCTGTTTAAATCTGTTTTTTAGATATATGTGTATAGCGGAGAACATACATATTTTACATGTAGACTTGTCTATGACTTAAAATTTACTTATAACCAAATTTTCAATTCAAAAGCTTCCCAATCGAGATTTTCAGATACACCATCTACCATAAAATTTGTATATAAAGACATAACCCGAATGAAGGTTGAAATGGCGTCTATCGGATCTGGAATATATCAATTCCCACGCTATTTCAATGCATAAAAGCAACATTTAAAGGAAAACTGCGGCCGTTTTGTAATCACATAACCCATATTTTAGGATACCACATTCCGACTATCAACAAATTATTCACATCGTAAAGACATATCCAAGACTAATAACTTTATTCCATACAACTTAGAGAATCGACATAACAAATTATTAGACAATAGTTACTGGGAAAAACGAAATTCGTATTATATACACATGTTTAAAACAGAAGACTATTAAGACAATCACAGCTCAAAATGGCTTACTCAAAAGACTAGCCTCCGACTAACACAATCGTTTAGTAAACAAATTCTTTAAAAAATTCCCTACAAAATACTTCTAAACCCATTTCTCCCTTCTACATTCCTGAAATTAAATTAGTATTTATTCATTTTAATCGAATGCCAAGTAAAGGCGTATTCCGACTCACATACATAGATTTAATAACGTGGTGAATTAGTAGGCATACCACAGCAATTAACATACAAATATTAAAATGGAATATATCTTATCATCATTAATGAAACCTGATACTGTTTAAAACAGTACATTCATACAGAAACAAGTTAGTAGTCATTCTGACATGAGGTGAATAGCTATTCGGAAGTAAACTTTCTCTTTTCGCACCGAAGATCATTCATTTAATCTACATTGTTGAAAATGGAGACATCACCGATTAAACTACACTGCAAATAATGCGGGGAAATGTTCACTTTCGCCTTCAGTGTTCATAGACATGAGATGAGCGAATGTTTGAAGTATTCATCTCGTACGATTCTTAACTGCAAATAATGTTTTCGCCAGTTCGCACGAATAGATAACTTGTGTCGTCATGTCAAGATCTGTAAAAAAAAAAAAAAAAATCTTCCTCCTAAGAAAGTAAATGTACCATCTACACTACATAATGTCACAGAAGGAAAGGGAAATATCGTAATTACAAGAAATGGCATAGAATCGAATTGTATGAAATATACAATAACACTTGAACGTAATGATTTTTGACATGAAGTACCGCAACCAGCTACGAAGACCAGTGTCGGTGACAATATAACTAGTCTTTCTAAGCAAAGTAAAGTCGATATTTATGATGAAACATGAGATGAAGTCAGTAGTGATGGTGTCAATGATACTGCTGAAGGCATTCCTTCAACAGATTCTGTGAAGAAGGCAGAAGGCGTCAACAACGCTCGTTAAATATTTCCCGAAGACCCGCATAAACTTGTTAATAAACTTAGATATTTATTGGAGTTTAAAAAACATGGTGAATATTATGGAATAAGATATGGTTTTCATTATAACAACACTTAAGGAACGAGGTTACATAGAATTAACTAATATCTGCAAAACCCGATAAGTATGATAGTAAATTTTAGTTAACCCTATTACTCAACCAAAAAAAAAAAAAAAAAAAGGAATTATTTCAAGTAAACATTGCGTGATAGGAATATGTTTCAATTTGAAATATTTTGTCTTCCTCAAACCAATTAATTTGTTTGAATTTGGTTGGAGTGTTAATGTTAATTAGGTTTTTTGAGGAATAAAGTATGTTTTATGGAATAAACAGTCTTATTTGAGGGGAAAAAAGCCTTATTTGAGTACTAAATAGACTTATTTGAAGAATAAAGTATGTTTCGAGGAATGATTTCGAGGAATAATGTGTAATCAGTATTAAATAATTTTAGTGTGTATGTTTGTGAATCACCCTTACCTGCTTATGCTATGATTTTTGTAACCTCCTCTACTTGTACTTGTTAGTGTTTAATGTTTTGTGTTGTCCTGCAGTTGTTTTGGAGTAAGGTGTATGTGTTAGTGTTGTACATACATTTTTGTATCTATCTGTATTTTTGAAATAATTGTGTGACATCCTATACTTGTTTGATGCTATGTGTGATAATGTTTTGGCGATGTCCTGTAGTTACTTATGTATGTTTTGAAGAAATTTGTACTTGCTTTTCTGTTTGTTAAAATGTTATTTCAACCTTGTGGTTGTATAAATTTTAATAAATAAATTTATTTTGTTAAAATGAATTTTTATGTTTATTTAACCTATTCCTTATTAAAAGTAAACTTGTTTGCCTAACGAACATATTTTCTCGACAGACAGAGAGTGTGAGAGGAAAGTAATTAAAATGTTGTAACAGAGAGAGATTATTAAATTTTCTATTACAAGTATGTTGCGTTAACACATACGAGTGGTGTAAAGAAATAGCTAGAGGAAAACTTCTGGCAAGCATTTAAACCACTTTTCCGTTACTAACAAAATAATACATCATGCCGGTTAGATCATGTATTATTGTAATCTAGTTTCTGACTTTCAGTGGTGGGTAGGTATGATTGTAATTATGTAAACATAAAATAAATAAAGAACAAATCTCTGTTAATTAAACAAATTTAGATTCGTTCATGTAGTTCAAGGTAGTTTAAATGTATAACATTCTGGTTGCAAACACCTAGTTTTGCAAAAAGCCTGTATTGGAATTACAATTGTATGTGTACAAAACTGTTAAATAAGAACATAATTCAAATATATTGGCTTAAAACCAGTCAAATACACGTTGAATTCTAACATATACGTGCTAAATTAAAAAAATTCGTGTAAAATCCTTTTAAATGCCTTAAATTTGATTTTAAAATGTGTTAAAAATGTCTCAAATACGCTTTATGCATTTTGAAAGTGAATTACTAAACATCAATTTTTTCGACAAGGGATAGTGGTGGGGTTATAAATAGCACATTCCACCCCAGCTTTCCCATTTGCTTATTGAACTTCATGGAGGTAACATCTCCCACCCTCTCATGCTCAGACAGCCTGTGAACTGGTCCGGACTGTTAGGGGTTGTCTGCCTAGCCTTGATTATTCAAGGACACTGGTCGTTCGTTCCACCAGCCGCCAGTGGGACCTGACGCAATGGGGTTGTGTGGTGAATGAACTCCTCGCTTCAGCCTCACTTCCAATTCACGTTCCACTGTGGAATTCGCCTGCTTTCTTGGGAATTCGGATGCCCGCATGTCTGCTGGAGTAGGTAGCCTGCACTTTTGCTTGCCTGAGAGGGAGAGACGCTCAACTAGCTTGACATTGAGATCAGGTCTCATTCGAAGCCTACCAGCTTCGCTACCAGTGTTAAAGTAAGTGGTTAATTTCGGGCTTTTTAATTATTTTGTGTTATTTTTTTTTGTCAAAACGTTTCTAAAATTTATTTTTAAAAAGTGTGTTATTTTGACTGCATTTTCTATAGTATTTTATTAACTTTCTTAGCAAATCATTAATCTTTTGACGGTTTTTCAGTAACTCTTTCTTAAAATCGTTAGACATTTTAATTAATCATTAAAACATGAAAGAACTTAACTAAATGATGTTTCTCTAAAATCGTAAAACAAGTCTTTATAATCGTGCTATTTATAACCCCACCACTATACACATACACATATATCTAAAAAACAGATTGAATGTGGAATATGTATGCATGTGTCGTGTCATCCATCATAATAGTAGATCTTTAGGAAGTTGGAATGATACTTGTTTGAAAAATGGTGATCTTTCAATGTTTAAAAAAAAAAATTAGCAACTGAAAATATCTCTTATACGAATATATACTTAGTTCCCCCTTAAAATACTTGCTGGAAAACAGAGCAAAGTTCATTGGATTAAAATTCATTTTATGGATTAAGATATAAAATGTTGTTGGAATGTTATCTGAGGATGAAGGTTTTTGGGGTAATATTTAGCTTGTGAAATTTTATTTGGCTTTTAATAATACAGGTTAACACATTCGGAAGAATGTACGAGCGTGCATGACCTTTGATCGACAGGGATGGGGATCGAGGCTGCGTGGACCAAGCAATTTTCGAGATATCCGAAAAACGTGTTATTGGCCGGTGTAAAGGGAGCTTGTGTTTTGCCTTGGACATGACCTCTTTTTCAATTCAAAAACGAACTCTGTGTTGTTGGGAAGAGGGGAGGGGGTGCAGACACCCAGGAGCGATGCGGACAATTCTCGAGGATTCGCCATCTTAGTTCATCGCCATCCCTTACGGTGCATAGATGTGACACTGGAACTCTCGAACTCACTGGTCTTCGGAGTGTGGTAGCTGCGATTCTCGTTAAGCGATATTATATGCTCCAGGGTTCAGATCTTGTTCACAGTCTTCATAAACTATAGTGTGAAATACTTTTTTTTTATAAGTCTTTAATTTATCGTGCGATAGTGCGTTTATCTTGTTAACCCCGTTTCTGTGTTTGGTAGATGAAACTTCGCAGCATTTTCAAATCGCGCTATTGTTATCAAGTGCCGTTAATTTCACAGATTTGACGGAAAATATTTGTAGTACAACCGTTATTTTAAAAGAATTCGCTTTTATACTTTCATGTACTTATAGGACTAATAGTGTAGTCAATTCGTTAATAGTAGCTTGATAGGGAAATAGGTTCTGTCAGTTGTGAATTTTAACTCAGCCATGCTCCATATATATATATATATATATAACACTTATAAGCAGGCACACATCATACGATCTAGTCATTCATCGACTGAACTCTGAGGTGGTCAGATGTGTATTGTGAGAGGTGTCATTTCATTCAGAGTTTTTATGATTCATTGTTAATTCAACTAGTCTAATTTATATATTTGTGCATGTGTCGTAAACACAATTTTTATCAATTTTTACGTAAACCATATTCACATCTATTTCTGAGTAACTATAACCTTAGTCGCTTGTCAGCCTCCGAATGCGCTCCACGTATATATAGTCAGGCTCTCGACACAAGTTCGCTTCATTCCTTCATCAGCCTCCGATCCAGACAGACGTGTTTTGACAGAAGTGCGATTTCACTACACGTGTTAATAAATTAATTTATTTTAATGTGTGAATTACATTTCTAAAGTTCCTCGCCAGTCTCACAGGCAGATGGACTGTAAGGTATGTGCGAGAGGCGTCAAGTAGCATTACATATATCTTGTGTTTAGGTAAACTGTCGTTTAATTTATAGGGACATTTTTTATTCATTGTCGGTAGAAGTAGTTAATTAATTTCTTGTCACCTGGAGACTCATGTTATAGTTATCGATTTTTGAGTTAGCACTTGTCGACACCAGGTTATTCACATAGTTATTTAATCTCGTGTTATTTAATAATAGGTAGAATGCTCCGAAATTTCTGCCGTGTGTTAACTACACATCGTTTTCTCTTGTTTTTAATTACTATTACCAAAAATCGATTATCTCCCACCACCGTCTACGAGACACAGCAAAAATTACACTTATACCACATTCGCACAAAACTCACCGCAGATACACCCCGTCCCCAACACACCTCACCTCAGTCGTATAAAGAAAGAAAGAAAATAAAATTGCCCCTTAGTAGACTCTTGCACCAAACACAAAAATAAATCTTTTCAGTACATTTAATAATTTCAGTAATTTTAACCCTTTAATTAAATTTAACCGTTTCAATTTGATTAACCCTCCCAATAAATTTAATTAACCCTTTTATATCAAATTAATTAGGTAAATAAAAAAGACAGCATCCCTTTGTATCCAGAACCAGCCCGCTCCTACTACTAATACCATAACGAAGAAATTTCTGCGACACTAGCGTTGTGGCAAAGTTGCACTGACAATGGGCGTCTATGATTGGCTGGCGATATTGATACTTAACCAATGTGTTTTGGAGTACAACTAGTCGTTGAATCTCTAAGTGAACATACAGATAGCCCTAGTTATGCGTGTACAACAGGAAAAGGAACTGCCAGTCCGATTAATTAGAAGCGTTGTATTTGTGAACGATTTTTCTCCCCCCTAAAGCTGAACAAACTCAAATTAAGAAATCAGTTCAAGGAAAAAAAAAAAAAAAACTATGAGAGTTGCTTCAAGACAAGATAAATGGCCAGATTTTGAACGCATAGTGAGTGAAGAGATTTTGGTAGCTCTTAACCGCGCTTTTTGTGGTAGTATTTTCAACTTAAGATTTTTTGTTAGAGAGTGAACTCCTCTAGATTTGTAAAACTTCCAAATTTTAATTTTTTAAATTTCAAATGTACTTTTTCATTATTTATAAAATTGTGACATTTTATAAATAATTAAAAAGTGCATTTAATATTTAAAAATT
Source organism: Dryococelus australis (assembly GCA_029891345.1). Classification (NCBI taxonomy): domain Eukaryota; kingdom Metazoa; phylum Arthropoda; class Insecta; order Phasmatodea; family Phasmatidae; genus Dryococelus; species Dryococelus australis. The sequence continues at coordinate 13,004,418 of CM056995.1, read as the reverse complement.
AAAATTTGAATGGTTTACAAATTTAGATGCGTTCAATATCAAACATGAAAACCTTAGTTGGAAATACTACCACAAAATATGACTGAGAGACCTTTGTTCGAATTGAGCCTTTGATTCAGGCCTCTGCATGGTGAAGCCTGGCCTTAAGTTATTAGCAAGATAGGTTTCAACAGAGAAAAAGTGCCCCTCATAATACAGGTTTGGGTTCGGCAGAGCAGGTTTTAGCAATTTAAAAAAAATTATCTTAAATTATGGGTGGACTTTGGAAGACAAATTTGATGTGTGTAAATGTGAGACAGGCGTCTGGCACAGTGGTTATTGAGGTGAAGGCGAGGTTGAATGTAGTTTGAAAGCGGCTTCGAGTTTTGACAAGCAGTCTTCGTGAGTACTGGCGAGCGAGATGTCAGGCATTCATTCGCCAATCAGCGGCTGGGAACCTGCCTGCCAGTCAGCAGCGCACGCCTTTCGCGGCATGCTTTAGCCAATCAGACACAAGGCCAGAGCCGCGCGCTGACAGCCAGAGAGTGGGTAAGGCCGCCTTTACACAGTGATAGAAGCTACCCCGATAGTAGCTATCACGAAAGTGTGTTAAAGTAACTGCCGCGATAGTTGCTTTTTACACACACGATCGAGACATGCTGTGATATTTAACCTCAAAAAGAACATCTCCGACAACACTTGCGTAAATACATAGATAGGCCCTACATTTATATCCTTTTGTCAAGGGGGTGATATCTGTTGGGGTAGTTAAATGTCGTGGCGGGATATTAATGACATGTAAACATATATTGTTCCCGTGGTTAATTATATGACAGCAAAAATTCTGTCACTACTGCCGTGTCATACCACCACAAAATGTAAGAACCGCGAAAAATATTAACAGAATCGAAATAACTCTGCAATGTTACTGTCAAAGTGAACACATGTACACATTTGTGACCCGCGCTATCACGATAGTGATGCTACACGTTTTACACTACGATAGTTGTATGTTCTGTCACGACAGTTACTATCAACTATCTAACTCGAACTGATATCTCGATAGTGCTATCACGATGGTTCGGTAGTAACTATCGTTCAGTTTACACGGCGATAGTAATGCGAGAGTTGCTCTCGCGATAGGAACTATCGCGCATTACTATCGCCGGGTAAACGCGCCCAAAGGAACCGGCGCGCCATGTCGTGCCTGTATTTACTCCGTGTTTGTGGCACAAATTCGCTACACATCTGTTAGCATATTAAACACTCGGCGAAATTCTATAGTGACAATCATTGCTTCCAACAGGCTACATATGAAATGTGTATATAGTCTATTCACGGTAAAGTAAGCATTTTGGGAAGCCCTCCAATTTGGAATAATAGTCAATAAATATATTATGTTTTAGCCTTAGACGTTAACTTCCGAGTGCGGTGGAATATGCACACTGTGTTTATTACCTACATGGCAATATTTATTTATAGGTTGTTCACGGTAAAGTGAGCACTTTTGAAGTCCTAGTTACTTTTTTCCTGTCAGCCAGTTGTTATTCTTCCGCCATTTTTTCTTCAAATAAATATTGCTATGAAAGTAATAAAACAGTGTATAAGTATACTTCACCGGATACGAAATTTAACTTCTAAGACTACAGTTAAAGTATATTTATTGACTAATATTCCAAATGAGAGGGCTTCAAAAAGTACTCACTTTACCGTGAATAGCTAAAAGTGGTTAAAGGATAAAAGATGACTAAATAAAAAGTAACTAGGGACTCAAAAGTGCTCACTTTACCGTGAACAGCCTATATACAGTATGCCAGTAGAGAGAAGAAAGCTTTATTGGCTGTTGCAGTTTGCTTTCGATATGTATATTTCCCTTGTCCATACAGAAGTCACCAGCCATGCCAAAAAGTGTCTTTGATTGGTGGAGGGGCATGGAGTGACTTGTGCGACTCTTAGCATCGAGGTCTTGAGAGCCGATGAGGGTGACGCGAGGTGAGTATGGAGAAGCACCGGAATGCAAGGGCGGCGTAAATGGGAGATCCTCTAGAAAACCCGCCGACCCACATACGGAAATCCGGGAGCTACCCCGCCGGGAATCGAACCCAGTTCACCCTGGTGGTGGGCCAGTAGTCTGCTGACCACTACACCGCCGGGGAGTCCCTCTCTTTTAATGGTTCGCTGTGTTAGAGGGCGTGGCCATCTTCGAGTACACTAGTAACATTAACGACTTTAGTCGACAGTGTATATCAATTCTACATGTTTTAGTCACGTATGCTATGACTTTGCAGTTTATTTCAACCCCATGATGTATTTGGAGGACATATTTTTAGGGCATGCTCATTTCTTGCAGGTGTAAGAAATAATGGTAAATAGGGGTCGTATAAAGTTTTACAATATAATAAATATTAATAACTCGTTGCCCGTATGGCTTACGGGCATTGATGTTCAAGGATTAATAAATATTCATTTGCAATTTTTATACAGTATAAAAACTTGACCCTTCTGTTGTGTCAGTACGACCTCACGAAGACCTCGCAAAAGTAACGAATATTTGATAAATATTTAATTAATAAGTCCACTTGATGAATTTGTAATTTGCTGTTCAACTAGATTCAGGTTCGTGAATGATAATGCTAGAGTAGGAATGATAGATTTGGAGACAATATTGGAAGTGATTTGTAGGAACTCGAAATGTGAAATACGCTTTACCGAAACTAGCCACCAAAACAAATTTAGATCACTTACAAATTTTTGAGATGACATCTTGTCTTTAATATACATAGCATCTTTTAACAATACTTTTTTATATTAGAATAAAACAGACAAGCTTATTCTTCATGAGAATAACTGATTCGGTATTAATAAATAAAATTAAACAGACCAATTCATAAAAATGACCTCATATATTCCAACTTTTATTAACACATTGAGTTCTGCACACATTTACTGGTATTGGTCCATACCACACCGAACACTACCCCGCACTTTACAGCGTTCATTATTGGCCGGTCATCAACCAATGGATGGAAAGCCGAGCTGATATTGATCCAATCAAATATCCTTTATCGTATACAATTATTTACAACCAATCATGACCGTTTGAGTAGGCTATGAAAATGATTTCTGTAGTTAGCAATATCATTGGTACTGTGATGTCGTGTTCTTGTAATGTGTTGAACACCAGCTTAACAAAGACTGCACATCCATGCGAGTTTTTTTTTTCTGAACAACAAATAAATTTTTAAATTAGCTTTACTCGAGCTACACTCGAGCATAATCCGCAAAGTGTTAAACACAGAATAATAATTTAAAAAATAAAAACAATCACAGGGCGTCCATGTCCGTCGGATACAGTCTCCAAACAAGGACCCCAGATGTCACCCCGCACACAGGGCTGCACTATACGACCCCGGCAAGCACAGTCAGACGCGACGCTGTCTCACACTGTGAGCAAACCCGAGATGTCATTCCACATTTTTATTTTATTTTTTTTTAATTCCAGGCTGCCGTGAACGTGTCACAATATACTCTGTCCTTACTAAAACTGTCGAACGGCTGAAATACTGGTCAGCTGACATGTGACGTTCAGCTGCTGTCTTCTCTTCTGCTGGGATGACTTACGTAACGAAGCCACGTTTCTTGTTCCCAGTTACGTAACAGGCTGGATGAGGGAGTGGCGCCACGTACCACCTCAAACCACGCGTTCAAGAAGAAAATCTGTTTACCTCGCGACTAACGTTACGTCATCATGACCCTGTGTACGGAATCGTGTACATTACGGACGTGCAGGTTTCTTTCTTTTTTGACCTGTGTTGCCCACTGCGAGGCTCAAGACTCGATGTTCTTACCTGCGGGCAAATGATTTTCAAACTGTCTTACTGGTCTAGGCCACAGTTGGTTCATATTACTGTAGCCAAGCATACAGCCTAGAGCTCATTGGATGTCACAACGAAATAAGCGTTGTGTCGAGTTAAGTACCGCAAGCTTAATAAATTATTTTGTCTGCAACACCTAAAATAGTAAATTAAAGTGGGTCTGAAAGGGTTAATGGTTCTGGCTGGCAGGTGCATGATGTTCGTCACGATGGACTCGTAGGAAAAAAAAATGTGGTTCAAAAACTGTTCCGATATTTTGTAGGCGTGTCTGGAACCGAAAAATGTTTAACCCTGTAATGCCCATTGTAGACATCCGTCTGCATGTTTCACTAGAAGATTATATTTGAAAGGTACTTTACTATGCGAGGCTCAGTGTCCAATGATCTTCTCTGTGGGTAACTGATTCCTAAACATCGCCATTGCTCTGAGTTATGACTTATTCATATCACTAGGGATAGGACAAATTCTTGAGTTCACTGACCTATACACTAGACTCCACAGTCATGTGTATACTCGAGACTAAAATATTGGTTCATTGGCTGATACCCATGAGAGTAGCCAGTGTTACTTCACACCTGGCAGTATGGCACTCGCTACTTGTTTCCTTGCAAGTCTGCTGTTGGCTCGGAGTCGACCAGGGCGTGTCCAATAAACTGCGATCCAATTGCAAAGTCAACTTCAGTGTACACGTGTTTGACGTCTATCTTGTCCTAAAATGAACTCGCGAAATGTTCCTATCCCTACATATCACTTATCACTATCCCACTATTCGCTGTGACAACGAAATAAGTTTTTGCTAGATAACTACAGCAAGCATAAAAAAAATGTATTATCTTGAAAATAAGAAATCGTGAACTAACGTGGGATTGAAAAGGTAAAGTTAAGTTTCGTGCCCAAAGTCAACTTACACGGTCTCATTTCTACTCTCAGCGATATTTGTATAGGCACGAAAATAACTGGAACAGGTGCTTTCAGAACCAGTTTCAGCTGCTTAATTATATATATTATATATATATATATATATATATATATATATATATATATATATACACACACACTTTATAGTTGTTGGCAGACTTGCGTGATTAGAGTGCTATGAAAAATCCAGGGTCGCCGCTTAAAGTCACGTAGAGGTGCATCGCCGACGGAAATACTGCACGTGAGTTGAGCACCTGGCACGTAGAGGCGACGAGACAAGCGGCGAGAGTGCGAGAGTCGACCTTACAGCTCATGTGTTTCGAGAATTCACAAAGCTGCTGGCAGGCGGAAACCTTAAGGGCGCTGCTCGCCGGAAAATTTCATTATTTTATATTCGTACGGAACGATCGCGCAACTCGTTCATGGTGAGTATTTTTTTTTTTTTGCAAATGAGTGTACAGTTCATTAACAAAATCAGTAGTTTAAAACTACCACCCAATTAGTGTACGTGTTACTTCTGGACTGATAAACTGATGACAGCGGTGTATATTTTAGCTACTACATTTGCTCTGCTATGACATCGCCATTGATAAGGAGAACTTGAAGGAAGTCCGGTGAAATAAGAATAGTTAAGTATTAGTCGTAACTGCAGCAGTTGTTGCGCAAATTTTTTTTTTTTTTTAATTTGTGTGTGTGCCTGTAATCAATATTTTAGTGTGCTTTAATTGTAATTTTTCACGATTATGAGAAAATCTTATGGCGCCTCTTTTTGATGCTTTTTCTATGCTGTCTAATATAAATTAAAACGTAAGTTAATAAAAAGAGAAAAATAACAGAACCAAAATAGTAAGTGTTTGCAAATTTACTCTTCAGGCAAGGTTTTTGGAAGTTGGATGTTAATACTGGTGTTTTTTTGGAAGTTGGATGTTAATACTGGTGTTTTTTGGAAGTTGGATGTTAATACTGGTGTTTTTGGAAGTTGGATGTTAATACTGGTGTTTTTTGGATAACGAGTCCAGTTGGGCATACGAATTTTCTAAAAAAAATCTTAAAGTGAGGAATTTCACAGAAAATCTTCCGAATTTTTCTGTTTGCCATCTGGCAAGTAGGAAACGTGTCGGGCGATGCCGCTGGTCGGCGGGTTTTCACTGGCGTCTCCAGCCTTTTCATTCCGGCGCCGCTCCGTACTCACCTCAATCACCCTCATCGGCTCTCGAGACCACGCTGTTAAGAGCCGCCCAAACCCGTCTGTACTATAGTAGACATGTAGTGACGGCAGTGATTATATTTTCCAATCGTTTATTACATAAGTGGTTTCTTAACCCGTGAACAGCCTTCAGCCAGAAGTGGTCTCGGGGTCGAGGGCGACAGTTGGACACAGCAGTGTTAGCAGGAGGTATCGGAGGGCGGTGGGGAAGGAGAGAGTGTGTCGCAAGCCGGTCTACTGGACTGTTGGCTTGCCCAACTTTTGGCGCACTGTGCCGAAACTATTTTCGCCACCGCCGAACCCGCTACTTATATTCACCACTGAGCTCACAGCAGCGAGTCGGACTGTATAGTGCGCGCCACATACCTGCGACCACGGACAGCGGATCTGCTATAGCGTAGTCGTGGTTTCTCCACGCTTTTTTTGAACCAATCCTTTGAAAAATAGCCCCAAGTATGATGTGTTAAGTTCTTTCCCCACAAGCGTTTTATACCTGTTTTAGCAAATATGTATCTCATTTTTTTTGTTTAAATTAAAATTTTACTTGTAATTTATATATAAATTATAATATTTTATTTGCAAATAATGTGAATAAAACAGTGAGCAAATAAGTGTGTTGACAACGCCTAGTAAGAAATAGTTCTCACGCAAAACATTATTAAACTGAGTGCGCACGAATGCGATGCATCGTCCCTTTGGTGCAAGTTTTCAGACTTGGATGAGCTTTATTTGCGTGAGGTGGATGAATATCCCGGAAATAGAGTTCTAGCGAGTCTCCGGAGAAATTGGCGGGACCCGTGAATGGACTGTATCTGGAGGAGGAGCAGGTAGCTCGAGGACAGAGCGAGGAGTTCTTCTAACTAACTCCATGAGGAATATTATCTCCTTCCATAATTTCAGCACGGCAAATGTTAATTAGTTTCCCGGGTTCAAAGCGTCCACGAAATTATAATAAATCTATGTAGTGTTAATAATTAAAGCATATATAGTTGGTTCACTGTAAAATGAGCAATTTTTTAAAACCCTGATTAAGATCTACTTGTAAACACGTTGCGTATTCCTCCTTCCTATGTAAAATTAACTGGCATGGGCCTGACACTTTACTTATGCGTCGGTCAAATGAAACTGTGATATTATTAAGAAATTAAATACTTCACAAATCTGCTCATTTTTACACTCAGATGCATTACAAAAAAAAAAACAAAAAGCGAAAGAAATAATTTTAAGTTATCACAAATGGTCACCCAACACTTTTTATTCGACGTTAAGATATGGAACTACTTTCTATCCATCGTTGCCAACTTTACTGGGTGAATGTCACTCAGTGCGCCCGTTAAAATACATTGATTCAAGGTCAGTGATTTTTCCCTAATGTTCATTTCTAAAGTGCTCACTTTATCGTGAACAGACTTTACTATGGTGGTCTATTTTCATCGACGATAGAGAATGGCTTTGATAATACGAAGGGTTGTGAGAGGAAATTTACTTTTACTTTCAGGATATTCCTCCACGTCATGCAAACAAAGCTTAACCGAGTCTTTAAAATCGCACAAAAGAGACAACGCACCACATTAATGTGCATTAAATTTAATAATATTCCACATGATAACTACATCTTACTATAGGCATTACCAACACACCTATGTCTTCCGTGTATTTATTAATGTTAATTATAAATTAAATATTATAACTTACAGATAAAATACGAGCCAAAGCCCAATTTAACTAAATAAAAAAGTGCTTGCGATACGATACATATTTAAGAAATGCGTATACGATTATTTCACAAAGCTTTGATTCAAAAAGTGTGAAGCTACTGTGAACAAACTATTGGTTGTAAACTTGTAATCTGCTGGTTTCCAACGCCTACACCTTGCGCTCTGATGTAGGAACTGTCAGTGACGTCACAATTCCTTGTGACGTAGCTCAAGTTGCCCAGACATCTGGCGCGCACTATACATCTGGTAATCATGGTTCGGCTCACGTGTCAGATGGCTTCTCGTCAACAGCGTGTGTGAGGAGGCGAGCCCTGGGTCGGGGGGTCAACTCCCGGATTACGAAGACAGGGAGAAACTGGAGGACCCGGAGGAAACCCACTAGCTATTGGCAACGTCAGCTGCGTTTTCAGCGTGGCATAATTGCAATTTTGATTATCCCACGCTGGAATGTAACCAAGTTACCCTAACATGTACAGGGATGGCTGACATGACACTTCCAAAAACCAACCATAAAAACAAACCTTTCAGTAAATTCATATATTTTAAAATAAAAAATTATAGCAATTTTGCCAACAAATGATGCAAAACACATGTTTTTGATGACTTATAAAGAAGGTAATTTTTTAAGCGCCTCTCGATATACATATGGAAGCATATTTGTAGTGTTTTGCAATATATTTATGGTTCTAAAACATTTTTCACACCCCTTGATATTTTGACGTAACCACTAGTTAGGATGTTCTCGTAATTTTCTACGCGTTTAGATAAAAAAAAGTTATATTAAAAAAATGCTTTGTTAACAATTAACCACCTGCACTCGCTATAAACGCTTGTACTCGGGGAAAATGAAACTTTCCGAATCAAAACTTTTTTTCTATCGGTTCCCGTTTCTGCTTAAATTTTTCTCAGTAAAATAGTTTAATCAAATTTTCTTTACCGTAAGCAATACAGCGAAAAATTCAACACTCTGTGTAAAAGAATTTTACTCGTTTTGACTCACAAAATAAATACGTAACAATAAACAAACTTCTCTTTTTTGCGAAAAATAATTCTCTATATCAACATTTTAAAATCCCTGTTGAATAGAAAGATAGTATATTAGCTAGGGGTGAATTCTAGACTGGCAAACGTTTACTGTTATCCCATTCAACACTGACTTCACAAGAATATAATGGGGATAGGTAATACAATTGGAAGCCTTACTTTGTCTCACATGCATTGATGCAAACATAACCGAGCAAATTTCTGCCAATAAAATGTTCATGATTAGGGACACCCGAATTTCGCGAAAAGATTTCTGCAACTGCTAGATTTCGATAGCCTACCGGCGTACCAGCAGCTTTAATTTGCTTATTGGCCGCAAGTCTTTATGAGAAGACATCTTCTTACTTGACTGGCCAATCAGAATTAGGCAACTCCGATCCTGTACATCTGTGATTCGCGAGCACGCTTCTTAGACGTGAAACACCTATGACAGGCAATCAAGAAAGATGATCCGAGCCAAAGTGTTATAAATACAGCATGGTCGTGAAATATTTTCGCTAAATTCCGGTGTCCCTATTCATGATACACACGTCATTCAGTAAGGCGTGACATCATGTATAGGCTGTTCACGGTAACGTGAGCACTTTCAGACATTTCTTATTCTCAAACCATCTTTTTAAATAAATATTGCCGTGTAAGTAATAAACATAGTGTATATATCCCACTGCACTCGAAAGTTAACGCCCGAGGCTAAATTAAATAAATTGATTGACTAGTATTCCAAGTGAGAGGGCTTTCAAAAGTGCTCACTTTAACGTGAATGGCCTACACCGAACTCGAAGGCGAACGAAGTACATGTTTTTAGTGAAGGGAAGTGTTAGTTTGTCTCAGTTATCTGTAGGGGGCCTACCTGTGCCTGAAGAGCGTGCTGAGACTAGGTCCGTGGCGCCAAGACTGCTCGGCAGTGCTGCCAACTTCGCACCTCACGTTCCCCCTCTGGTCGAGCTGCAATACCCTCCCGCCCTTCGTCGTGCACCTTACTACTAAAGGCTGTTCACGATAAAGTGAGCACTTTTTTAAATCAACCTTAGGAAAAATTCACTGCCCCTACCTGCATGCATTTTCACGAGCTCCCCAAGTGACATGCGCCCAGTAACGATGGCTGGGAAGTAGTTCCGTATCTTAACGTCGAATAAAAAGTGTTAGGTAACCATTTCTGATCATTTAAATTGTTTCTTTCGCCTTCCGTTTTTTTTAATGCATCGAAGTGTAAAAATGAGCAGATTTGTAAAATATTTAATTTTTTTAATAATTTCGCAGCTTCACTTTACCTGTATGAATAAAGCGACGTGGTCCATGACCACGTCGCTTAATCTTACATAAGGAGGAAGAATGCACAACGTGCAGACAAGTAGATTCTAAGCAGGGCTTTTAAAAGTGCTCATTTTACCGTGAATAGCCTAATTATATATATATTATATATATATATATATAAATATATATATATATAGATGAGACAGCATATTGCTGAGCACCTAAACAAACCACCACGCAGATACACAAGTAAAACCTTCTCCGTATTAACTGATATTGCTATGAAACTACTTACAGATTAGTATTCATATGAGTATTTTAATTACAAAGCTGTCCTTGACGTATTATTATTAATAATAAATTATATTCTTGGGTTTTCTCGGATTGCTTCTGTTCGTCACCCACAACTGCGCTCCGTCACTCTCAGTTTCGGATTTTAAAGGCTATTCACGGTAAAGTGAGTACTTTTGAAAACCCTCGCATTTGGAATGATATTCAATATGTATATTTTATCCTAAACTTAAACTTTAACTTAGTGCGGTGGAATATACACACTGTGTTTCGGAAATTATGACTATTCTGTTGGAACTTTATTTTGGCTATCTACATAGCAAACCAAGGCTATATTGTCATGATTAATTATATATGGAGTGAAGTAAAATTAAATACAGTTATCCTACAGACCTCTACCAGTTATAAAGACTATTACATAAATAATCGTATGTCTTAATTTATTGAAATCTTCACTTACACTTATGTATGATATTGAATTAGCTTATTTAGTTTATGCTGCTGCTGCTACTACTTAGAGTAAATATTATACTATGTTAATTCAAACAAACTGAAAACTCTTTGCACAAGGTTACTATGTACAAACGATGTACAGAGAAATTGTAAGAGAACAATAATTAAGTCTCCATCCTTGATATTTGGTAGATAAATTTTTCGATAATTATCAGTAATTAATAGGGATAGGTAAATCTCGCGAGTTCAATGACCTGTAGGCTAGACTCCACATTGCTGTGTATACTCGAGCGCCAGTTGTTTGTCCATTGGTTGCTATGCCAGAGAGTGGCCTGTGTTACTACGCACATAACAGCATGGGATTCGCTAACTGTTTCTTAGTAAGTCTGCTAGTGGCTCAGACGTGTCTAACAAACTGCGAACCAATTGCGAAGTCAACTCCAGTGTGCACATGTTTGACGTCTAGCTTATCCTGAAATGAACTCGCGAAATGTTCCTATCCCTAGTAATTATGATATAAAGTAGGCGAACCAAAGGATACCCGGGATCTCGAGGTGGCCCAGGTTAAAGTTGTCGTGTTTGTACTGCCAGTAATCGCTCGATGTGAACTACGTATTGTATGGTGTCGCAACCTACGCGGAGGAACGAGGAACTAAACCGCTCCGTCGAAACGCCGCCATGTGAACCTTTACGTGGGTTTGCTTTGATCAGACAGGACGTGCTTCTAATTCTCAAGGTAAGTTGGAAAAATAAATAAAATAGGTAATTTGCAAGATATTGCCTTGTGTTATACATCTTCTTAAAGCTCTTCTTATGCATGATTTGAATCTATAAAGAGGTGTTATAAGTTATTTGTATGTTTTTACTGAGATGTGAAAATATTATTGATAATGTGCATGTGGGCTAAGTTCCCGAGGTGGCAATAGTGGGCCCCCTTGGGAACCAGGTACAACAAGTAGTTAAAAATTATTACAGTAATATTAATGCATCTCTTATTGTTGAAGTTCTCTTCTCGTTTCACGAACAAAGTTTGTTTAAGGCTGTAGGCGTGGCTTAAAGTTTGATGCAGAGAGTTTGATATCCACTTGTAACTTATTGTAATGACATTTGTCAAACTAAAATAACTTAATTTTCAAGGCGAGGCTTATAAAAAAAATGGTACATTTGGAGGTCAGAGAACCATTTATCAAAGAAAGCCGACTCTATAATACAAACTTGTCTTCAGGTTTGCTTAAACTATGCCACCATTAACAATGTAGTCACCACATTGAATAATAATTCGCATGCGGACTTCCATAGCATGTTACAGTAAAATTACTTTGTAAGTACAACGTTACGTAGCTCCGTGTTCAATATCGCGCTAGCTAGGCGGCACCCTTAAATTAATATAAGGCAAAGAGTAAAGCAAATTAGGCCTAATGGTGGTTTATTTTATGTAAGCCTGCCAGCTCAATAAATTGTGGTTCTTATTTGAGCTCGCCATGGAAAGAAAGCTTGGAATTTCGTGGGCCCAAGAAGATGTCACGAAGGCGATGGACAGTGTTTTGAAGGATAAGGTGTCAGTCAGGTGCGCTGCCATCACACATGGTATCCCCAGGAGGATGCTGAGAAATCATCTCCTGTCAGGCAGTAGTCAGAAAATGTAGGAAACCTATTGTATCTATTGACCACGAGCTCGAACTTTGCAGCAAAGTCCTTAGATTATCTAACGTTGGTATGCCTCTCACTCCAAACGTCCTGGAACGAACTGTCTTCAGTTTTTGTGAGCTCAATGGGCTCAAACATCCATTTAATCCCAATAATGCATTAGGTGGGAAAAAATGGCTGAAGTTGTTCTTGCGTAGGCACCCCAATATTTCCAGACGAAAGTCACAAAATCTGAATCCAGCAAGAGCACAAAAGCTTAACAGATTTGCTGTGAATGATCACTAAGAAAAACTTAAGACAGTTATGCTAGAGATTGGAGTGATGGAAAAGCAGCAGTCCATTTACAAACATAGATGAAAAGGGAAACAGACTTTGTCTTCACACGTCACAGACTGTTTTAGCCAACAGAGGAGCTAGATGTGTACATAACGTAGCAATTGAACATTGTGAAAACTGTACCATAGTAGCCTGTGTAAATATGGTAGGTCATCCTGTACAAGGGAAATCGTTTGAAGCCAGAATGGACAGAAAACCTACCAATAGGGAGTCAGGTTTTTATGACTGCAAAAGGCTCAATGACTTTCCAGACTTTTGTCAAGTGACTTGATCACTTCGCTAAATACAAGACTCCTGGACCCGTACTCTTGATTTTTGATGGAGCGTCGTCTCACCTCGATGCAGACATTGTCCATGCCACAGAAGCTCATGAGATAACCCTTTATTGTCTCCCCAGGAACACAACTCATGAGCTTCAACCATTAGACAAAAGGTGTGTTTAAGTCGTATGAAATTAACTGGGACAACGTAGTTGTACTGTTCTGGACGCAAAAAGGACATGGAAATCATACAAACGTGGAAGACGTAAGTACATATCGTGTTATCAATCGATATCAGTTCGGCAGATTTTTTTCCAGGGCTTGGGGGAAGGCTGTCACACCATCCAATATCTGTAGTGGCTTTAGAGCTACCGGAATATATCCGTTTGACCCCACTGTCATCCCTGATGAAGCATTTACACCTAGTGTGCTCACTTTTCAACCACACAGACTGGCAGGGGACAGCACCAACAACTGCAATGAAGAGCCACATTTCCTTCAACCGCCAGGTAATACTGCTACCTGAACATGTGAAGTTATTCCTGACATAAAAATGACGAAATCTAGAAAGGCAAGTCGCGTTCCTAGTGACATGCATGGGAAGAAGAAAAAAAAGGTGTGCAGAAATAATTAAGAATATGATAGTGAAACCTCTCTCTCTGATTCATAGTACTCTGAGCATGATTCAACATCTGAAGACATTGACGTTACTGATAATTCAGAGTCAGAAAAGTGTCAAACTGCTCCTTCGATATCGGACATATTGAGGACATCCAATTTCAAGAAAAGTACTAACACCAAAGCGAAAGAAAAACGTAAAGCATTAAACTACATAGGCCAAAAAGTTGTAGCTTGTCTTTTTCAAAGTAGTACGACTGGATCCAAAGAGATGAAGATTGGCATGAAAAATGAGAATGTGATCAGAGAAAAGACTGTGACCAAAAAGAAGGCAGTGATGAATGTCTCGACACCTTCACGAAGTTTGTGATTTTGATTCCATTGAAAAATATGAAAGCCCCTATCATCGATAAGGCTTTGGAACAGTATCTCTAGAAAGTGTCTTGTGCTCCCGCTGAATTAGTAATGGACAATGCCAGATGCTTTCAGTATACATGTTTTATGTGTGCAGTGAAGTGTTACTCAACTAGTTCGTACTTTCCTAAGGGCAACCAGGTCGAACGTTTTAGTAAGCACTTTAAGGCCTGCCTCGCCATATTCCATAATCAGAATCACACACAGTGGGACCACGACCTGGAATTTATTAACATAGGTTTTAATTCGGCGGTCCACGATACCACTGGCTCACCTCATCGTCTTCCGCTCCTGGGACGTCAGTTGCTTCATCCTTCGCCTTCTTTTGACCCACCCTCTCTGAACCGTCTCCTCGACGCGAAATGTGAGGATGTTGAGCGCCTTGACCAAGGTCGGATGCCCCGCCCCCCTCCCAAGACCCCGTGCTCTGTCGGCGATAAGGTTTTATGCAAGAATTTTCTGCTGGCCGACAGGGGGAAGGGCATCGGCACGAAGTTTAAACCAAAACTCTCCGGCCCTTTTCAGATTTCAAAATAATTAGGTAACAATACTGTAATATTATCCCTCGTGGGTAGATCGCTTGAGATTCATATAGCTCACGTGAATCTCCTCAAGAAGTATTTTTCTAGGATTTTTTACTTTGTAATTCAGATCGTGCCCTTTTATTTTTTATTTTATTTATTTTTGTTACTTGTTTGAGTTTTGTAACCGCTCTTGTGTACTCCTTTTTTTTCCTCTACTTAATTTTAGTTCTGGTTTTCTCTTTGTCATCGCCTTCCGGTTTGTTTGTTTATATCGCCGGGGCACGGCGGTTGAGCGCGAGGAAGGCAGGCGTCTAGCTGCAGCTGGGGTTGCTCCAGTTTCTCGTCGAGAGTTGGAGCCTGCTGTGTCGCAACCCCATGACTCCTACCCCCTGCAAAACAGACACATGGTCGTGCGTTCGTTCAGCTTTCGACTGATGTATTCTACCGGGGGAAGAGAGGACAATATACCACCACCCCTTGTGCTCTGGTTGGATGAGTGCTTTGAGTGGAATGAATAAAGTACCTTAACTGACTGACGAAGATTTCGTCGTGTTTGTTGCGTCAAGCATGTTTTGTTTCTTTGTATCACCTACGGCACGTTCTTCTTCTGTGATGTACTGTGTTTGTGTCGCTACTGTTGACTGGCCTAAAATAAAGCCTAGGTGAAGGGAGATTTAGCAAGGGGGGAGGGGTTGCGTAGTTTGGATGAACTGCGTCAGCGTTATAGAGTGCGCGGCTTATTTTAAAGTGTGTGAATTGTTACCTCGCCTCCCGAGTACTTTGGTTTCCCTCCTTCTCCTTTTTCCTTCCCTACTCTTTGGTATCCCCACCCTCCTACGAATGCGCGGCCTTCTGCCTTCTGGTTGGTCGTGATGTAATTTGAAGTGAACAGCCTTTGCATCAGCGCAAGACTCGGCCACTTGTACTCTGGTCGCCTTATCGAGAATACCCTTCTGGTATTCTACCTGCTTAAGTTCCGTGCCGGGACTCTGTTAAACTTTGAATCAGCAGCATATGAGCTGACAGTAACATGAGTGTACAGTAGAGATGATATATTTTAAGGTGGGTTCGCCCTTTAGTGTAATGGTAATGAAATGTGTTGAGTGCTGCTTAGAATTTGTTTGGTAACTTTCGTAGTTGAATACTCTAAATTTGGTTTGGGTTTAATTGATGTGTGTGTTTTTAAAATTAATTTCTGGTGAACTTACTAGCTGTGGAACCCTATAGCGAGATTCTGGTTTGCTGGATTTGTAGAAGTTTGTCTAACTGCTAAAAAAAATAGTTTTGTTAGGAGCCGAGTTGCCTGGAAAAGTGATGGCCAGACGAAGCGGCCCGCATCGACTCGTGTTCTTTCACTGCAGTTTGGTAACCCACATTAATTAATTCTGGTAATTTTTTTAAATATTATTCAGTCTCTTGTATTTAACAAAGATTAATGTCAAGATTAATTCCGTTTTTTAAATGTTTATGTACCAAGTTATCTTTTATGCGTGGACTTTGATAGGCCTTTGGTGCTCCGGCATGAGCTGAAGTTTTAATTTGTCATATTTTAAATTATTTCAAGTGAAGCAAATAATCTTATAAACTTTGTTTCGAAGACTTTTCAATGCACAGGAATTTTCTAAGTGTTAGCCTCATAGCGTTTTTCATTGTTTGCATTGCTTTCAGAGATGTGAAAGAGTTTGTAAAATTTTTATAAATTTTCAACATTTTTAACTTTTATTCATCTCCCAGCTTTGATTGGCCTGAAAGAGGGTACCTGGGTAGCGGTTTTAGCGTGTTATTTTTAATGGTTAAAGTGTAAGAAAAAATATGTCTGAAATCTTTGTGTTACAGGGTCTTCATATTTTAAATAAAATCATTTTTGAACGGAATTGGTACAATAAATATTGTGGTTACGCCACAGCGTTAATGCAGGATTGTTATACCGCAGGTTGTTGTACTACAGGGTTGTTGTACTGCAAGGTTGCGGTACTGCAGGGTTGTTGTACTGCAAGGTTGCGGTACTGCAGGGTTGTTGTACTGCAGGTTGTTGTACTGCAGGTTGTTGTACTGCAGGTTGTTGTACTGCAAGGTTGTTGTACTGCAAGGTTGCGGTACTGCAGGGTTGTCGTACTGCAGGGTTGCAGTACTGCAGGGTCGTTGTATTGCAGAGTTGCAGTACTGCAGGGTTATTTAACTGCAGAGTTCATTAGTCAGGTTGCAGTACTGCAGGGTTGTTGTACTGCAAGGTTGCGGTACTGCAGGGTTGTCGTACTGCAGGGTTGATGTACTGCAGGGTTGTTGTACTGCAGAGTTGCGGTACTGCAGGTTGTCGTACTGCAGGTTGCAGTACTGCAGGTTATTTCACTGCAGAGTTTCAGTAGTTCAGGTTGCAGTACTGCAGGGTTGTTGTACTGCAAGGTTGCGGTACTGCAGGGTTGTTGTACTGCAAGGTTGCGGTACTGCAGGGTTATCGTACTGCAGGGTTGCAGTACTACAGGTTTTTTGTATGCTAGCTTTCCTAGTATGCTGTTTTTGGTCGAGGAGGTAATTAGTAATGTCTCTCTCTCTTAAGGATGCCGAAATATATGTTGTGATGTGAACCAGTTATACCTGATTTAGATGCAAAATACAGTATGTATGCGTGTTAGGTGTGCGTGACACATACACTTAATTCCACTTCAATACCTTAGGTTTAGCTTATTCAGGCCATATTGTAGACTATGTAACTCTGAAATATTCTCACAAGCTACGCTCATACACATGGCTACTGTCAAATGAAAGACATGGGTAAAATAAAAACCTTTTAATAACACTGGAAATTTATTATAACATAATCATCCATTACTTAAATGAACTTTGACAGTATGGGAATTAGGATAAACTTTGAGGTTATTTCAGCTGTAATAAAGCTACTACTGAAACTGCAAGTAGGATTATTGTAACCTATAATAAACCACCATCCTCACAATATGTAAATTACTGAAAATTAAGAAATTAATTTAACTGGAATAATTTAAAGCTGCTGGAAAAAATGAATTAAAACATGGCGTTACTGAAGTAGTTTTATGCTAGTTCCTTTAATTATGTAAAGAGTTTAGCGAGCTCCATTTGAATTTTAAGTAAATCAGTTTCTCACTCCTCAACGTTAACTTAAGTCTGAACTTCCTTATTATCAAATTTTTAAACTTTAAAAGACGTTTATTAAAAATGTAAATTTTCACCACTAAATATCTAGAGGTTTTCAAATAATGTTTGTGCTGGGGCTACGCTCATAGGTTGGGCTGGACCTCTATTTTTTACCTCAATAACCATGGCAACCATGAAAATAAAATGTTCTGCGCTAATAATATCCTTGAATCTCTGAATAATGTAGAGGTCACCTTAATCAACAAGTAAGTATGTCTCAAACTTCAAAAGACGTAGGCGTCACCTGTAGATAGGTCAATACTCATAGCCTTAGCATGGCGTAGTAGCAGATACTCAGCGTCTCTTCTTAGCTGGACCACTAAACGATCCCAGGTAAATGTACAGAATCTTAGCCCTCTTCTTTACGTGGCTGGCTAAGCAAAATTAACTGAAATACTAGGGATCAAAATACCACTCTAACTTTACAAAGCTACTGAGGATTTTAGACTTGAGAATCCCAGCCAAATCCCTCGTCGCTGGACCCTTCGAAGGTCCCTCCCCAGAAGCAATGACTTCCGGCAACTATCTCAAAAGCTCACCTGATAGGAGAGAAACTACTTCCGGTGAAAGAAGTAGAAATCTAAATAAAATATTAATCACATTTCAAAGTAATAAAAGAAAAAAAGAATTACGTTTTTAACCCATTCAGACCCAGTGTACACGTTCGTGTATATTACGCACGAGTAGGCTTATTTCTGGTCTGTACTGCACACTGCGAAACTCAGTAACCAATGATCTTACCTGAGTGTAATTAATTCCCAAACCTTCCTACCGGTCTAGGTCATAATTGGTTCATATTGCTGTAGCCTAACATATAGCCTACATCGCATTGGCAATGGCAACGAAACACGTGTTTTCTCGACTTAAAAACAACATGCATCATAAAATTTCTTGTTTGCAACATCTGAAACTGTAAATTAAAGTAGGCCTGAAAAGGTTAAAAACAAAGAATATAATTACAGAGATATAAAAATTATCATACAAGTTACAATTTACACATTTTAGTTATTATATCTCATATCTCAGAATACTTCTCAACATATCCTAGCATAAGAAGAATAAAAATGGATTGGTGATTTAAAATGTAAATATTACGTGATTTTACTGAAAAAAACCATTATCCAAGAAGTGGCTTGAATCTTTAATGTTCATCAAAAATGTATGCAAATAAACGTGTGTTTAAGTCCAAAACATATACGTAACTGATTACCATATCTGAAAAAGAAACATAATCACAGACTCTCCTTTGAACCTTCACAATGTTTGCACATGAAGTGTGTCTATGGCGGGAACTGTACACAAGAAAGACTCGGTTGTCGTTGATTTGATCGTCTTCCTTGATACAAATATGATTGTTTTTAAACTTCTGCGTCTCTCTTTTGTGACTGGTTAGTGCTGACATCAACAAGAATGAAGTACGTTGTATATTGGTAGGGATAGGAACATTTCGCGAATTCATTTCATGACAAGATAGACGTCCAACACATATACACTGAAGTCACCTCAGTAGCAATTGGAACACAGTCCACTAGACACGCCCTGGACAACTCTGAGCCAATAGCAGACTTGCATGGAAACAAGTAGCAAGTGCTATACTGCCAGGTGTGGAGTAACACTGGCTACTCTCTGGGCAGCAGCCAATGAGAAAAAAAAAATCTGGTGCTTGAATGTACATAAGACTGAGGAGTCTAGCCAACAGGTCATTGAACTCGCGAGATTTTCCTATCACTGTATATTAATTACGAGAAGCACGCCCGATACAAGTACAGTTCACGTCAAAATATTGAACGATTGCAACACTCGAGCTCATAAACTAATTCGGGACAGAACGGGTTAAAGAGAGTCTGGTGGGTCTAGGTGTATTTGATGCTGCATAGACAACGTTGGGTGTGTGCGGAGGCACGTAGCCATTATGCTGCTGGCAGTTCCGCTAGCAGCCACGAGCGGCAGAGTTACAACTGTGGAGAACATGTCGGACGTGACAAGGCTTTCTTTCGAGCGACGTAAGTGGATTTTAAAGTGTTATTGGGAAATGTGAGAACATGGTTGAGGTAAGGTGCAGAGACGATGGAGGTCAGAGCTCGACACTGCGCCACCGCCATCGTGTAACAATGACACTGTTACGAGACAAGCTCGAGGTGGGCGGAAGTGTGTGCGATGTGAAACAAGGACGGCGCGGCAGGCAGTAGACAACTACGAGCGAAGGAAGTGTGGAGAGGGGGGAGGCCTGTGCTGCACACATCCACACGTTCCTTCGGGCAGTAGAAGTCCGTGTGGCATTAGTCAGGTGTTAAATGCAATTTTTGCAGGACTAGACTGTAATGCATGGACGTGCGTGCGTTTTCTAAATCCTTACGGCAGACGACTCTTTCCTTTCCCATGTTTTTACTACTGTATAATGGCCCCCCTTTTTTGCGGTAAAATAACGCGTTCTAAACAATTGAAGGAAGGGTCATAAAAAGTATAGTTTAGAAATTAAATTAATAACAAATCTAAAAATGTGCCTTACTTTAAACGCCTGAACAATACAGTGTCAAGATAAAGTCACATTATTTTTTATTGTTACATGTCATTAAACTGTTTCTAGATGTGGCCTATTGCTTACATGCGGGTTTGAATATTTATTTGTTGCTCTAGATTAATCGGTCACTTTTGAAATCTGTCATTAGTATCTAATTGTCTTCTCCTTTTTTTTCCCCTTCTGCCATAACAGACTTTGAACGTGTTGGATCGAAGAGCGTGCACGAGGCAGTAAAACCTCGTCGCACAGTTTTGCACGTGGCAATAAACACGCGGCAGCCAGTGAGTAACAAACTAGTTTCCGAGGAAATACCCTCGTTGTTGTGCCAACATCGGGACGTGAATGTCACCTCCCATCTGGTTATTGTTGACACGTCCAAGAACTATTTATGAAGTGTCGGCACATGACGCAACAAGGCCGCGGCATTGCAATAGCTACCGATAGCGATAGGCTGGGGTTCATTGATAAACAGACAGGAAGAGAGGAAAGCAATTGCAGGCGCAGCTAACGGCGCCGGCCTGTCGCGAGTGGAGAGTGGGAAGGGGGGGGGGGGGGGGGGCTGGCTGGAGAAATTACCCAGGTATCGATTTTGTAACATTTTTTTTTTTAAACATCACCGCGTGAGCACACGTCTTCAACTTGGGTAACAGCAACTGTGTTAGCACACTAGGTTGTCACCTGGACCTTGACGGAAGTCGTGGCCTTGCCAATGTCAAAGTGGCCAGAAGACTGTGCCAAGCACTCGCAGCAGCTGGAATGAGTCACAATTGAATACATCTTTATTTATTTTATTGTGAACTGAGGGCCCATTTGGGCTTTTTAAAAACTGAGGACATGGGAAAAGGAGGCCTGAATTCAAACTGTGTTGTATTGGATACATCACAAATACCAATAAAATGGGACGCGCTCTCAAAGTGGAATTATCATTGCCAGATTGTGCGTATAATCAGTGGTTAATTGAGCACTTAACGAAAGTCCTTCCCACTTCCTACTCTCTGCTCGTTATGTATACTGCGCCTCGTCAGAAAATTGACACTGACATGGCTCCATAACTTGATCGGTGAGAAGGTTGAAATGTCAGTAACACAGTTATGTTAGGTCCACAACTACGTGACTTCTTACTTCGAAGTGCATACAACACAAAAAACCGAATTAAAATGCCACTGGGGCCTCGGTGGCCGAGCGGTTATCCTGCTCGCCTCCCACCAAGGCGATCGGGGTTCAATCCCCTGCCGGTTACTCCAGATCTTCGCATGTGGGAATCATGCCGGACGATGCCATTGGTTGGCGGGTCTTCTCGGGGACTTTCCGTTTCCCCCCGCCCTTTCATTCCTGCGCTGCTCCATTCTCGCCTCAATCATACTCGTCGGCTCTCAAGACCTCAATGTTAAGAGCCGTCCAAATCTCTTCATTCACTCACTCAAATGCCACTATAGGCCTTTCACGGTAGAATGAGCACTTTCGAAAGCCCTGCTTTTAGTTGTACTTGTATACATGTTGTGTATTCTTCCGCCTTATGTAAAATTAACATTGTCATGGGCCTCATCACTTTATTCATTCGTCGGTCAGGTGAAAATATGAAATTTTTAGAAAAGTAAATATTTTACAAATCTGCTGATTTTTACACTCCAATGCGTTAGAAACACAGGAAGCGAAAGAAATAATTAAAATGATCACAGATATTTACCTAACACGTTTTTATTTGTTATTAAAATCTGAAACTATTTTCCATCCATCGTTATCAACTGTACCGAACACACATCACTTAGTGGCCCCTTAAAGTATATGCAGGCAGGAGCAGTGACTTTTTTCTAAGGTGATTTCAAAAGTGCTCGCTTTATCGTGAACAGCCTTTAATCCTGAAATTTCGCAGATTCATTCGACAAGCTAGACTCCACAATCCTGTGTGTACTCGAACTGCAGTAAGTTGTTAATTAGCTGATACTCTAATTTTATCTCAGACCACGTATCTTCTTTTACTTGCAAGTTAGTTATTAATACGGCTGCCAGTTTTTCGAGAAGAGATCTAGGCACAGGCGAGACTCCAACTTATTACGTGCATGCTTGCAAATTTACTTTCGCTTTTGGCTGCGTGTCTGCGTACGAAATTTTCTTCTCGTCTGTGCCGATTAAAATAAATTTACCCTGACGCTGAACGTCTGTGATTGGCTGGCACACACTTAAAGAAGCGTGCGAGTTACAATCATCCAACCGTGATATTGGTTTTGAACTAACATGTTTTGAAGTACAACTAGCCTGTGGAATCTTTTCGCAAAAAGCAGGTGGCCCTAGTTATTGACTGCAATTCGTTGAAATCATGGCCTACAAGCAGCGATCCAATTGGAAAAGAAGTCAAATGTACATGTGTTTGAAGTCTAAGTTGTCCTCAAGTGAATTCGCCAAATGCCTGGGCTTTAACACACAGAGCTTCTTTACATGATCAGCTGGCAACGCTGGTCCTAGATATGTAGAGTTACGGACTGACGGATATTTTCCGAGGGTTGATGGAAACCTTTACAGTTCATTCGTGCACTGTGGTAGTCGATTTTATCACCATAATTAAATTTAAGATTTTAGTATATATTTTATTATTTATTATTATTTATTTTTATTACATGTTTCGTTATATAACGTTATATATGTAGTTTACAATTGTAATTTAAAAAACGACAAATTACTACTAGAGACCCGATAATTTCGCGAGTTTATTTCTAGACAAGTTGGAAATCACACACATGTGCGTTCATGTTACGTTTGTAATTGGTCGACGTGTTTTTGACACCTCCTGGAGATAAATAAGCCAATAATAAATGGTGCGCTCAACCACCGCCTTTTACTACCATAGCAATCAACCAATAAACAGTTTATATCTGTATGAGATTATATAAGACGTGAAGTCTACCCTACAGGTCATTGAACTCGCAAATTTCTGGGTCTCTAGGTATGACTGAGAGGTTATGAAAAGTGCCGAGTCGCGAACTAGCAATGCTAATTATAAATGTGGAGGAGAAGATGCAAGAGGCGGTTTGATTGCATCAGCCACGAGTGTGTTTGTTTGCCTGCCTCGGGGAGAGCAGCTTGTACGTCCTTGCTGCTGTACATGTCGGTCTAGGGGGCACACACTGAGGGACACCTCCAGGGAGTCGCCTGCTGGACCCGAGGTCACATCAAATCACATCGCCGTGCATTAGCATTCAGAGAAAATATAACAAAATATTTGTTCGTATAGGGCAAAATATATACTTAGTTGCCATAACGAAATGTAGTGTTGAGCAAACAAAATTCGAAAAGCAACAATAAGTGTGGAGAGTCCACAAACAGTGTATAATAAACTTTTGTATTGGGCCGTTTATCGCTCGGTTTCACTACTGCTTTCTGTTCATTACTGACTGACAGTAACACAAAGACTGTCTAAAGAACATCGACTCAGTCACAATACTGCACTTCAACAATAATTTAATTTCTTCGAGTCTTGTCAATGAATGAATAAGCGAAATATTCTGGATTCTAGCTATTAGGTCTGACAACGGACACAGTTCATTCAAGTCCGCACAGAAATTATAAGTATGGTCACCCGAATTTCGCGAAAAGATTTCACGACCAGTTGTGTTCCATAACACTTCAGCTCGTATCGCCTTTCTTGATTGGCTGATCCAGGTGTTACGCGTCTAAGGTGTGTGCTCGAGAATCACAGACGTACAGGATCGGAGTTACCTAATTCTGATTGGCCAGTCAAGTAAAAAAATGTCTTTTCATAAAGACTTGTGGCCAATCAGCAAATGAAATCTGCTGATACACCGGTAGGCTATTGAAATCCAGCATATGCAGAAGGTGACTGAAGAGGTTTGGGTGGCTCTTACCGCCAAGGTCTTGAGAGCCGATGTGGGTGAGCGAGGTGAGTATGGAACAGCGCGGAACGGATGGGCGGGGGAAACGGGATATCCTCGAGAAAACCCGCCGACCAGCTGCATCATCCGACACTATTCCCACTTCGAAAATCCGGAGCGACCCGGCCGGAGATAAAACCGGTTCGCCTCGGTGGGAGGATAACCGCTCAGCAACCGCGGACCCACCAGAGAAAGAATAACGCGAATTTTGCAGGTCTCCAGTCATTTATCACAAGCATTATATAGTTTCGTTAATATAAAAATACTCTTTTTGGTTGAACTTAAGTTTTACTTAAATTTTATCTACAAGTTATAATTACAGTCTTGCAAATTTCGCGTTATATTGTGGCTACAAAGTAAACTCCACGACGATGTATGGTCGTTTGACATCCACCATTGGCCGACGACTAGTGTAGCACGTCCCAAGAACGCATTTAGCCAATGATTAAGACTGAACGATTGAACAACTAATCGACAGAGAAGAGCTCACAAAAGGTTAATGACGATGAATAGTAGCCAGTAGCCAATGAAACCACGAATTGCGCTCGGCTAAGTATAGAGGAGTGAAGTCTAGCTTCTTGCCAAATAATAACGCGAATTTTGCATGTCTCTACCTGTTTGGTACTGTGTATATAGATGTCTTTGTAAATATTACTGTGTACAGATTTGTCCACCAACAGGTGAACTATTGCTGGACCCTGCTGAAGTTTCACATGAAGGTATAAAACAGCAGCAGAGACCCGGAATTTTTTTCGTGGATTCATCTGCGGACAAGTTAAACTGCACACTCTAAGAAATTATTCGGAAATTTACTCTACCAGTGTATTCAATTAGTGAGGAAGCAGGAATGACAATGTTTTCCCCTATACATTCATTGTAGAGTCCCTACATTTGCTCAGGAAACAGTCAAATGCATAGGGAAGTTCCCAACTTTGTATAGTAGCAACAGTATGTATTCCTATATCTGCAGCTTGATGTGTGGTATTATTACTAAAGACAAGAAAATTTCGCATTTTAAGCAAGGTGTAAGCTAGACTCCACTGTCTTATGTATTTTGAAGCCTCAACTTTCTGTTCAGTGGCTGTTGCCCTAGTAGGTAACCTGTTGTACCGCAGATCAAGTGGCAATGGATTCGGTGTTTGTTCCCATGTAGGTCGGTTGTTGGCTCAGAGTTCCCCTGGGCATGTCTAATAAACTGTGATCCAATTCGAGACATAACAGCAACATTCATGTGTTTAAAGTCTAGCTTGTCCTGAAAATAATTTGTGAAATCTCCCAGTTCCTAATTATAACCATACAGTGTATAGGTTAAAAACTTCCATTACAGTTTAGAAAGTGTACCAGAAAAAATTTTACAGTGCATTTATGTGGACATGTGTGTTTGTGGTTCCATTGGTCCACAGTTTGTCAGACACCCCCGCTAAATGATTTTCAACCAATAACAAACCTGCAAGGAAAATAAGAACCGAATACCCTGCTACCTGGTCTGGTGTCAAACTGGAGCAACAGCCAATGAACTACTAGCTGATGCACGGACACACAAAGAATTGTGGAGTCTAGCTTGTTGCTGAATGAATTCCCGAAATTTCCTAGTCTCTAACCATCATCATTGTCCAGCTGCTGTCTGCACTGATACTTAGAGGCACTGATATTTCGAGACAAGATACAGTTCAAAGCACTGTAGAGTGGCCCAGGGTTTTTTTTTTATTGGCTGAAGATTTGTTCTGGTCTATGTTAACTGTTTACGCACGAACCAGGAAGGTTCAGTGTCAGAGTTAAGGAATTCTGAGTGGCTCGGTGAAATGAGGAAACATCAGGAGCAGCCAACGGAGAAATATAACTATAGATTGTTCATGATAAAGTGACCTTTTTTGAGGCCCTAGTTACTTTTTCCTTTAACAGCCTATGTAACCATTCGTAGATGCCGTGTTATTCTGCGTTATCAAACGGCGGCGCCAAGCTACATTACACAGTCCTCTACATCAGCAGTTCCCAAACTTTTCCTGTCACGACACTCTTAATATTCTTCTTTATTTTCACAGAAGCCCAACTCTATTTCTAATTGTTACTAAGAATGTTTAACTCGCTACTTTAATCATTATTTCAACAATGCAGAATTCATCAGTAATTTACATAATAAAGTAGGCTTGAAATAAGTAATTTTACATAACCAAAATATTTCGGTTCGGTAAAAAATAAACACTGCATTTATATCTAAATGAGCATTTTTAGATTACAAAAAGTTTTTA
This sequence comes from Dryococelus australis, assembly GCA_029891345.1. NCBI lineage: Eukaryota > Metazoa > Arthropoda > Insecta > Phasmatodea > Phasmatidae > Dryococelus > Dryococelus australis. Next base: position 12,978,052 of record CM056995.1, on the reverse strand, counting down.
ATTTGGTACGAAACTACAAACATTTTCGCAGTGAGAGAGCAAATGTCATCACCTGTCATCTATGAACTGAACTAAGTGAAGAGTAGCGCGTATCCTCTTCCAATATATTTATGTTTACCTTGTCTCTTGATGTTGCCACACTTGTGGACCGACAACTTGGTGTAAGGCGTAGAACTTTAGTCCACATCATAACATTTTTTCGGATAAATGATCACACATACTGAAAGATGGTTCACAATATCCAAAGTTACAAATTATTATTGATATATTATTATTGGTCCTATGATTCACCCTGCAGGACTCGGAAAAACAGTAAACACTCGGCCAAAGGCAGATCCTGAAAAGGGAGGAGGGGTGTTAAATGGGATATGTCCCCTCTCTCCTGCCACACACACAAAACCAACGTCTACATTGACATGAAACTTTCATGTGAATGTTCTAAAAATTAAATGCAATGGTATCAGAATCGTTTAAAATATTGATTTTATTTGATTAATTTCACATTGTTTTCTGAAACTACGATGAGACAGTGTTCCTCTCCCATGCTACGAATAAAAAATCCAGTCCCGCCCCAACACAATGGAGACGAGAAACTCCCCCCCCCCCCCCCTCAAACTGACGGTGAAGATACGATCCTGCACTCAGAACTCTGGTAGCTTCATTCCGCGTGGTCGGGTGTAGCTCGCAAAATGTTATTGTGCAACACTTCATAGAGATGTACTACAAATTACCGTTAAATCTGTGAAATTCACGTCACTTGGTAACAAAAAACACGAGTTGAAAATGCTACGAAGTTTCGTCTACCGAACACAGAAATTGAAAATCTTATCGCAAATTCGACTAAACACACACGAAAAAAAGTTTCCCAATAAAATAGTTTTTACATTAAAACATTAATAGTGGGTATCACTATAGGTATGAAGGTAGGTCAGACTCTTGTAAATTTATGGGGAAAATATATGGGTATTTTTACATAAATTAAGTTGAATTGTTATTTATAAACTAGTTAAATATACTATGTTTATCTTCTTCTCCAGGCATAATCGTGTTGTGTCTTGAACAGGAACTCTTGTAATTTGTGTATATGAAAATTGAAATATTTAAAAAATGTTTGCTGTTTTCTGTTGGGTGCAGTTGTATATTGAAGCCAAGGAGGGACAGAGGTCTTTGCTACCTGCCTCTATAAAAGATATTTGGTAGAGCTTGCTTTCAATATATTCCCCTGGGGTGTCACAAAAATTGGCCGGCAGACAGTCGTCTCCTTCTCCAACTTTCAACTTGAATAGTCGGAGTGTACGAAGGTTCTCTCAAGATACCTACCTGCTGCCTCGTTTCTTTGCAAAACTTTATTCATTCATTCATTCAGTTATGTTTAATTTTCTCCATATTTTTTTTTTTTTGCAGTTTCCCCTCAGCCCTTCAAAGCAAGTTAGTTTTTAAGTTAAGAAAATTTCATTTTCTTCATGAAAGCACACAAACAGTTATCCTGAATGTTTTAAATACAAGTCATCAGCTCACCATTACTGATAGACACCTACTCATTTTTCTTCATTACTATTAAACCATCACTTGTTTTGCATAAGATATTACTCCAAAAAGTTAGTGAAATGAGGTATTAAAAATAAATAAAAAGACACACACTATTCATTTTTAACATTTTATTATAAAAATTTATTTTCAAAATCATCTTTAAAATTAAGTATTTACAATATCGCACAAAAAAATTGTATTTACAACAAACATCTGCACACAATTTGTATACAAATATATACAAAACAGTTTTGCGCATACTTTAAAAACAATCATCTTACAAATAAATTACCAATTTCGTTTACAAAATGAAGTCATTTTTACAAAAACCAGATATTTCATCAATAATATTTTAACAACAATCAACTAACAAACTAAAAGAAAGTTCATCAATAATGTTTTATAAACAACATTTTACTAACATTTAATCATACTTTTTTTACATCTGGAACTTAGCACTACAACTACTGTTACTAAACTCTAATATTAATCTTACTACATTACTGTTTATACTACTACTGTTACAAAAGTGTTTGATATATATTACAAGATTAAAAAATATTTACACAAACTAAAACACAATTGAAGAGATTTATGTACAAGAAACCATTTTCAGAACATTATGGTTGATGCCTCTCTTTCCTAAATATTTACAATATTTTCCCTAACGACACATTCGGGAGGTGTGTTCGTAGACACACACAGAGGGGCGTTCATTTGTCACATCTGGGTAATTCTCACTCGCACACGCCAAGTGACTGAGTCAAAACACTCATGCACATGTAGTTTTCACTGGGAATTTCATGTTTCTTCTTTGACAAGGTAAATTGGATCGAAGACACTTGTATCAAGAAAGTTGTTACTAAAGTTATGTAATGCCTTACAGGTAGGCAAACAGGGAGCAGCAGCATTGATGATAGTTCAACAGGTGTTGTAAATATTTGTAATTGGTGTAGTCTGCTGCGATGATGATTGCATACAGCTATGATGATGTTTGTAGTCAGCTGAGATGAATGTGGAACAGGAACTGCATGTGCTGTCGGCAGATGGGTGTCCTTGACATTGTGTGGTGCTGTGAGGTCTATAAATTTATTGTGGCGATGAAACTGTTATAGGGAGGAAAATAAAGACAAAATATTCAGGTATCCGATAGTGCTCCCAAGGTAAGGTTGATATTCCATCTGCCTCAATGTACAGCTTATCATCCATACCTGACAACACTTTCTTTGATATGCATTCGGTGTAGACTTGATGAGCATGCGAACAGAACTAATATTGGGTCCCCATTACCCTTGTGCAATTTTCGAGTCAATCTCGATAATCCTCATACCTGAGTGATTGCAGAATGTTGGGTTTTACACCCCTCGCCTTATGAATACATTGCTCATTCACAACAATGGATGCATAAAGCTTAGGATGTAAACCCACAAAGTGTGTGATTATGCGCCCAGCACATTCATCTTTCATCACCTCGGTACACCCTTTTATCCTGTGAGGGAATCCTTGCAGATTATCGAGCGCATAGTTGGATGTATGAAACTGTGCCTTTAAATCTGGGGTAATTACTTTATGTACGTCATCATAAGCAATAGAGTATACCAAGGAATTTGTATCACAATACAGGAGGTCCAAAGCCGGCTGAAGAAATTTTGTACACATGTACTGATAGTGAAATTCATAGAGTGTTAATTTTGAAATGTCGAGAATGGCTACTCCAGTGTACAAAGGTTTATTGAACGCAGTAGAACTCTTTGACATTTCGATGAGGAGTAAGTTTTCAAAGATAATCTGCCGCACCTGGAATGTCGGACGTCCTATTAGCACTGCAGCCCCATAGATTGTGTCATACCTCGAAACGACTCTGATATCCATTTCTCGGCGGACATTCTGCAATGTTTTTCCATAAACTGAATTATTCATCAACTTGAAAAACCATTTTTCGAATGTGTTTACTGCCTGGGCATGTTTCTCAATGTTAAAGCCGATGTACAGAGCCATCCATGCCTTCTGCTTAAAGTGCAAAATGCGATGAACAGAGTCAAGTTTGGCCCTGTACATTAAGTACTGCCCCAGTGTTTCCCCATGTGTAACATATTTTTTCTGCGGTGCAAGTGTTAAAATAAGTTTCTCATGTGAACCGTTCGGTGGTACGCCATTTTCTGTGGCCAAAGGCAGATCAGATAGTATATCATGACACTCCTCTGGAATTGAAAGATCAACTTCTGCGACAGAAAAAGTGTCACCGTCATTCACAGTGTTTGCAAAATCCCATGAAGATACATCAGCCTCAACCCACTCGAAATTACCAATTGGATGCTTGGATCTCACTGTATGACTATACAGCCCATTGACGTCGAAATATCGTATATATTTCAATACCACACTGGGTTCGTAGTCCTCGCCCATGTAAATATTATTGTCTTCCGCACATATTTTTGAAACCTGGGTAATGCTGCCCCTAATCCCGTGTTCTACAAAAAGATACATGTCAGTATCAGTCAACAGCTCTAGCCGCGAGAGTGTCATTGGCAGTAAAGTGTCCCATGAAAGAAACATACGGTCCTGAAATTCACAAAAACATCAGCCAGCAAACAAGTGTGCAGGTAGTAAATTGACTGCCAAAGTTTCCAGAAAGGCGCTCATGAATTGGAATGAATCAATAAATCTTAGCTTGAAATATTGTGCATTTCCATTACAATTAGTCCCATGGGGAATCTGTTTTATGATACATTTGTATTTTTTTTAGGGTCATTCCAATCACTTGAATTTTTCCAGGATTTTCAATTATCACGGATCCATCGTGTAATGTTTCGTGACGATCAGCCAAGGGCTTTATAAGAAAGTGAGCATCGTAATTCTGCAGGTTATGGAAACAGCGACATGTTGTCTGTCTTTGGGCAGTCTGAAATTCAAATTGCACTTATGTGTGCAGCCTCTAATTTAGGCAGTCATATGGCCATGGTCGACCATAATATCATCTGTGCCGAGCAGTTCTTTAAAAATGTAACAACTTTTCTGAGCCGCCAACCTAGCTTCATCAGCAGGGTTTTTTGGCTTCATCGGAACAATGACGCTGTAAATTCATGCAACTCACTTTGTAAGTTCAACTAATTTATCAAATAATTTGTACATACAATCAGCATGCACAAACTCGAAATACTGAGATAAACTTGGATTGTATGAGCAGACCAACAAAATGCTACAAGCATATGGAATATGGTAGTTGTATTACTAGTTTCATCATTAGGCAAGCAAGTGGACATGGGTTTCAGGCAACTTTCAACATCGCAATAGGCGGCGAAACCCAATCTCTGCTATTTGCTGCAGTCTTTAAATTCCAAGTACTTGTCGTTCCCAGTGGGGAAAGTACTGTGAACAGTTTTTTGTTACTAGCAAATAATACTGTGACTTGCTAGTTTCTCCTCACCAACAGAATATTGAGACAATGCTTGCAAATAGGTTTTTTCTTCTTATTCAGCTAACTTCCAACCCGCTTTGACAAATTTCTAATACAGACAAAATGAAAATGAGAGGCATTTCCATTTGGGCGAATCGCCCAAATTTTTCACATGTTTGTCATGGTGTACAGGAGAAATATGCATGGGTACTACAAAGCCACCCTTTTCGAAAGTTGCATCAATTATATTGCTATCTTTGCTACCACACAGTAGACATTGATATAAATATAATTGTTCTCCTCGAACTTACGAATATCCTGTACGATTACAGGTGCCGACAGACCGTCGATATTCAAAACCTGGTGAGGTTTTGGATATGAATTAATTCTTTTGGCATGTTGTGTGGCAGAAAAAACGATGCTATAATGGCGCAGTGGAAACACATTCTCTCTGGGCAGTCTACGTCGACACAAGCTTTGATGTTTGCAATAAACTTGAGTAGTTTAGTGTGCACAGCACCGATGGTGAATGGCCGATATTGACTCACGTGGACGTCCATGTACATCAACATTTGGAGACTCCAGCTGGAACCACGCACACTAAACTCCTCAAGTCTGTTTGTGAGATAAGGAACCATATCCTCGTCATAGATTAAACCCACATCGGATGAATGGAGGACAGGGAGTGCTTTGCTTTGAAAATAAAAAGACTCTGTAGCGCCTTCTTCCACCTTGAGGGATTTCAAGTACTTACCGCTACAGAAAAGAGTTATCTAACCGGCTGGGGTGATGCCATTAATAAGCTTTATAAAGGGACTTTACACCTCTGGAAAAACGAGAAAAATCCACCTCAGACTCTCATTGATCATTACATATCCGCACGTCATTTAGTCTTCTCGCGAATGCCGTAGCCAATAGCTGGTACGTCAGATCTGGCAAAGCTTCCACTGAGGCTTGGGAATCGGAAAAGGAATTATTTTCTGGCTCCCTTGGCGAAATATCTCTAATCGACTCGAAAGTCGGTTGTGAAACAGTTGGAGCACTCTCCGAATCACAAGAATCTTCCAAGTCTGATAGAAATAAGTGGTCATTCAAAAGAACAACCTTCTCATGTTTGGGAGAAGCGGACACATTATGACCTTTTGGTTTTGGCTATCTCTCTGTAAGAGAATCTGTGCTCGAATCGCTTAAGTAGAGATTGTCCTCCAATATATTAACTCGTGTCTACTTAGGTGAAGGTACGCTCTCTCGACAGCTCATTTGTCTTTCCACCTGTGATTCTGAATAGGAATCGCTTACATAAAGTTCTTCAAGGAAGATATCAATATAGGATAGTTTACACTCACCCATTTTCACCTAGCTAAAAACTTTCCTTAGTTTCCCCGATATAAAAGTTTAAACAACATAATAATTAAATTGAAGTGACCCCCTTGTTCTGAAATAGAAATCTTAATAACTTACGCACACACACTACACACATACACAATATAAGTGGAAAAAATTATTTTATTATTAACATCCTAGACAAAATGTTTTCCTTGACTCACAATTTTGTGATTGTTGGGGAAGGACAGAAACGAGAGCTGTGGCTTAAAAAAAACAGTGAAGCCCGAATACTTTTAAATGTGAACGAGAGTCTATTAGCTAGCAGCGAGTAGAAACACAATAGACGGGTCAAGGTCTCGGTCGCCCGATGGGCCGCGTGCACGATGAGGGGTAAATGAGGCGAGAAGTGAGGTCCAGTCCATGCGCGTAGTTGGGGCAGTTTAAGATGCGGGACAGACCGGGTAATACACAGGTGGGAGATATGCATAGGGCGAAGCAGGCGAGGGAATGAGAGAATGCTTCACTAAACTGCCGATAGTGCTCGGGTACACCACCATCCGGTCGCTCTACCCCTCCCACACCAGACCAACAACTTCCCCTTCTCCCCCGCTGACGCTAGAAGCCTGTGGGCGTGCATGCGTGCCAGTGGGAGGGAGACTGGGCACTTCCCCTCCAGCCATGCCACTCTGTCAACTTCTCTGTGGCATGAATTTCTTGTCAAACACCTGTACTCCAGTAATGAATCGACCATAACCCGAGACCAGTCTCGCCCTCGTCTACCTTTCACAAATGGTTGGAGCATGCAGACTGTGTTTACGATATTACATTTCAGTTCAAGCCCATTTAAAACATTACTTTTGTGAGAGAAAAACTTTACACTTTTTTTCAATCTTACACTGTAAAATTTCTACACACTCAAAAATTACATCCAAGGGCACACCATCAAAACTTTTAAGTAGTTTTACACCCCAAAAACTTATAAGTAGTTATACAACACCAAAACTTTTAAGTAGTTTTACACAGTTAAAATATGTTATGGATTTTATAAATTCTTCTGAAATAATTTTAATAATGAAAGTTTTAGAAAGGAGAATTACTCTGTTAGACTCCAGACATTATAAAACATATCTAAAATTCAAACATTTTACGCTATAAACTAAACATTCTTTAACAAATACTTAAAATTCAAACATTTTACCTATAAACTAAACATGCAATATTTAAAGCAAACCTACATACACATTTAATACCTTACAAATATACACTCGTGCATTTTAGAAATAATGTTTTCTGAGACTTAAAAAAATACTCGAAAAATCTCTATATCTCTCTCTCTCTCTCTCTCTCTCTCTCTCCTCTCTCTCACACACCACACACTCTCTCTCTCTCTCTCTCTCATTCACTCTTCGAATTTACCCAACAACTTTAAAAGAGGAAAGGTGTACAAATTAACTTAATTACCCAAACTACCCCATCACATACACATAAAAAAACATTTCAATGTTAGCAATACTCGAATATATATATTCATCATCATACATCCTTCTCCAGTCAACTCATACTGAATAAGCTTGGGAAGCTGAGATTATGCATCTCCCCCTCAAGATAGGCATGAGCAGGTAGGCAGTAGCAGATAGCTATTCTCCGTTGTTTAAGCCATTCCAAAGTTCATACATCATACACATAGCATCCCTCGCTTAAACATTTCTTATAACGCACTCGCACTTGCAGTCATACAACTAATTTTTCAGAGTACTTGGCCTTACATTCTAGATACTTTTCACATACTTTTGCGAATATTTAAACAGTAAAGATTGGCTGTAGGTGCATGTTATGACATGAGCTCTATTCCATATAGTGCAAGATGCTAATACTGGCAGTATACCTCTCCTCTCAACTCTGTTAAATAAACTCAAAACTACATCAAAAATTACATCTGGAAATCAATTTTACATGACTTTTCCCCCACACTCACACTAAGTCATACAACTACCTAAACAAAATTTCTCAGAGTACTTGACCATACATTCTACATGCTTTTCAAATAGTTTTGCAAATATTTAAACTGGAAGAGAGGCTGTAGGTGTGTCTTATTAACACGGACCCTATTCCATATAGTTCAAGATGCAACTACTGGTGGTATACGTCCCCTCTAAACTCTGCTAATTAAACTAAAAACTAAATTTAAAAATTATCTGTAGTTAAATTTACATGACTTTTCCTCTGCATTCATACTCAGTCATGCACACATAGCCTATTCATGAGCAAAATCCATCCTTAAACAACCACCCTTAAACATCATTAAACATCCTTAAAATACTTAACAAATATTCTGAAGTGTGAAATGATTTCATTTGATTTTAAAGAAATTCCATTCAGGTCTAACGATTTATTAAGAAATTTCATTTGGGTCTAATGATTTTGTTAAATGTTTAACGAAATGCATTCAAATTTTTACAAGTCATAACAAATTTGTTAAAAGTTTGAAAGATTCTAAAAATGTTTAAAGAAAATACAAAAAAAAATCTAAACAAAATACTGTAAACCCTAACATTTTATATTTAACATTATTCACTTACTTAAACTCTTGTAGCAAAGATGTTGGTTGATGAAGGAGACCCGAGCCCATATCAAGCTGTATGAGTGCTACCCCACTCCATCAGGTAAGCATCGGGGAAGGCGGATGCTCGCAATCCCCTGGGAACTCTGTGGGATCCTACCCCGACAGGCAGGCGAAAGTCCTGGGTGTTTGCTCCAGCAGATGTGCGGCTAACCAAAATCCCGAGAAAGTTGGTAAATTGTCTGGTAGGCGAGGAGGGCTAATTTCACCACCATGACAGAACTGATGGGCGGGGATGCTAGCGGTCCTTGCTCGCAAAACCCCCATTGTGTCAGGCTCCAGTAGCGGCTGGTGGACGGGCGACCGGTGCCCTTGACCTTGGCACTGCAGACTGGGTCACAGTTGAAATAGTACACCCGCACACTGGAGGGGAGGTGTTACCACCATGGAGTCTACTCGAGCAAATGAGCTCCAGGGGGGAAGGTGCTATTTATGCCCTCACCAGCCTCCCTTTTTGCATAAATTAAAATAAATTCTATTTGCCTGAAATTGATATCAAATAGACGATTAATGTGTTTTAAGAAAATTTAACATCTTTTAAGATTTTTAACGCATTTTAAACATTTTACATGATTTTTTTTTTATTTAGCTTGGATGTGCTGTATTTTAGCCTTTACGTCTCAATTTAACATGTAATTGTCTGTTTTTAACCTTTGGGGTTTGAATTGCGTTCTTATTTAACGATTTATTACATGAACAATTGTTACTACACTACAAACTTTTTGTGTTACAGGTGAAATTAATTTAATGCTACATTCCACACTCTTTTTACATATACAAACGAATTCCTGTTTTTACTATCATTATTTGTAATTTTAATTGGTAAATCCTTTTAGTTAATATGGTTAACGAATTACAAATTAGTTGTTATCATACAAGACCTAGCCAGGTATCGAACCCAGAATTTATATATCTACCCCACGCTGAAAGTGAGAAAGTAGATTACATTTGAACATGATCTAAGCAGGACTCGAACCCAGCTTATATCAACCATGTGTTAGCTGGAAATCAAACTCGCAAACTCTTTATTAGAATTTACCATGCCTTGCCCGGGACTATACTAGATACACTCCTTTATATAGTCTGTCAGATGTTCTTGCTTTGAAAAACATTGCATTCCACATGCCAAAGGGAGAAGTTAATTCTTGGTCACCGATGTACATATAATATTGCTTGTTGTTGCATTCCTGTCCAAACTGTAGTAAGAGAACAGCAACTACACTCTCTGCATAATGTATTTGATTTTCGTGTAGGATTTGCATTTGGTGATGTATCCACTGTGAGCTTCAAATTGCAGTTTACTTTCGTTACAAGGTAGCTTGCTGTCAGGATATAAATTATTTGAATTGTAATTATTTCGCCCATAACATACGTCGGGCACTTTAAAATTTTCTATTTGACTAATTAACAATAAACACCAATGTTCATCTCCGTTACACATCGCTATCTGTAGTGGACTATCTTCATCTCCAATTCGAAAACACACTCGCCTGAATCCTAGAGTAACACTAGCATACTGAAGTGATGAGTTGAAACTCTCCATCTTAACTGAAGCTCTGCTGTACGATTTCCTCTTTTTAAATAGACAGATATGATTCAAGTTAAAATTAGTTCAACGAAAACTTTTTAGATCTATACAGGCTTTCTCCGAAACTTTTTGCTAAATTCCAATGTTTATTTCCGTTGCACATCTGTGTTTGAAAGTATATGTTGCCTAGAGACTGGAACCATACTTTCTTGTGTCCTCGAAAAATAGTTGAGTACATCTTCTCTGGGTGAAATTTCTCAATTTTTTCGAAATCTTGGCTACATGAACAAACTATTATTTTTTTTCGGAAAATTAATATCTCTACACATAGGTAGGATGTTGGTACAAATATTCTCTCAAAGCTTTTGCTTTTACATTGTGGGCAGAATGTTTTTCCTCGTGTATATGGGATAGTCTTCGAGTAGTACATCATTTACATAATACAAACTTTTTTTTAAGCTATGTCACCAGAGTCCCATTTCAGGTTATGTATGTTGTAAATCTGTTCCCGGAACATCATTTTAACTTCAGGTTTTAAACTATATCAAGGTCTGGGAGATTAAAGCATTGTACTTTAGAGTCATTAGTGTCAGTTGCATAGAAATAGGAAGCTCCTTAATTACTAGGTGTTATCTTGATAGTTTTCGAAACCCTGAGTGTAGCACATAATTTTTATGTTAATTTCTTTATACACTATTTACAAAAAAATCTCTCTCATATATAAAATTTTATAAGTCGACAGTGCTCGCCTCGGAATCTACTTCATCGACTCCAGAATCGTCCATTACTATATCTGGAATGATTCTAGTTTCAAGCATTGTTCCAGCCTGTACGACATACAATCCCTCTGCATATGCTGTAAGTTCTCATCATTATCAAAGGCAGGCATGTGTAAGGATAGACTTCACGGGGTAAATAGGATACGATATTCTCACTGGCTTTTAAATGTACAAGCAGGAACAGATACATAATTATATTTTGTTGCCCACAAAACAAATTATGATTTCTTTTGGCAACACTTGCATTTGGGGACACTATAGACTTAATAAAGTTTTTCGCCTTCCCATAGGCTAAAATAGCATTGAACGTTTCAACACATTCAGAGTCATAAATGTCACAGCAGTGACCTTGATGCATTGTACCTGATGCAAAAATGAAATGCCTTGTAGATTCTATGTTGATGGTTTTCTAGATGTAGAGAAGTTGTAATAGTAGACATCTGGCATTGTAGTGGACACCTGAAGCTGTAGTAGACATGATGGAACTGTAGTAGTCGTGATGCACGTCTGGAGTTGTAGTTGATGTAGTGAGCGTATGTTGTTGTAGTGGACACCTGGTGACTTTCATGTTGTTAATGCTTGACATTGATGTCGATGCTTCCTGGATGCCTGTAGTAGATTCCCGACATTGTTGTCTATGCCAATGCAATGCATACTCATGCACACAAAGTGATTTTGGCCGATGGCAAGTTAAGACTGAGAAAAAAATAATTTATCTCTCCTTATATAATGTAAGGATTCAAATGGCCACCATTTTCCTGTTAATTTACAAGAATTTGAACCTTTTAATAAAAAAGTAGAATAACATTTAAATCACTATTTTCCAATTCCGGAAAACATTTTTTGCGCCTGTATTCATACTGTTTTGTTAAACTCATGTCGAAAACTGTAACAATATTCAATAAATTCAAATATATACATTATATGTAACATGGAATACATTTTTGCTGTTGGAAAGTTTTTGGTTAGCCATAAAGAAAGCGAACACATTGGTTACCATGCTCGCCTACCCCAGTGTGGGTCACAACATAAAAACAAATTTCTTTGCATGTGTAGATGTTGTGTTAGATGTTGGTCTGTGGGTTTTATCGGAGATCTCTCCCTCATTTCCTCATAGTCTCACGTGCACGATCCGGTGCATCTCACCTCGCTTCACCCTCATCGGCTTTCGAGATCTCGTTAAAAGAGATGTGCAAATCTCTCCTAATAATTTTTCTCTCCTATACAAATAATATATATATTTTATCTTGTTTGAATACTTGTAGAAAACATTTCTTAGTAAGGAATAAATTATATCTTTATTTCTGTGCGATTTTTACAGATCATAGTTTTGCTTGATTCAAATATACACATTAATTTGTTGTTTGAATTTTAAATCTGTGGCTTATATTGGAAACTTGATTTCAGAGGTTTGTAATTTTTTTTCTCTTTCATATAGTCAACCCTGATATGTAACATTAAAAACACAGTAAGTCAAGTGAATCACTTGGGGTACGCATTCAGAGGGTCGGCGATGTGAAGCAGGGGAATCAACACTAGAAAAATATGCTCTGAATTTCTAGCAAGGGAGGGCGCATTTTCTTGAAACAGGTACTGTAGGGACACCAACTCATGAAAAAATACGAAAAAAAAAACATTCTCAGGGCTGACGTTGGGGTGCATAAAACTGGTTTTTGCGAACTCCAAGCTGGATCAATAGCAGAGGTATTCAGAAAAGTCACCTTCAGAGTATGGGTGTAGGGGTCACATCCCTCTGGACATGACTTGGAGGGGAGGGTGTGGCTATCATCCTGGACTGGGCGGGTTCTGATGGCGAGGGATGGAGCATAGGGTGGCTACGAGCTGCCAGCTCCCGATCTGCACACAACTAGGCATTTGTCACTATCTTGAATCAGTGGGGAAAATTGACAATCGAGGACAGACAGGTAACTGACCCTCAGGACCTCGCATTCTGGTGAGGGGTGATAGGGGGAGTAGGGGTGGTTTGGCTTTGTGGAGTTTTACCATCTCTGAGGAGTGCATGATGGGGGTGGGTGGTTGGGGTTGTGAGGGGGTGGTAGGCAGGGTGCTCCCGATCTGCACACAAGTAAGCAGTTGATGCCATCTTATGTTAGTGTTGAAAAAAATTGACGATTGCGGACAGCTCGGAGCAGTGCACACTGACAACTGGAGGGGAGGGAAAATGGGGTGCAAGATGGTTTCTTGACCTCAGGGTCTGACAATATGGTCTGGAGGGGAGGGTAAAGGGTGTGTAAAGAGCTCTGGAGTGAAATGACCTAAGCTATCCCAGTCGCCGCCATTTTCAGTCGCTCATCAATTCTTGTAGGAGACAGACATGTTACTTGTCAGCTCCTCTGAACCAGCTAAACACCACACCTCTAGAGACTTGGCAGCCGACATGACCACCCTCGCAGGTTACCGCACCGGCGACCATTGGACCTACCTTCATCTCTATAGTGCTACCTGCAATTAATGTTTTAATACAAAAACCATTTCATCGGGAAACTTTTTTTTGTGTGTTTAGTCAAATTTGCGATAAGATTTTCAACAATTTCTGTGTTCGGTAGATGAAACTTCGTTGCATTTTCAACTCGCATTTTTTTGTTACCAAGTGTCGTGAATTTCACAGATTTGACAGAAATCTTTAGTACTTCTACAATAAAGTGTTACACGATTACGCTTTGCTGGCTTAATGACTTCTTCACTTCATCCGAGTGTCCCTACGCTTCAATGGTAATAATTTGTGTTAAAAGTGAATTATTCTGAAAATAGTGAAACTTTAGTCAAAATTATTGTTCCGTTGTCTGTTGTAGGACAAATGCAGAGTTTTTCTTGGAAATTTCAACTCATTTGCCTTCAAGACGCCATCTTCCCTACACTTATATAATCATGCTCTCCACACATACAGCTTATAAGACGATAATTGCTATGTTGGACTCATTAATACATCAGACTCCACATCAAATGGACATGTTTTAAAAAATACTCAACATATGTGTGAAAGGCATTAAGTAGTGTATATATATTTCTATTCCGCTGTTGTGTCTGTTTAAAATTTAAATCTCATAATTCAAATGTGAGTTTGGAAAGCTTTATTTATTCATACAGACTAGCTGGATTTCGTTTAGTGAGTTTGCACTTGTCGACATCAGATGTTATTCACGTAGATAAATTATCTCTCGTGTAAATTATATTTCTAAGCTCGATATTCATGTAACATTTAAGACTCATGAAATTCCACTTATTATTTGCATAGTCTATTGAAGTTTCCGATTCGATGAGTGTAATTTATTCATACGTAGGACACTCTGAAATTCTTTAACATTTAATTGCATTCCAAAAACACATCTTTTGACACATAAATCGCATCTTTCAAAGTCGCCTATCTACCATCTATGAGCAGTATCCCCCCCCCCCCCCAAAACATAATATTTACACTTAGGTCACTCTTAGAAATTGTTTAAACACTGATTTTCTCTTGTTTCTTAAATATATTCGTAAAAATCGACTATCTACCACCAACATCCCTACAAAAACCTCAAAATTAGAATAATTAGAAAAAAATATCCTTAGCACACTTTTGCACTCAACTCTACACCTATATAAGACATTGCAGCCCGTACACTCTGGTCCTCTGGTCAGTCGCCTCTAGCCACCACACAGTAAACATCGTACAAAGCTACTGCTAGCCCCACCCAAAAACAAAGAAAGAAATTTAAAAAATGGATCCGATTAAATTAGTCTTTTTTTGATTTACCATTTCAATTAAATGTAACCCGTTCAATCAATTTGACCATTTCGTTATATTTAACCCTTTTTAATTTGATCTTTTCAATCCATTTAATTAACCCCTTAATATCAATTTAACTCTTTCAATTAATCAAAAGTGGGGTAGGGCCCGCCCACCCCTACTACTGCCATACCACTTATATAGGAGCTGATCATTAACGGTATTAGTGAATCATGTCGGGAAAAATGAGCTATTTTGTTGCTGTCTAAGAACGCTCTACCAAAACTTCAGGGCCGATTTTTATAATTCTTCCATTGTTAACAAGCTACATTCTGCTACATGGCTATATAGCTATGTGTATATATATATATATATATACAAATGGGGCCATAGAAGAGGCCCAGTTGGTAGAGTAATCTCATGTGGAGTGACAGTGCACCAGTGGGTAGAGCGATCCGATCCCAAGTGGGGACGCAATGGCTCATTGGCTAGAGGACTCTCATCTGGGGCCGTTGTGGCTCAGCGGATATAAATGTGTCAAGTGGGGCCACAGAGGCCCAGTGGCTAAAGCGATCCCAAGTGGGGCGTCAGCGGTTAAGTGGATAGAAGTATATCAAGTGGGGCAACAATTGCTCAGTGGATATAAATATGTCAAGTGGGGCCACAGAGGCCCAGTGGCCAAGCGATCCAAAGTGGGGCGTCAGCGGTTAAGTGGATAGAAGTATATCAAGTGGGGCAACAATGGCTCAGTGGATATAAATATATTAAGTGGGGCCGTGGATGCCCAGTGGCTAGAGCGATTCCAAGTGGAGTTGCAGTGGCTCAGTTGATAGAAACACAGTATATCTAATGGGGCCGCAGTGACCCAGTGGCTATAGAAATAAATCAATGCCCAAGGAAGCGGGCGAGGGTACAGCTAGTATGATATCAATTGAGATAAAAAAGATGTGTTGGTAATTCCTAGTACGAAATAGTTCTCATGCAAAATGTTATTACACCGAGTGCGCACGAAGGCGATGCTTTGTGACTTTGGAGTAATTTTCTAAACTTGGTTAACCCGCGAGTATATCCGAGTATATTTGTTCACTTCTGACAAGTTCCAGAATAGATGAGATCATGGCCTGCGCTATTGCAAAGTCAGAAGCTAGAGCTGACACAGTCAGCGCCTTCCCTTGGGCAATACTTCTGGTTTGCAACTGATACACTTTGTAGTTGGTTCTTTCTTGTAACATGGATCTACTGAAACCCTTTCCATAGGTGCCGAAATGTCAGTTGTTGCAAGAAACTCGTAAGTATCGTTACGTCAAGTAATGTCTTCTTTTGCAACACCCATAACGGAGAAAATAATGTGTACCTCAAGAGGTTAAGCTTTGTTTACATGAGGTTGAGGTATATCCTGGAAGTAGAACTTTAGCAGGACTTTCGAAAAAAATTCGAAGTGAACATTACTGGACTATAACTGGCCAGTGTGGGGCGTAGGGAGAACATGCAGAGTTGAGAAAGCTGGCCAGATCAGCAGCAACTACTACTCGTGTTCATAAATTGGACTGCTTCACTGCTAATAGCGCTGACACAAAGTACTTTTAAAAATTGTAATGCCTCAAGGTGATGTCTGGGTGCTCGCGTTGCTGCGACATGCAGTCAATTCGCGATTACTCAACACTCTTCTGAAGTCCTGCTAAAGTTCTACTTCAGGGATATTCCTAAGCCTCAAGCAAACAAAGCTTAACCGAATATAGAAAATTACACCAAAGGGACAGCGCACCGCATTCGTGCGCACTCATTTTAATAATATTTCTCATAAGAACTATTTCTTACTAGGCAATACCAACACACCTATTTTATTTATGTTTTAATTCATTATAATTATAATTGAAATATTATAACTTATGTGTAGAATATGAGTACAAATTGAATTCAACCAAAAATGAAGCACTTCTATGTTAACACAAGTATGAGAAAGTCGTGATGCATGACATATTTGAGAAAGGACAAAACACGTCCTACGTGGAGTGATTTTTCGTAGGGTTCTATTCAAGAAGTGTGGATAAACCGTGAATAGACTATAGTTGTATTTCTCGATGGTTAAATCTGCAAGAGTAGAAATATTACTACACGCGATGTAAGTCAATCTATTAATTTGCAGATGCGACTTTGTACCTCTCTCCTCTGCCTTGAGGATTATGTTAGGGTAAGCCCTGAATGTGATAATTTTAACCCTTTTCGCAAGTTTGCTTATTTTATTTATTTTCATTTATTTATTTTTTCACCCCGTTTGATCCTGATGCTTCGGATATAGAGCACGGCAAATTTATATGGGTGTATCTAAATTCGACCGACAAACTTCGTCTGTAAATTAATTACGAAAAATAAGTTGGTTAGAGCTAGTGATTTTCCGCAAAAAAAAAAATTAGTACAAGGTAGACTTCAACACTATAAACTATTGCCATTAGTTGCTGTTTGTTTGAGAATGCTTGAATATTTGACCGGACCACTCAGCATTCAGCAACAACGGCATGGCTCCTGCGTGAGTCGTGTGCAGACAGTCGAACCGTGTCCAGCCAATCAAGATAGGTAAACGAAACTACAGTGTTTTCAAATATAACTTATCTTCGAATCTTTTCGCGGAATTTCATTGCCCCTTCTTATGGTCTAAAGTGAATACTAAGGGTGGTACACGTCTTTGATGTTGGACCTGGAACACTTGTTTATTGCAAATATTGGAGATAACATTTAAGACGAAACACCGATTGTCTGGATAATAGTTAACTGAAGAAAGATCTTCAAACATCACAGCACTAGTCGCTGCCATGAAAATATTACATGTAAATAATCACTGTTACTACTCCTATTTCGAACTAGTAGCAAATTTGGGATTTAAAGTATGGATTATTAATCCTCATGTCACAATTAACAAAAATGTCACCTTGTGTAAATATCCTAAACCTCGCCATTTTCGTGTAATTCGTAGTTTATTTCAGAA
The DNA here is from genome assembly GCA_029891345.1 of Dryococelus australis. Classification (NCBI taxonomy): domain Eukaryota; kingdom Metazoa; phylum Arthropoda; class Insecta; order Phasmatodea; family Phasmatidae; genus Dryococelus; species Dryococelus australis. The sequence goes on along the minus strand of CM056995.1, from coordinate 12,960,159 downwards.
TAATATTTGCCTGTACCTGGCAGGTGGGGCACACACAATACCCAATAACATAGTTTTGCGGTTAGTAATATATATATATATATATATATATATATATATATATATATATATATATATATATATATATATATATATATATATATACACACACACACACCACACACACACACACTTCTCTCTGGTATTATGATGTTGGTAGACTTGCGATAAATTAGTTTTAAAAATCCGTTATAAACAGTATTTTAAAAATTTGGGCACCTTTTTAACTTATACGTTAACTTCAAAACTAGGGACATTAAAATTGGTATGGTCATGTGTTTGTTGCTTAAAACTGATATAACCCTTAAAACATTTATTTTAATTTTCGTTAATTCTAATGTTTATAGCAGGGGAGTCGAATGAAGGCAATCTTACACAACTGCAAAAGTTACTTAAATTAGAGCTTGCTATCCGAAGGCGCGGTACATTGGGTAGTAACTATAGTGCGACCTGAGTAACTTGTATCCACGTTACTTCTTGTTTACGTTTTTGAACATGGAAGTTAGTTTTGAGTTTTAGAAGTGGTTCTACGACCCTTAGCTAGTTCTGAAGATTACCAGGCTATGTTCCTGATATTGTAACTAGCTCAAATTATATAATATGATTGTGAATTGCTTTACTTGTAGTAAATTAAATATTGTTTAAATATGTTTTCAGTTTGTAATCTTGGCCTATAACATTTGCTGTCCTTTAACTTATTTATTTTAGGCAGTTAATGTTCCTTTAAATTTGAACTTGGATTTTTGGTTCTTGCGTAAATCAAAATTTAACTTCCATCAATAATTTTTTCAAACATTAACAATCTTTCCTTATCTGCTGGCAATTTTTGTTAACTTCCCAAGTATAGCCGATGTCCAACATATAAAAGATCTTAATAAATAAATTATATTACCGGTATCGATATAAAGTTTGTCCACGCAATAATATTATAAACATTGTCCCTGAGGATATTTTAATGATAGAAAAATTTCTCGGGAAACGAAACCAATTTATTAGAATAATAATATTTTTATCAGAACTGCAAAACACATAATTTTCCTTATGGAAATTTCACTACACCGTCAGAAATGATAATCAGCGATTTCAACAAAACAAATATTTTAGGAGTCATTATGGAATAAATTTCAGACGATGAATAATATGCGTTACTTATCTTGGCTCGATCTGATATTGCGTATATGTAATGCGAACACGTAAATTGTGCTACATTACGGCGTGTTAATCTAAAAACAAATTGTGCCTCTTCGTGTCGTGTGTACACCGGCCAGAATTCCAGCTTTAATTCACCATGAAGCATGCATATAAAGGCACACAACAATTGAAGAGGTGGATTCCAAAAGCGCCTAGGTCAAAAAAGCTATTTTTCCAGGAAACAAATTTTTTTTAGTTTGTATGTTAAGTTTGATAATTTAAGGCACGAAAGGCATACAAACATAAAATATAAGAGTATTAACATGTTTTAAGGAAGTTATTGTCATCTTAAGGTCAATAGAATACTTTTAATTAGAATGTTAGGATTTAAATATCGTCCAAAAGAGCCTAAGTCACTGACTTAGTGCTTTTTGGAAAATAACACATGGAAGCGTATTATGCCTTGCCTTTGTTTTCTATCGCACACTAATAATAAGGGCCGGATTAGGCAGACACCGTTGCACCAGTCACAAACACATTGTGATAATCATTAGGCTCTATTATTGTATCCTTTTTTCGTAACTCTTGTTCAAATTGCCCAAATATTCTGTCAGGGGGCATATAGCTATGACCCCTGATTGGAAAGTAATGTTCCACATGTTTAAAGGTTCTATATTTGTGAACGTAGTTGAGTAAAACCATCATCATATTGGTATCTTTATTTTTCCCACTGCAGGCATCAGTAAATAACCTTAGAGTTAAAGATTATTCTGGCACATTTTCAAACCTTTTCTCTGCATTTTCCACAAAATGACTCAAAGCCGATGTTACCTCATTAGAGCCTCGACCACTTTGGTCTTCAATCCAAGTGTACACAGATGTGTTGGAAGTATTTTGGTTCTTTTCCATTGAAACTAACGTCAAATTGTACAGCCAGATCTGTCTGGAGGAGAATACTTCACTTACCCTTAATTTGGGCAGGGGTTGGTTTTGTTCCATGTCAAATGAAATCCTGATTATATTAGTTTCTTCTGTCTTAATGATTTCAAAAAACATTTTAGCTCTAAGCTGATGAAGCCTGTAATGAGGCATTAATCAAGCCTTCTCAGCTAGGTCACTTCAAATCTTGATTTGGTTCTCAGTCTAGTAACAAAAGGAGCACACATCCGTATTTGGGCTTCCAAAACTGAGGTTAAACTTGTTTTTGAAACATCTTAAAATTTCGAATATGAAGCAACTGATTTGTTTTCTGTTTTTTGTTCTTTTTCTACATTCACCAAAAGATTTTGATAGAAAGTTCGGGATTAAGGTAACCACTAACACTTCTTCCTCTGCCATAATGGCTTTCATAGCATCTTAAAAATTTTGATATACTCTGAGCCCCACCACGCCTTTCAGGTGGGCATTCCCCAGATACCGTCATATGTTTGCTTAGGTTATTTAATCTTTTACGAGAAAATCTTGTCACAGGCAAAAAGGTTAGGTTACAGACATTTAGAATACGACAGCTTGTCTGCCGTATCAAATACTTAGTAACCTTATGGCTTCTAGGATTGGTTTTGTTCCTAGACCTATGCAGTTTAGGCACTTGTGTGAGAATATACTTGAAAACAAAGCTGTTCTGGTCAGCAGCTGTTTTATGTTTGTAGATTTTGTCATAAAATGCACTTATATCTGCTGGAGACAACAAAGCAAGGATTACAACCTTCTTGTTAATGCTTGCATGCAACTGAGGGAGCACAGCGGGGATTCACTACTGTTTCTGGCAAACTTTTTACGGTTTTTAGCCCACTCATCTTCGTTTTTCGCTCTTTTTCTACTTCGTGCATTACTTATATCTCTTACAGAACATGGCCAGTCATCTAGTTCCCTCAAATTAATTTTAGAAATTATACATTTACTATTAAGAAGCGAGACAACGCCACAATCAAACACTGATAAACCGACATAACCTCAACTGAGTTAAAAACATTGGCAGTGCTGTTTAACAGCAGCTGAAGGTGCAGCCGCGCATGCGCAGATGAGGGTTTAACTGACTAAGGCTTGTTTGGAAAAAAAACATCTGACTTAGGAAGTGATGGAAAAAAAATCACTGTTTTCACTATAGTATAACATCTAGGGCAAAGGAGCTTTTGGAATAGACGTTAGAGTAGACAATGCGGAGAGTTGTATTTTACTCAATACACTTATAAACGCAAAACCGGCCAGATATGGCAGGCTATTTGGAATCCACCTTTTCAATTTTAAAATGTCAAGGACCACTAGGGGAAAAAATGGAACACTGGAAACTGGCTAGCCGTTGCGTAACTGGTGATTAACCTTGATAGGATATGCAATGCCTGCACAAGACTAATGAGTCTGTAGTCTCGAACTTGGCAAATTTTTACTCGTTCTTCGACAGGTTGCGAGTAAGTTGCAATCCAGATAACACGTAAGTTTGCGCGACCACGGTGTCCAAGCGGTTAGCCTGCTTGCCTCCCACCAAGGCGATCCGGGTTCAATCACCGGACGGATCGCATGTGGGAATCGTGCCGGACGATGCCGTCGGTCGGCGGGTTTTCTCGGGGATCTCCTGTTTCCACCGCCCTTTCATTCCAGCGCTCCTCCTTACTCATATCAATCACCCTCATCGGCTCTTACGACCTTGATTTTAAGCGATATCAGTCCCCGCCGTCTTGAATTTATCGATATTTCGCTATAAATGAAATTTTAGTTTGTTTAACGAAATTTTTCGCATGACATAGCATAAATAATTTCTTCTCAAGCTTTATCAAGTTGTCAGTTTTTCACTGCCTTAATTAATTTTCAACTGGTAACCGCTGGGAAAAAGTAAGCGAATTTTCCTGCCGGCGAATACAGCAGTTAAACTAACTACAGTAATCAAGCAATACCAACTTCAGAAAATGTACAAAGCGATGCCCTGTGTCGTGTCCGTTCTGTAAATTCAATGTAAAATTTATAAGGCAGGTTTCTGCGAAAATTTTAAAAATCTAAGATGGCGGGGACTGATTCCCGTTGAGAGCCGTCCAAATCTCTTCACTCATGTAAGCTTGTAGCAAAGTTTCCATTCGACTTTAATTTAGCTTGCCGGGCAAGCCTGTCATATCATGTGCGATTAATCGCGATCGAGTCATATTTCTCACCACTGGCACATACTTGTAATGACAAGCTCGCAGATGGCTTGAATTATAATTGCAGCTTGCCGATGCAAACTAATAGAAAATGTAACTAACCTAGCTTGACTAGTTAGCTTGATTCAAGTTAGCTGGCTTGCAAAACAAGTTTGTTGCAATCTAACAGGCTTGTCATGACAAGTCAGCTGACGATTTTCGCGAGAAGATTGCTTGTCAAGTTGTATTTCAAAACACGTACTCCGATCCACATGCGTGATTGGTTAGCTTCAACTGCCACGCGTCTAATATGTCGGCTCGCGATTCGCAGCCGTCAAGTACCGCAGTTACTTAACTGTCATTAACCCACTCAAGTACCACATTGTCTTCAACGCTGTCACGCGGCCAATAACTGAAGGAAGGCTGCAGGTGTGCGAGTAGGATCTTGAAAACTAGCTTCCGTGTAATTTATTTTCGTTTTCTCGAAACTCAGGTGAAATGCTACAAGTGTCTTTGTCGCGATATTAATCTCACTTCTCAGTTCACGAATCGTCAACCACCTCTGAATCGTCCAACTGTCCTATGTTAAGTTCTGTTAGTGTGTGGCTTGGTACAGACTATTTAATATGAATCCTCTTTTCAGGTAAGTACTTAGCAATTGCAGAATTGACAGAGCTATTGGGGAAAACAATAGTTAGGCCTACACACCGTCACTATTTGCCAGTAAGTTAACATGTAGACAAAATGAGTTGTATGTTGGCTGCCGTGCTGCGGGAGAAATGAACGATGAACAGTATAAGGTAAAAAGAAATTTCGGAAAAAAAAGAATTAAATTTGTTCCTTAGGCAGCAAGATTTCACTTTCTTTGCGATGTAGAAGTGGGAGCGCTCCTAACAAATTGCACAGTCGTAAGTATACACTTTTCAAATTTGTTTAAAAAAAATTTTTTCGATAAGATGTATATTGCTTACACTGATTTTAGAAATTCAAAGACTAAACTAGATACCCCTTATCGTAATAATAATGAACTGCGCTTCAACTCTGGGTCAAATAATGGGAGAAGACCATTGTATGTTATTGATTGTTCTTACAGAAAAACCGCTATTGTAAAAGATCGAACTAATCTGAAACCTATAGTTGATTTTAATAAACCAATATCGGCTACAACTATTTGTAATGTGGTACTAGTAAGCCAAAGAAACCTAATTTATTATGTTAAAAGTGAAAGAATCACCGAAGTCCAATAGTGCGCAAACATGTATGGTTATTAGTTTTTAATGGATGGTTATCCATTAAAAACATTTACTGTTATATCATTTTTCTTTAAAATTATATAATAGTGCTATAAGAGTGTTTTTAAATGGGAAGTATCCCATTTAAAAACATGATAATATTTAAGAAAAATTTAATGTATGGAGATCGTCTCCATTTGCATCACTAGTTTTTTGAACTAATTAAGAATATCTGAGTATACGGATGGTAATGCAGAACACTTTACATTGAACACTGAAAGAACAAATCTGTCAGCTCTGGTCAACATGTTCGTAAACTCGCTGAATTAATAGTATGTTGTGTTCATGAAGAAGTATAATAATTAATTGGTGTATCTAAAGGCAGAATCTAACCCAGCTGTTAAGCCCGGAAATTCCTTTGAAATTAAACCGAAAGATTTAGATCTGAATAAACACTCGTCCAGTTCCATAAAATATATTTCATCGTTAAATACAAAAGTGCGACCAGAGTAGGTGTTTACAACTGCTTTTATTTTGGAATTCTGAGGTATACCCATTTCATAAATAGCCTTTGAATATCCAGACACGAGTTGCAGACTAGGATATTCAAATATATATATATACATTTGACTCGATAAACATTACAATTTCCCCCGATGGTCTCTGATAAATCGATGTAAAGCTTTCAAAATTTGCAGGTAAGAAAAACAACCAGTTAATGATAAGCTCTGGTTTACTAACTATTTTATCTACTATGTCATATGTCCAAACATATTTTTTTGTAAAATATATACATCACTTGGTTGACTACCAAAAATGTGTTGATGTTTTTCAAGTTGCACAAATCTACTTCTTTTGTAGGGAATAATATGTTTGGTTTAGGAGGGAATAACGAATGCATATATCTTTTAGGTTTACCATATAGATTCGGTATTGCCAAAATATAGTCAGTTTGTAGTGTTAGTCGATCTGAGACATAAATTGGATACATAACAGACTCGTAGACATTCGAATGATGTATTCCTAATGCATGTCCTATTTCATGCAATAGCACAACGGAAAGATTTATTTTTGCTTGAGATTTGTTGTCATATTTAAGTAACCAATTTTCTTCAGCATCAATGTGAATTTAAACTGGTGAGTTATCTGATTTCGGGGGAAAAAAAGCATGAGCCAGCACTCCTCCCCTTCGCTCAAATTTGCTATTACATAAATGCCGAGACTTTTGAAATGTATGGATACTACGTTTGTTTGATATTATTATGTGTGGGTTTTGAGTATCATGTTTAAACATAATGTCAATATGTTTGGCACACGTTCGAAACACTTCTTGAGTTAGTTGTAGTATGTCATAATTGGCCAACACATAATGCCATTTTATTACTTTCGTTGTCTATTTGGTAATATATGTAGAAAAGCCAAATATATAATCTGGTTCCCACATCTAGGAGTTTTGATTAGTGTTAGTGTTTCTTTACTTATTTCACCACTAATTGTTATGTTGTGATACTCTTGGAAAAGCCGGAGAGCATTTGAAACTACTGATGAATTTACATGTGTAATATCTTTGTCAGATACTTTTAAGTACCCAAAATCATTTAAATATTTTATTGCAGAAAGTGTTTGATTTTTTTAACATCTGCTGGAGGTTATCAAAATTAAGATGATAATCGTAAAGGTAATCATTTTATTATAATTAAAAAAATATTTCATAGTATAACTCTTTTTCAATTTTGTAGTGCCCCCGTGGTAGTGTATTAATACTATTAATAATACTTTTAATAAGATTAATACTTTTGTACAACACTTTCTTTTACCAAACAAACACTTTTTGTAGTCATCAAAACTAATCTCATTTCTAACTACATCCTTTGCTCTTTTCTTTACACCACCTTCCACATTTATTGCATACATTTTCGATTTCAATCCAATAAATTCTTCCATTATTTTTCCATTACATTCATCTTTCATTTTGCAATAATCTTTTTGTTAACTAACGGTATACCATATGGATTATCTTTTTTATAGTCAGAAGTATCAAAATGATCGACCATTTCTTTCATGTCACTGTAGAAGTCTGATGTTTTTATATAATAGATGTATGAATCAGTATCTTGGTAGCCCACTTCAATATTTTTCCCATACTTTGATTTCATTATAATATAGTCAAAATCGTACATTAAGACTTTCGATGTATCAAGTATACTCATTCCAACATAAATGGGTTTGTTAAAGCACAGTTTTGTTTTAATGATATGAACTGCAACCATAGAGTTAGTAAATATAGTCCTATCTTTAAAGTTTGGTTTAGCCATTAGTTTATTCATTTGCTTAGAACTTGTGCACAACCGTATATCCACTCTGTTTCTAATATTTTCTATTTTTTTTTTTCCAAAAACGGAATTGTTCATTAACTTGTAGAAATATTTTTCAAAGTCATTTGTAGACTTTGTTGGCATATTTGCGTTTAGATCAATATAGGACTTGAGCCAATCTGATTGATCAAACTCCAGAACTCTATGGATCTTTGTCAACTTCATTCCGAGAGATAGATATTGCTTAAGATTTACAAGGTATAATACATATTTTTCTTTATCATACAGGTTAGTCAAGAGTTGGGGATTTTTTGAACCTTCTGATATTTTATTCTCTGGTGCCAATGGTAGATCTTTGTGGAGATCGTGTAGTACATGTGGGTATTCCAAATCAACATCCAATATATAACCTTTTCTAGAATCATCTTGTATTTTTGTTACATCTATATTTGTACTTCTCCACTTAAACCCACCATAGGGTAAATACTGACTCATAGTCCATCCATATAAGTTATTGGCGTCCATATATATAAGATAAAAGATTTCCTTTGTACTATCATAAGCATTCATAAATTTATTGTTTGCTTTAGCATATCGCTTACAACATTGTGAAATTCCACCACGAACACCTTTTTCTATCATCAAAATCATGTCGTAATCTGTTAATAATTCTAGTTCTATTTTAGTATGTTTGAGCATAGCATCCCATGCTAACTCTGGAGCTGTGAAATACCATGCTGGATCTAGCTTATATGTTTTGAAACATACATCTCTAAAATTTCCCATTATATCAGACAATATCAATACATCAGATTTGTTATAGAGTTCTGTGTACTCTCTTAGAGATTTTATGTTGATTTTTCCCACACCTTTCTTGCAAATTCGTAATCTTCGTCTGTAATGTCACATTTATTGAGTTTGTTGTAAAATGCATCTTTGGATGGAAGTGATGTCTCACAAAATTTTTCAGCACTATCCATGTAGTCGTATGGATAAACACCTTTTCTTATAACAAAGTCAAGAAGTTCATTGGAAAAATGCTTACACGTTTCTCGGAATTGGCTTCTGTAAAGGTTGCTAGAGAGTTTATCGATACATTTAAATGAGTCAATAAATCTAAGATTTACTCTTTCACATACATGTTTCGTAAAAGAAATATATTTTTCTTCATTGCTGGGAATTAGATCAATTTTATTTTCATCGATGCCAAGATCTCTTATGAATAAATGTGTGTCGTAAACAGATAAATTGTGTATAAACACTGGGACAAAACATGGATTTCTATACGATAAGTTACAATCTCTGTGTGCAGCTCCACTAAATTTCACCGTAAGATGATAATGATCTCTCACAGAATCAACATTCAAGGACTTTTATCATATATGACAATGGGTAGCTGTATCATAAACAATTTGTTCTTTCTGAGTTAGTGGAAGCATTAGTTTTTCATTTGTGTATATATCACCAATAGACTTTGCTTCTTCCATTAGCATTTTAACGAATACAGTAGATGCATCAGATCCTTCATAAGTTACTGGTGGTTTATAGTATTCATGTTCGTATTGTACATAGTAATAGAAGCTAACAGGCTCGTGTTTTTGGTATGGTTTCGTATAGGATTCGTCGGGGTTTCGTTAGCAAGTAAACAAACATCTAGAATCAGCATATATCACAAACGGAACTCTCAAAGAATGATTTTTGTTTTTAAATCTGAATATGTCATTTTTTCCTTTAGATGGTAATTCAACTCTAACACCATCGTGATCTCGGCAGTCTTGTTCGTGATCTTTTAGCTTATTTTCAGAGTATAAATATTGCAAACATCTATCACATATAAATATTTTGTGACCATTATTTGTTACTTGTGATGTGATAAGTCTCAAAAGACTTTTTATCCAGCAGTATGGTCGTTCTTTTCGTCGTTGATATAAAGTAGGTTTATGTGCTAATCCGTCTTATTTTTTGTTGTTTTTAATGGACAGATTATATATTTCTTACCACCATCTTTTTCTTCGTATGCGTATATATTAATAGAAATTCCACTTCTTTTCTCAAAGGTTGGTATGCTATCCAATTTCATTGGAAATTGCAAACCCTTAATTGCATCATCAAACTCATTTTCGTAAGCTATGTATTTATTCACTCTTTGAGGGTCTCTTTGTACTTGATGCAATGCAGATAGAACAGACCACAAAAACATTTTTTGATCATTGTTCTTAACATTAATTACTGCGTGCATAACTGATTTTTTCTGGGAGATCAACATAAGAACTGTCCTTGAATGGTACATATTTATTTATTCACACTTCTAGTTTAAATATTATGTTGAGTGCCCACTGAGATCCCTTTGCTTTGAAAGCCCCCATCTCAGCTATGATTTTCGATATGCTGTTGGTATAATATTCTTCCAGATTAGTCGATTTCAGTATAATTTCTTTCTTTGTTTTAAAGGAGCTTTCTACATATTCAATATTCTCACCAATTCCCCTTTTGTACTCAGTAAAGAGTTTCATGTTCACTTTGAGTGATTTTAAATGTTTATTAATTAGTGCCGTGACAGTTTCTTTTACATCGCTTAGGAAATGATTTGGGTCTTTGTATGCATTCACATTATTTACAGCATAAGTCATGATCCTACTTTGAAATGCTGTTTCGATTTCTTCTACACTGAATCTGAGTGTGTACTTATGAATTTTACTTCTCAAGTGACTTCTTATGAGAGATGGCTTGTAAAAGTGATTACAAGTTTCACACTTGACATACTTCTCTTGAGGTTTCTTCTTCTTTCTTTCTGCAAAAACGTCTTTCTTAAATTTATATTATTTCCAAATATTACCAGTTGCGTTAGCCTTTTTCATTGCCATGGTCGTCATTATATTAGACATCAGTTGATTTTTATTTGCACCCATTTGTTATATACATTATTTTATTTTTATGTATTCAAATTTTTGAGCCACTTTTTTCCGATTGCGCTCGAATCGTCATTTGATGTTTTGGATCAGATAATTAAGAGTAATTTTTTCTAATGGTTTTCTGATGGCACGAGCATTTAATGTACAGTTGTTTTTCTGATAACTGGGGGCTGCGCTCGAATCGGCATATTTATATTACTGGCCACGTTACATAACCTAGCCTGCGCTCGTTTACAAACGCACCAACTTTTTTGTCAAATGGGCGTCCTCGTCACTTCCGCAGTACCGGTTTATAAGTCGAGCTCATTTCTTTCTGTTTTTGAAAGCAGCAGTTTCCGTCAAGCACAATCATGGTAATGCTATTAAATGTTACAACAAACGCTGAGATCGGCTGGAAGCTTAAGACAATTCTCTCCATAATATATGTAATGTATTAGTATATATTAAAAAAACTTTGCTTTCGCAGGGTTTCGAACAATGGACCCCTGGGTCGCCAGAAATACCAACACCTTTGCCAATTTTTTTATATTTTTTATAAATTTGTTATCACAAACAATATACAGCGATATTTACCTTTAACCTATCGTACAGTACACATTCAAACACACAATAGAAACAATAACAAAATACTCAATAAAATGTCTACACAATTCTTACATGGGGGCACAAAACGATATGAACATTTGGTGAACTGGTTTTACTGACAAAGTCGAAGAACCAAACTTCAGTGTTTTCTGATAATAATGGAATATTATTGTTTTGGTATCCTATGGTGTTGAAAACTGCCCCAGTTTTGCAGGCAGCTCACAATCCACTACATGGCACAACCGAGGAACTCTATCAACGATTACTATTGGAACACTGAGGTGTACACTTGTAAGGACAGAGGGGTGGGCAGCGAGCTGTGTACACCCAACCTCGGTAGGAATTGAATTTTAAATTCTGTATTTATAAAACAAATCATGCAGACTAAGTCGCACATTCAAAATGGAATCGTAATAAAGATATAAATCGTAATGTTATTTTAAAAAGTTAGGAATTTATATTAATATATGTATACAAAACTTTAAAAACTGTCAAACATAATATGTATGAAGCGATATGTTTACGAACTCGTATTTAAAGGAGATTTAGTTTATGGGGAACACAACAACTAAAGTATTGAAAATGTAATTTTTTATAAAAAGAATAGATTCTTTAAATTAAAAGTATATATATATATATTTTTTTGCAAAACATAATACCTAATGACGTATGAAAAGATTCGTATTTATTAGACACTTAAGAATATATCGCCAGAAAAAATTATTACGTAACTATAACCACCATCATCATGAATTTTAGTAAGCATAGAAGTGTATATATATATATATATTATATATATATATAAATTAATTATCTAACCACTCCGAACATCAACTACAACACATCGTTTACCTTCCAACCAGTCATTTAAGTCCTAAACCCTTTCAAACATGATCAATTTTGAGTTAAACCCTTTTATAAATATAGGCATAATTTCCGAACCATTGATGATATGGTCATAAAATTCATAACATAGACACCATATCCGACATACACCATAGTGGTAAGCTCATTCAAACCCTAAGTCCTTTCTAACAAGGTAAATGTTAAGTTAAGTCCTTTTTATAAACATACTCATGATTTCCGAACCATTGATGATATGGTCATAAAATTCATAATGTAGACATCGTACTCGACATACTCCATGATGGTAAGGTCATTTAAGCCCTAAACATTTTCTGACAAGGTCAAACACGCCTAAAACATTTTATAAGCATAGTTACTCATAATTTTCGAACAGTTGATGCTACACTCATCAAATTCATTATGCACATACATCAACCCCAACAACAAACAAGACTGCAAGGGCAAACGCAACTTAAAACCTTTTGTAAGCATGGTTAAGCATAAAATTATTAAATGCATACTCATCAAAAACATATTTAGCCCCGAAATATTTATTTTGTTTTCGATTTTAAACAGATTTTATTTGTAAGTTGGATACCTACTTAGAGCAATTATTGTAATACTAGTTTTGGATTATCAGATTAGAATCTCTGTCAGAACACCTATTATTATTTTATATACGAATTTAACTAAAATTTAGTGTTACTTTGTATTCCTGCTAATGGTAATTAATGTAATGCTAATTTTGGATTGCCGAATTCGATTCCCAGGCGACTCACTTAATATTTATATAAAAAATTCTGGGAAATGCAATCTTAAGCATTCACTTATGCTCGATGTCTATCGTATTACCTGATCTGTGTATACTGCTCAACTAACGTGATATAAGTTCGATGTCAACTGTTGAAGAAGATGCAGTGAATATTATTAGGTATGCACATCTACACATGAATAATCTACAACTAAATATTCACCAAAGTAATATATCCTCTCAGTAACAGTCAAACGTCAACTGTCACACCCTTTCATATGTTTCAGAATTTGTTCTTGTATTATTAAGTATTATTATGGGTGGAAGGTATTACACTTACCCTATAACAGCATTCACTATACAAACTTATCAAGAATGCACATTATATGTAGAGAGACATGCATACGCTCCCAAGGAATGACAGCTCAAGACTAAAGCCTTACTGTAAACATGATGTCCATAGGATACTTTCATCTTTCTGCTTTTTTTCCTGCCAGATCAACGAACCCTAACAGAGAAAACAGCCGTGTATGCGACTTCGACATATACCAACACCCACTCACAGAATATTTCCAATAAAACATTTCATCAGGCAATAACAAAACACACATCCATGCACACACACACACACACACACACGTATAACGCAAACCCACACACAAAGGAAACTCTAAAATATTCTAATTGACAAACCTGATACACCCAAGACCTGCTCCTAATAAACCAAATTAACCCAGCTCAACCCAAAATTCACCCAAAACAACCAAAATCTACTCCAAAACACACGCACATACAGAATAACACACTATCCACAAACACAAAAAAAAAAACTAAAATATTCCAACTGGCAAACCCACTTCACCCAAGACTTGTTCCTAATGAACCAAAATAACACAGATCAATCTAAAATTCACCCAAAACAACCAAAATCTACTCCAATCCACACACAAAACACACACTCATACAACTCATTTGCACATACCATATCAGGCAACTGCAAAACCCCCATACCACCTAACTTTACAAGCAAAACTAAATATTTGACAACCAAATAAAAAACTATCATACAACACAAATAAACAAATCCCCATCGCCTGTCTTCCAGTACACATTATCACACATATATAATTTTAAGTATAATGATACACAAAAAGAAAAAAAAAGCCTTACCAATATTCAGTTTTTCTAATTTACTACATTACATCATTTAAAACCAAATTAAGATGCAAATAAAACACTCATCGGACTCAAATTGTGCTATCCCATACTACATATAGCAATCAAAACATGCTAATTACATAAAACCTCCGTAGTCAAAGAATGTTTGTTAAGATCTGCTCTGTTTAACTATTGATTCAACCCTTCTAGGATATTTAAGATCTTATCTGCATAACAAGTATTTACACAATTAAACCTTTTTTCATCGAACCTAAACGCAGACATACACAGTTATACTAACATATTCTTTGTTTAATTTCCCAAATAGGTAAATATGCGTGTATGAATTACTACAGGCGATATTTGTTTAAATTAACCCACTCATCTTAAACATTAAATATTAAATAATTCTTTAAAATTAACGTTCTCTTTATCAGTATTTAAGTTAAAGACATGCTAATTTGATATAGTGTAATAACACAAATGCTAAGTACTCACTATGGAACAATCATCAACTTAACATAATGCAAGTCAATGCATTACCTAACATACCCTATTATAACCAAAAACATTTAAATCTTTCTTAATTATTCTAGGAAGACATTCAAAGATCACAAGCTTAATCTCACCAGCCACACATGAATCGTATAATGTCTTCGATTCTTTATAGCTCGTGGGGGCTGCGGTGATATTGTGGTTAGGCTGCTCCCCTCCCACCAAGGCAAGCTGAGTTCCATTCTCGGTGGGGTAGCCCCTGGATTTTCGCATGTGGGAATCGTGCCGGATGATGCCGATGATCGGCGGGTTCCCTTGGGTATCTCCCGTTTCCCCCGCCCTTGCATTCTGGCAGTACGCTTTACCACGCTTCAGCCTCATCGCACTCAAGACCTCGATGTTAATGTGATATTTATAATTGTTTGGAATTTGTGTTATCTTAGACAGGTTTCGAAAAGTGGCCCCTTGATGCAGTTGTTAGTTGTCAAATCATCATAGTTTCCAAAATATAACACTCGAATTCCGACACAAGAATTTTATAGGCAGGTTTAAAGTGTTGAATTAGAGTCTAAGCGTGGCATACTACATTTGAGTTACAAGCTATGAAAGGAACAAAAACCACTTTTCCTCTACAGTTTATGGTTTAAACTATTTATTAAATAAATGTTGACATTTTCGCTAGAATGAACAACAAATTTTTACGAAAAGTCTGAGCCCTATTTTCAACAAAATTCATAGTGTCAATATTCGCTCACGTGTTTATAAATCGCACTCATACTGAATCTGTATGTTCTGCACGCCATAAAGATTGCATTAAATGCAATTTGACTGGAAAAAATATCTGGGAGCAAAGTCTAGTATGCTGCAGAATTCGTGAAATTAAGACTTTCGAGTGTAATATTTTGAAAAATGTAATGATTTGACAACTAATAACTGCATTAAGGGAGTACTTTTCGAAAGCTATTTCAGATAGCCAATTTGAAAACAGGGAATTTTCCGATGAAACATCAGAATAAACTTTATTAAATTACAACCATTAGGCAACTGGTTAAAGTGTGTGTGTGTTTGGAGAGGGGGGGGAGGCGAGACTATGCTCCCCCGGCCCATTTGTAGAAAAAATACAGTTATGACGACTTGGTAATGATCAAGAATAACGTAACTGGATAAATAAATATGGAAAAACAAGTCACAAACTAATACGGAAGTAGCAAATGAAGAATATGAACGAATCTGGTTAAAGACGACTCGGTACGAAAAGGGTACTTGAGACCTGAGGACATGAGGAATGGGGGAGGGGGATTGAGTAAGGTAGTACGGGCCCCCTCTCCCCTTACTTAGCCAACACTGATGAAAGGAGTTGTAATGTAGTGCATAAATATATTATTAGTATTTAGTGCAACCACAGAATGCATAATATATAGAATTATAATCCCCTTGATGTCCGGGGAACGGTGGTGAAAAGCAGATCAACCACGCCCCTTCCATACCCCGGGCACCAAAAGGCAACCCCACCAAAGGGTAAAAATATATATAAATTACAAGCTACTTACGTGGTAGGATACATGTAAGAAATGGGGAAAATAGATCAAAATAATGTGGTCAGTAAAAGTAAAGGATAACTTATACCTCTGTACTTATCAGAAAAGGTGCAGTTGTAGTGGTGGTAAGTCAGACATGTGATACTAATATATTTACTCTTTGCAGGGCTATAAAAAGCTCTCCATTGACCGCGCACTGGCTATGTGGCCTGGGTAATGTCCTGACAGTAGTGGCGTAAACAGACAGTCGTCAAGGGGGTCGAGGCAGATTACACCAGAGATTGGGGTGCTGGCACGCGATTTAATTAGGACAAATGCTAAGAGAAAAATTACTTCACATATAAATAAAATGCTCGTAAGGGTGTTAAAAAACTACACAGCACGTCAAATGTAATTTCCGTGGGTAATTTATCTTTCTCTAAATGACACATAAACTAATTGTTCTGTTGTGAAAGCGTATATAAGAAAGCATAATGTAAAAACGGACCTCATTTCGCCACCTACCGTGGTGGAAGGCGGATCGTTGCGAGTGGAAACATCTACTACTAACGTGTACTCTGCTAAAGATGACATCAATGGTTGAAGACATACTATCTCTAACACGGGCAGCAAGGATGTCTGAAGAGTCTTTGCAAGCGAAACGCTATCAATGCTACTACTGTGATCGCATGGTCAAAGACTTGCCATTTGTAACACCGTCAGCGATGTCAAGGACCTCCGAATAGTTGCTAGAATCATTACGGCATCAGTGTTGTTATTGTGTAATAAACATGTCGTCATAAACATAGTCATTACTTCTTCAGCCCAGCATATAAGTCGTTCCAATGTGATAAATGCGATGCTGTGTTTACTCGTAGTGATAACCTGTACATATATACCAAGATGTGTAAAGTGATGTCTGTTGTTCCTCGGGAATAGAGTGCAAATATTGCAACAACACATTCCCGGGTAGGTCTAGCTCCAGACAACACGAAGATAATAACTGTCCATTTGCTGTTAGCTACAAGAACTTTACTGCAATGTGTTAACTGCAATGCTGTATATGCGCATAAGCATACATTGACTGCTCACAATACGATTTGTACTATATAATTAGAGTAAAGCATAAATACTTTTGTTGAAATTATAATATGATTGAGTGTATGTAAGTATTGCTATGTATTTTTTTGATAATTGTATTAAATTGTATTAAGTTTATGAAAGATTATTGCTTTTTATTAATTTTATTCCTTCCAACTTTTAAATGTTGCTATGAGCAATCGCTTATAAAAGTTAAGTGAATGATAATAAAGGCTTCAATATAAAATGTATGGATAGTTGAATGTTTACATAAACATTCATTCTACGATATGTATAATTTTTGGAGACATTAGGTGAAACTTTTTTCTTATATGTATGGTTAAAGAGATTCTATAAATCCTTGGATTAGTAAAAATTGTTAAAGATTGGTTGAAAGGTTGGTAAGGAAATATGTAAAGATTGGTAAAGATTAGTAAGAATTGATGGAAAGATTGCTAAAAATTGGTCAATATTGATAGAAAGATAGTTAAAATTGGTAAGGATTGATGGAAAGAGTGTCAAAGATTGGTAAAGACTGTTAAAAATAGGTAAGGATTGATGAAATGATTTTTAGAGATTGGTAAGAGTTGATAGAAAGATTGGTAAATATTGATAAGGAATGATGGAAAGTTCGGTAAATATTGGTAAGGATTGATGTAACATTGTTAAAAATTGGTCAATGTTGATAGAAAGATAGTTAAAGAGTGGTAAGGATTGATGGAAAGATCGGTAAATATTGGTAAGGTTTGATGGAAAGATCGGTAAATATTGGTAAGGATTGATGTAAAGAATGGTGAATATTGGTAAGGATTGATGTAAAGAATGGTGAATATTGGTAAAGATTGGTAAATATTGTTACAGAATGGTAAAGATTGTTGTGTGTGTATGTGTGTGTGTGCGTATGGCTTGGTGATATGTAAGCTCTCTCTTTCTGTAGATGAACCCTTGACAATCAGACCATATAAAATAAAAGAAAATATTATAAATATAAGTTTGAAATATAAATGACTGCATAAAACAATTACAATGTAATGAGAATTTTAAAGGTAAATTTATAAGTGAATATTGTGTAGGAGATGAGATGAGTCTAACATAAGTATTTACTATACAAAAGTTCTCTAAATGGAATATCATGTCGCTCTCTCTCTCTCTCTCTCTCTCTCTGTGTAGGTACGGTATGGTGTAATGTTCGAACCTATGACCTTTCGAATATGGGGTATTTGTCTTGGCACACTAAACGACTAATATATAAAAATGGTTTATTCCTTGTTTGTGAGCTGTATATGGAGATAGTTATTTTAAGGGTTTTGCATACCCTTTTTAAAAAAAGTAATGAATTATAGCCCTTATTGATGTGTTTAATTATCCTGGGATGGTTTTCAAATATGATATTTTCTTCCTTGTATGTTACTATGTTCACGAAAAGTGTCAATGGTTGGTGTGTTTAGGTACACCACAGTGTTAGAAAGTGATGTAGGATTTAGGGATTTATTTCATTATGTGTGTGTGTGTTTTGGAGTATATTTTGCTCATTTTGGGAAAATTCGAGGTTATTTTGGATCAATTTGCTTCAGTAGGAGCAAGTATTAGGTGTAGCAGATTTATCAAATGGAATATTTTAGATTCTTTGTGTGATAGTTTGTGTTATTCTGTGTGTGTGTTTTAGAATAGATCTATGTATGTATTGTTGTATTGTGATAGCTTGTTAGATATGTTCTGTAGGGCGAACGATAAAGTTGCTATTTGCATGGGTTGTACACTTTCTCTCGTTGGATGTTCTATTAGGTGTCTGTGATCTGCTCGGGTGTAAGGTAACAAATTTCTTGTCGTTTACATGCATGTTCTAGCGGCAATGTTGTAAGTAGATTCGCTCTCATCTGCTTGGTTTTAATTAATTTTTTTTTACATTAAATTTTCTTTAGATTGATTTTTTATATTTCTGTACATTAATAAATATGTATATATATGTGTGGTGTGTTACATAGTTTGTGATTATGTAGCCTTCCTATATAAGTCACTCACCTACATCTTTTCCTCGAGATCGTTGTTCTCCCTTGTAGAGATGATGATAAACTAAGTAGGTATGGATAGCTATTCATTTGTTGAATGACTAATGCTGTATTGGAGTTGAATATATTGTGAGATAGTTTAATGGAAAAGCATATTGTTTAGGTGTTACTTGTGTAGTGCATTACAAAATGGCTTGAATATAAGTTATGCTTGATATCATACATGTGTTAATCAGAAGTTAGATTTCATTTTGTTAAGATGAGTACTTAGAGTGATATTAATCATGGTAGATAATCAAAACATATCAACTATTTATAAGTGTTCTTGACTTGCAATGTAGCAATGAGTATGTTCTCAAACCTATAGTTGTCTTCCATCCTTGTTTTTTGTTTTTCATTGTTCTATGTGTATTTGGTTTCTGTTCAATACATACATAGTCGTTGCATTTGGATATTCATTACACCACTACTTTGGTAAATTTACTTGATACGCGATTAAAGACATATGTACTTACCCTGTATGATTCTTGATTCACTATGTATATACTTCTTATATCTAAATATTCTTGCAAAATATGTATTTTTTATGCTAATTTACATATTTTACTCTTGATGATTGATAATGTGTGTGTGTGCTCAACTCTCCTGATGTAAGCCTAACATGTTATGATCAATACCATTTTTTTTAAGTATATCTAATTGTTAAGCTGTATGTATAACAAACATGGTGTTCTTCAGGGAATTGCAAGAATTAGCTAGCCATTCACAATACATTCTTCCTAGAGTAATAATAAATATTTAAATGTCTTTGGTTATGATAGGGTATGTTAGGAATTCATCGACTTGCATTATGTACTGTTGATGTTTGTTGTGTGATGAGTTCTTAGCATTTCTATTACACTATATTAAATTTGCATGTCTTTAACTTAAAGACAGAATAAAAGAACGATAATGTTAAAGTACATTTAATATTTAATGTTTAAGATGACTGGGTTTAAAGAAATATCGCACATAGTAATTCATATATGCGTATTGACCTCTTTGGGAATTGAAACGAAGAATGTGTTAATATAACTATACATGCCTGCATTTAGGTTGAAGTATTGACTAAATCAGTATTTATGCATGATATTTATGCTTTTCGCAGTATATAAATATAGTTACATGTAAACAAAATTTAAGTGTCTTGTGAAATGAAAGAAGGTTTAATTGTGTGAATACTTGCTACGCAGATGTGATCAAAGTATTCTAGAAGGATCGAAATAACTTTAAAAAGTGCATATCTTAACAAACAATCTTTGACTACGGAGTTTTTATGTAATAAACATGTTTTAATTGCTATATGTAGTATGGGATAGCACGATTTGAGTGCGATGGGTGTTTTATTTGGATCTTAATTTTGTTTTGATTGATGTTATATAGTAAATTAGATAAATTGAATCTTGGTAAGGCTTTTTTTCCTGTTTGTATATCATTATACTTACGATTATATATGTGTGTGTGTATGTGTGTGTGATATTGTGTATTGGAAGACAGAAGATCGAGAGTTGTTCATTTTTTGTATAATCAAAGAAAAGTGTGTGGACGTACGATATTGAAGTCTATCATGGCCATAAATATTTTAGAGAAATATACCTGTCCCTAATAAAGCGCTTTTCTGACTATAAGGAAATCATAAACATTACCTCAAAAAATACAACCGTTTTACAAGTACAATTTAAATAAAATTACAATTTTCTTTCACGTGTAATTTGTAGTTTTCCCGTGTGTGTCTGTAACCAGAAAGTCTACATTTCCTTTCAGTTTGCTTAATACTACTAAAATTCCCGCCATTTTCAGTTTACCCTTAGTTACTAATTTAAATAGTGCTTGTAAAAGTTTTACTCTGGCAAGATGCTCAGAGTAAAGCTTGACTCACAGCCATCTGTCGCACCCGTCAGTCATCCGTCCGATCGATTTTCTTCCGTCAGTTGAAAGCGACTCACAACAATCCGTAGTCCATCACTCCGTGTGGCCAGAAAATTTTCAGTTGTACCACCCAATAACACGAACTTTCTTGCGCGGGGAGAAATGATTTTAATGCAAGTCATAAATATATTCTCTTTCCCTAACATTACTTATCAGCATTTCCTCTGAAAATCTACTAGCCATATCTTCAGTTCAATGCAAAGGTGGAACGAAAAAATTAAACAACTTCACTGCCTTGTGTATTTAAAAGAAAATTATTCGAACAAAAAACAAGTGACTGTTTTCCGACAGCTATGTTCAGGGAACGATATTGCAAGGCGGTGGACCGTCCGTCCGTCAGCCCGTCAAAAGTTAAAGTTTGCGATAAATTTGGCCGATAGAAAAAAAATCCCCTGCGACTGGTCGAAGATCACGTGACCCCCGGATGTACGGGCGACTGACGGATGAAACGGATGGTTGTGAGTCCAGTTTCTCCTTTACTACACTGCAGTTTTGGCACACTGCCAATAGCGAGTAAAGCATTTACTAGAAGTGTTTTGGGACAGCCACAGA
Source organism: Dryococelus australis (assembly GCA_029891345.1). NCBI lineage: Eukaryota > Metazoa > Arthropoda > Insecta > Phasmatodea > Phasmatidae > Dryococelus > Dryococelus australis. The sequence continues at coordinate 12,938,459 of CM056995.1, read as the reverse complement.
GGAAAGTTTACTCGCAGAATAACGTTTTGGAACTCCGCCATGACAGTAAACAGAAGCAGTAAGCAGCAGGATTTGTCAGTGGGCAACAACATTAACAAACATTTGACGTGCATAAAAGCGATATATTTCTTATTGTCTACTACTTTAAAAAATTTAAAAAAAATAAAAAAGTATTTTGAAAATCGAAATGCAATTATATAAAAGCCTATTTCCATTCCAGTTTCAAACAACACACTTAAAAGTCGTGGTTTTACTGTGTGATTATTTTTTGTTAGGTTGCTGTTAACTGGCAAAATTCTCTGCTGTTCAAAATCCGTAATTTGTAGTTTCGTGTTGAGCTGCACGTGAAGAAGTTACGCTAGCGAGGTTACTTGTGTCTGGAAGTTGCAGGAATGGCTTTAGGGAGGTGGGCGGGCGGGCTCCTTAAAAAAATAACTATGGAGGAGGAGGAGGAGGAGGAGGAGGAGGCGAGTCTTACGTAAAGGACCGGGAGAGAGCCAGTTCAGTCGGTGGCAGGCTCAAGTCCTGGACCGCTACAGAATGCCGTTCTAGCGGGGTCACCGTAGACCTGTCGCAGTCTCTTCAAACCTTTGTGAACAAAACCTTTGAAAGATCACCCACCTACAGCGGATTTGGTTATTTCCTAAATATCTCGTGTAATTCACAACGTTTATACTTATGCTAAAAGGTGTTCACGTATAAAAATGGCAACTTTTGACATCAACCTTAGTAAAAAAGTCACTGCCCCTTGCCTGTATGAATTTAACGGTTGCACTGAGTGACATGCGCTAGCGAAGTTGGTAATGTTGGATGGGAAGTAGTTCCGTTATCTTAACGTCGAACAAAAGGTGTTTGGTAACCATTTGTAACAACGTAAATTACTTCTTTCCCTTCTGCTTTGTTAATACATCGAAGTGTAAAAATGACCAGATTTGTAAGATATTAACTTTTCTTATAATTTCACAGTTTCGCCTGTCTAACGCATGAATAAATTGGTGAGGCCCATGACAACGTTAATTTTACATGATGTATGAATAAACAACGTGCATATAAGTAGATCTTAAGCATGGCTTTCAAAAGTGCTCATTTTACCGTGAACAGCCTATACATAGATCTATCTTATTTTGTGTTACATTGGATTTTTGCCAATTTTTAATTTAAAAAAATTGTTATATTTAATTTACAATTGACATACATAAAACAGAGAGAAAATATATGTGTTGGTAACGTTTAGTACGAAATAGATCTCATGGAAAGTAGTATTTAATTGAGTGCGTGTACATATGTTGCGTTGTTGCAGTTTTCTAAACTTAGTTTAGCTTAGTTTGCATGAGGCGGAGGAACAGCCACACAGTAGCATGGCTTCACAGATGATTGAATTAGCCATAGATGTACTATACGGTTGGTATGACTGACATCACTGAGAGCTCGGTAACTAGGGTCGTTAGGTTGGCAGCTCATAATGATTAAAGTACCTTTGATTGTGACTCTATCTGGTACTGTCCTGAACTCCAAGTAGGACTTTTTACGATGATCTGTCATAGAATATGAGGTAAACAACGTAACGCGACCTTACGGCTAGTGAAAGAGAAATTTCGCGAAGAGATTTCAAGAAAAGTTGTATTTCGAAACACTGTAGGGTTGTTCACATATCTTTATTGGCTGAATTACTTTGTGAGGCCTGTTAAATGTCTGCACACGAATCACGTAGGAGCCGTGCCAATGTTGCCGAATTCCGAACGGCCCGTTCAAACATGAAAACGCCTTCTCAAGCAGACAGCAAGCTATGATGATAGTAGACAAACCGATGTTGGGTGCTTATGGTATTGTACACCGTGTACTTTTTTTTTTTTACGAAAAATTGCTAGCTCTACTTATGGCCTAACGTGATTATTAAATTAACGACGAGATATTGAAAATTTGTTAAATAAAACAAGATATTGGTAAAAAGTCAAAAATGCTTGCATTCTCTCGAGAAGTATTCTCCTGGAAGTGTTCCTGTAATGTACACGTGGGTATTACGTCATAACAAACGGTGAACACCCACGGGTAAAGCACTTTTGTCGGTTTGCAACATGGCGCCCGCTAATTTCTTGATGGCAGCCAAAAGTTCTCAGATGGCAAATACCAAATCAAGCAAACACTATTCTCGATTCTGTTGCTACGTCTCACGTAGTTTATGATAATTTGCAAATAACTACTCTATGCCGACCTCCTGTGGCGCAGTCTGTTGGTGCACCGTCGATCTGTGATGCGGGAGGCTCTGGGTTCGAATCCTAGTTAACACATAGGTACAGACCTGAAAAATTCGCGAGTTCAATGACCTGCAGACTAGACTCTGCAGTCGTATGTACAAATACGCCGATATCAACTGTGTATTGGTTTTCTGCTGTCACAGTGGAAGGCGACGATTGGACCAGCGTTAACCACTAGCTTTCGAGCACCGTGAGGACCAATGACTGACGTGTTATTAACACACGTGTTTTTAATTCTAACTTGTCCCTAAATTAATCCGCGAATTTTTCAGATCTTTAGGTCTGGGTGTTAGCTTAAGGCAGGTAATAAATTATTTTGTAAGCCGCCCTCTTATCAACCTTAAGGCACAACACCTTGCGACGTTACTAAACCATTTCCAGTTAACAATTCCAACTGCTTTAAATTAACAAATTTCAAGCGCGTATCTTTTCTTTAATAATCACATTGGGTCATGGGTCGTGTGAAGTTTTCTATCACACTTCCCATACCGAATCGCCTCTCACAGTTTGTATGTATGGAGTTAAGGATCATTCTTATGAACAGGGATAGAAAAATGTTGCGATTTCAATGATATGTTGGCTAGAATCTACAGTCCTGTGTACGCATAAGCCTCAGATGTGTTTTCATTGGCTGCTGCCCCAGAGAGTTACCAGTGTTACTCCACACCTGGCAGTATAGCACTCGCTACTTGTTTCCTTGCAAGTCTGCTATTGGCTCAGAGTCGTCCAGTGCGTGTCTAATGGACTGTGATCCAATTGCTAAGGTGACTTCAGTGTATATGTGTTGGGCTTCTATCTCGTCCTGAAATCAACTAGCGAAATGTTCCTATCCCTACTTATGAGTAGGGATCTGCAAAATTCGCATAATATTTTGGCATTAAGCTTAAATTCACAGTACTATATATACTCGAGCCGGCGACGTTTCTCTATTGGCTGCTGCCTCTCAGATGTTAAGTCACTCCCTTTCCGAGTGAACTGCGCGTGATTGGGACACACGATTGTGAAGTGTTAATTTATTGGCGCAGAGTTACCCAGGGGCGTGTCGAATAAAGAATAGTCCAATTACAAACTTATTGCAAAATAAAATTGCTTTAAGTTTAACATGTCTTCAAATAATAACGCGAATTTTGCAGGTCTCTACCTATGAGTGAGTGAAGAGATTTGGTCGGCTCTTAACAGCGAGGTCTTGAGAAGCGATAGGATCATCCTGTTAGTAGTGCAAGTTCGTGAGTTGGGTCAGAACCTATCGGCGATAACAGTCCAAGTTTAGATTTTCACGTTCCATCACTTAACGCATTCAGTAGTTGTGTCCATGATGAAGTATATGTTGCGCATGATGGATATTTATGGTCGATAGTGTACATAAAAAAAGGAATCAGTGGCCGGCGTTTCGACAGTATTCCTCGTGATTTGTTAACCCTTTGAGAAGTATGCACGTATATACTCGGGGCTACGTTTATATGGAAATATATTTACTCTTGAAGACAAAGCTTGCACTTTCATGGTTTTACTATTTCGCTAGACTTTATCGAAATCTAAGTAAAAAATGACAACTAGTCAGCATTTCAGTTTGTAAGAATAAAACTGCAATTTTAAATAATTTATCAAACGATCACGATGGATTGTAAAACGTGTTACTTCTATCGCAATACAATAATTGGTACACATCCAACGCGTGACTTCATTGGTCGACGGCCAGCCAGTAATAAACGTTGCAGAGTACTGTAGGCGTGCCCGGTGTAGCCAGGACCAATAGGACAATGGTACGTGGAAATACAGAAACCAACCAAAATGATATTGCTGTTGTAGAATGAAGGCAGCTCACTTCAAACTTATCCTCAGTGCTAGTAAATGTTTGCCATCGCCAAAAGTTTAGAGTTCCTGCAGCTCTCACTTGTGAGTGGACAATGGTGACGTCACTGGCTGCGAGAAGCACGCTCCACGCAAGTACAGTGCACATACAAGAATGTAACGACTTCAACACTCGGACTCTGAAATTATATCGATACCGATCAGCTTAAAAAGAGTGCCCCGATTTTGTGTACCCCACTTATACCATGGAATGTAAGCTGTAAACAAAAAAAAATACGTTAAAGGGTTTATGTCTAGCGAATTTAAACATTTTTTGACGACGATTTATTTACTATAGCAAAATATTTCTTTAGTTCAAAAAGAAAGTTTTAAAAAAAGAAAAAAACTAATTTTGTGGTCAATAAAAGGTTCCTTTAAATATTTCGGTTTTTTTTGGCAACATTGCCTTTCTTTATAGACAAGAAAGACATTTTTGAGCTCGTTTTGTTTACGGTAAAGAAATCCTACTTAATACGAAAAGAAAAAAGTTGAGAAATAATAAATATTTACTTGGTACATTGTACATTTTAGTATGTAATGAATAGAGACCTGGAAAATTCGCGAGTACAATCAACTGCACGCTAGACTCTACAGTCCTATATACAAATAGGGCGATGTTAACAGCACGTTGGTTGTCTGCCGTCACAGTGGAAGGCGTCGATTGGACACCGTTCTCCAGGAGGTGTCAAACACCGCGTGGACCAATAGCTAAACTTACATAAACGCACGTGTTTTGAATCCTAACTTGTCGCAAAATGAATCCAAGAATTTCTCAGGCCTCTAGTAATGAAACTTATTAACTGCTAAGTTTCCTAATTAACTCGTTAGATCATCGACAAAATGGTTGAACAATCAAAATACGGTAACTCACTTTACCAGAAATAACACTGCTGAACTACTGCTACGTCAACGAAGGGTTACAATTGCCGCTGATACATCGACAAACGACAATTGTGTTCGTGGCAAAGCTACTTTACACTGGTACATATCAAGCCACAAACCACGCGTTGCAGCTAAGGAAGTGTGTGTTTGGATCGTACGGCAGAGGTGCGGCCGTCGAGGGACACTGTGGCCGTCGTCGAACGTCGGCACTTGTTCCAAGTGAAAGGCGCACGGCACTGCGACAAATATCTTCTCAATTGAGCGCTTTGCCTTGAAGAATATCTGCCTCGTACCCTACATGGCATGGGCTTTAATAGCCAACACACTAACGACACAGAGCTGAGCGCCTCGAGCACTACAGGATATTACGAAGCACGCCTTCTGGCTGTACTTGCAATCAAGGTCCAAGGGGATTGGTTTGTAGTTTATATACATTGGGGGGGGGGGCTCTTAGGGCAGAGCAAGGGTCAATTGACTGTAAAATTGTCTGGAATGAATCCGGGTTATTATTGTAACAACTGACATTTCACAAGTACAAGCGAGTTACACTGAGAGAGCGTGGCGCGGGTGTGGAGGGGGGGGAGGGGTGTGGCGAAGCTGTGTTAAAGGCTGTTCGCGATAAAGTGAGCACTTTTGAAATCAACCCTAGAAAACTGTCACTGCTCCTACCTGCATATATTTCAATGGGCGCACCGAGTGACATGTGTCCAGTAAAGTTGGTAACGATTGGGGCGGGGGGGGGGGGGGGGGGGGGGGGGGGAAGTAGTTCAATTTATTAAAGTCGAACAAAAAGTGTTAGGCAACCATTTTAGATAACTTAAAATTATTTATCTTGCTTTCTGCATTTTTCAATGCATCGAAGTGTAAAATGAGCAGATTTGCACAATATTTACTTTTCTAATAATTTCACAGTTTCACTTGACCGATGCATGATTAAAGTGATGAGACCCATGGCAGTGTTAATTTTACATATGGCGGAAGAATACACAACGTGTATACAAGTAGATCTTAAGCAAGGCTTTCAAAAGTGCTAATTTTACCGTGAACAGTCTATACCAACGTTTGGGGATGCACACCCCGTTTGCAGCAACCTCCTTCCTGGTCACTTAGTGAGAGTGCATGTTCAGAGGGTGATGTCATTGAAGGCGCGTTCACGCCAACGGGACAAGGGGCAGCGGTTAGCCTGCTCGCCTCCCACCAAAGCGAACCGGATTCAATCCCCGGCCGGTCACTCCCTGGTTTTCGCATGTGGGAAGCGTGCCGGACGATACCACTGACAGGCGGGTTGTCTCGGAGGTCTCCCATTCCCTTCATCCCTTCATTCCGGCGCTGCTCCATACTCGCCTCAATAACCCTCGCCGGCCCTCAAGACCTCGCTGTTAAGAGCCGCCCAGATCTCCTCACTCACTCTAACACTGAAAGAACTGTCTTTCATACAATGAGAAAAAAAGTTTTGTTAAATAAATCACTGTTTGTTTGACGCACCAAATAAATATTTTTCGTGTGGGTGCAATTAAACATCTTGTACTTATTTGCTTGCCACAAACTGCAACTTTTGGTTGGTGCAACTAGGGTTTTGTTTGTTAAAGAGTTTCGTTTATTATTGAAAAAGAAAAGGGAAAGACGACCGGGTTTCGAAAGTAGATCATTTGCACCCGGGCGATATGCCCTAGCAACGCTACCAAAAGTGACTGCTGGCGAGATCTGGATTTTTAAATGTGTATATACTTTTCAAATACAGTACAGCGTAATCCCGTGAGTGTGCACTTACTCTCTGGCAACATCAGCGTCGCCTCACCCATCACATGTCGCTGGCTCGGACAGTCGACTCGCAAAGTCCTCCGGAGGACGAGGCCAACTAAACTTGTCTGGTGGGCTCGACCCGGGTGTGTATTTCACACTCGCTGCAACACGAGCTGTAAATCCGCTGTCACCTCGTCGACGTCGACATAAAGCAGAATGTTCAGAAGTTCCAGGGCCTTCACGCACTTACATCGCCTATATACCCACTTTCCTCGCAGATATAGGCGCGCTACCTGAGATCGGCGTGAAGCCCGCGTGGGCGGGTGTCACATTCCATCCTCGCTTCACGTTCTACCGCAGTGGGGGGGCCGCGGTGAAGCAGCGTCTAGAACTATGGACTACAACCAAGGCGAACTCTGGGTTACATTCCCGCTTCCCGGTTTTCGCACGTGGGAATCGTGCCGGATTATGTCAATGGTGGACCGGTTTTCTCGGGGATCTCCCGTTTCCTCCGCAAGTTCATTCCGGCGTCGCTCTTTACTCACCTCGCTTTACCCTCATCGATTCTCAAGACCCTGGTTTTTAGAGCCGACCAAATCTCACACCTCGACACTCCATTCTACCACGGTGTCCTTACTAATAGCCATCGACACACATATTTATACGACGTCCCGGCAGCAGACTGTCTTTATCGTGAATTCTTGTTGGACAATCGTAGGCTATTCACAGTAAAGTGAGCACTTTTAAAAGCCCTGCTTAAGCTGTACTTGTATGCACGTTGTGAATTATTCCGCCTTATGTAAGCTTAACATTGTCATGGGCCTATCACTTTATTAATGAGCCGGCCAAGTGAACCGGTGAAAATATTAGAAAAGAATACATTTTACAAATCTGATCAATTTTACACTTTGGTGCATTAAAAAAACAGAAAGATAAATATATAGTTTTAATTACAAGAAATGGTTACCTATCATTTTTTATTCGCCGTTAAGATACGGACCTACTTCCCATCAATCGTTACCAACTTTACTAGACGCATGTCACTCAGGACGCGTGTTAAAATGAAAGCAGGTAGTGGCAGAGATTTTTTCTAAGGTTGATTTCAAAAGCGTTCACCATCATGAACAGCCTTTGTTTGTATATGCACACACACCTATCTCAAGCTGTTTTCTGAGGCCGGGAATCTCAGGAGTTATAATGTCGACATTGCCACACGCAAAAACTGCGCCATCGCCACTACGCGCAAGTTTAATTAATGGCGTGCTGTGCTGTCGTGCAGCGTGTACCTACGGGACTTAACTCTTTTACCCTATAATTCTATTGGCGGAAATTGTTTAGCAGTGTTCAGTGCAGAGCTGTAGTTTCGCAGTACTTCACACAGAATATTTTATGCTGTAGCAGCCTGAAAGTGTTTTTTTTTTTTACCATATTGAATAATTTTAAAATAGTGTTTGCAAGAAGCGTGTCCTGTCAAAAGTGGTATTATGCCATATTGTGCTATGTTAGTTGTTCTCGCGTGCAGATTGTGCACATATGAAACAGTTTTTATTAAAGTCATTTAATATTCATAAACGTTGCAATACAATTCGCACGCCACGTAGAAGAGCGAATTAACGAAATATTTTACGCCGCAGTTCTGTTTCATCAATTTGCGGAGTAGAAAAGATTTTTCCGACAACAATGCCATGCTATGGAAGAATATTTTTTTTACGGAAGTTGGCAGGAACAATTGTCTAGGATAGCCCTTGGAAGACTTTGTTCTGCATATTTTTCTCCAAAAATCCTGTACATTTAAATAAAATATCGTCTTTCATTGACCTTCCTTTGGCTATTGGCCGGGTGTCTGAGTGAGAAGACATTTTCTACTCTACTGGACCAATTATAATAAAGTTGCATTGACACTGAACGTCTATGATTGACTGACGGACACTTAGGACGTGTGAGAGTTTGAATCATCCAACCGCGATATTGGTCCTGAACTAACGCGATATTGGTCCTGAACTAACGTGTTTTGTAGTACAACTAGACGTAGATTCTTTCACAAAGAACAGGTGGCCCTATCAATTGCTTTTGCAAATCCAAACGTAATCACTAGGGACAGGGGTTTATCGCGAAAATATTTATGGCTATGCTAGACTTCAATATCTTACGTCCACAACCACACCTTGCTTTGGTTATTGGTCGCGTTTCTACGTGACAAGACATGTTCTTATTTGACTGGGCAAATCGTAAGAAAGTACTCCGATACTGAACGTCCATGATTCGCAGAGAGACACTTGAAGCATGTGACGTTTAAAATCATCCAACCACGAAAGTGCATTTAAACTAAAGTGTTTTGGACTACAACTGGTGTCTTGAAATCTTGTCGCGATAAACACCTGTCCGTAGTAATCACCGTTAGCCACCAAAGTGTGGTTTCGAGTGGGGAAGGGAAAAGGTTGTCTCTGCGTTTTAGAAAAGGTGTTCCTCTGTAAGAAGTGTAGACGGAGTACCTACCCCATGTGTCGGCAAGCCACGGGCGTGATAACATAATTGTACTGTTCAAGATGTGCCTTGAATAAACCGCCTATTACAGGCTCCCCGTAGGAAATTCTCAAACCTCCTTCACCCCGTCTTTCTCACTCACTCTCACTATTATGTAAGAGCGTGAAGCCGACATCAGAAGGCAAGTGGTTGCCCTTGAAACTCACTGTTGTAACAGTTCGTTACATCTCATCTGAGTGCATCTCTCCAGTTTGCCGTCCACGCCACGTTCCTTCACTTAGCCGACAAACTTTGCCAGCGTGTTGAACACACGATACGCACGGGAAATATACATTCATACCCGCTATGGGGCAGCGCGGCCGACACCAAGCTGGAGTTATACAGCCACGTGTAACGAAAATATCAGATTTACTAACAACGATAAGTCTTATTACTACGACAGTTTTAATCAGCAAACGTAATTTTAAAATAAACTAGAAAACCACGAGCAAATAACAACCTTACGACAAAGGGTGAGGATGCACAAAGAGTCATAGCAGTCATTAAAACAGACTGGAAAATCCCGGCCAACTGACAAACATCATCTAGGTGACAATTCCGACCAGTAACAATTCCGGCCAGGTCCCTCGACGAAAAAAAAAAAGGGGGGGGAGAGTGCACCCGTATTTTCGTACTTTTCGATGCTTCTCTGAATATTTTCGTCGGTACTGACGTACAACTTGCCATGTTATGTTAGGCTAGGTTATGAGTTCGTGGCGGGAACTGTCATTGGCCCTGTACTAATGTTTGAACTGAGCCCTCGCTTTGTAAACAAGTGACCGAGATTGTCGCAAATTTTCCCCCTGCCGTAATCGGGAAAACACCAAAAATCACAAACGGAGATGGCCCCGGAATAAGAACAACAGACGGAACATCGGAATTATGGACATGGATTTTTAAAGATCAAGAGAATAGGTATGATATGATTGTGTGTGTGAGAATTTGTACCGTCACGGAAAAAAAGCAGTGCTGTTTCGACTATGCCCTTTTTGGGCCCGCGGAGAGGAGGCGGGGGATGTTTCTGGTTACCCAGCATCCCCCAAAACTGAGTCCGTGTGCACTCGAACGCACTAGGCCACGAATGTAGTTAATGGGGGTATTGCCCTGCTTACATTCAATAGTGAAGGACAAGCGCGGAATGCGAGTAATTAGTGAATGTGTGAGTAGTCTAGGGTAGTTTTATTTTTCACTTTCGGACAGCATGACGGTTTCAAATTTGTAAAGTTCCCGGTGGACTCTGAAGATCAAAAGAGCCTATTTAGCTTAAGTTCTTTTTATTTTTTTTATTTTTGCGGGAGTTAATCTAAGATTAATAAGAAGCATTTTAGGCATGACCTTTTAACAGATACTGGCCACCAAAAGGGGAGGTTTGGCGAGGCCACAGCAGGTTCTACCGGAAACATTATCCTTAATTGTGGTACAGATGATTAAAACATCGTATACAGGCAAATAAATACATCAGAAAGATAATTATAAACTAGTAGAAAATAACCATAACAGAAAATAACAAGGAAATCTATCTAAAAATAAGTAAACACTCGTCAAGTAAATAACTAATAATTTCAACACAAAATATCCAAATAGAGACCGATACTTGATCATAGCCACAAATTTGATCACAAACAAAAAAAAAACTAATTAAATGGGACATGACTTGGTCAATGATTAGAGACACATTAACACGACAGAGAACATAGGAAAACAAAACAACGGAATACAGTGTGGCCCAACGATTACTTTCAGCCCGTCTGGAAACTGCTCGTGGCGAATGACCTGTAAGAGTGGCGAGGAGAGATTTGGGGAGGCTGTTGAGAATGGATGTACGCGCGCATTCAAGGTCAAGGAGCGAGGGAGCGATACGGGCAACACAAACACACGCGAAGGGCGTCGGCAGCAGCAATCAGTGACTGGGTCAGCAGTGGGGCACTGCGGAAGGAGGTCGGCAGCTCCAGCTCAGTGATGGGTCAGCTGTGGGCACTGCAGAAGGACGTCAGTGGTTCCAATCAGGACTGATCGCATGTGGCACTGCGGAAGGAGGTCGGCAGCTCCACCAGGACTGATCAGCAGTGGGCACTGCGGAAGGAGGTCGGCAGCTCCAGCTCAGTGACTGGGTCAGCATGTGGGGCACTGCGGAAGGAGGTCGGCAGCTCCCAACTCAGTGACTCGATCTGCGGATCTGCATGTGTGGCACTGTGTATTGTGTACAGCGTCACCAACTCAGGGACTGGATCAGCATGTGTGGCACTGGAGAAGGACGTCATCGGTACCCAACTCAAGGACTTGATCAGCATGTGTGGCACTGCAGAAGGAGGTCAGCGGCACCCAACTTAGGGACTGGATCAGCATGTGTGGTACTGCGGAAGGAGGTCAGAGGTACCCAACTCAGTGACTGGATCAGCATGTGTGGCACGCAAGAATAAAACAGATTTAGAGAAAATTCAGAATATATTGTGTGTTCATATAGCACTCGCATGGCTATTCAATGTAAACGAATGTTATGTCCAGTTGGGCGCTTCACTTGTAACCCACTCGCAGACGACTTCAACAGCGTATTATATTCGATTTTAGTACGTTTAACGTTTTATCATGACATTTAAAAGCTCCTATAGTCGTCGGAACATTATTTCGTGGCATATTTTTAATTAAAATATGGGGAATGGTAGCAAATCAACCAAAACACCGTATGCTACACTTCCATTTAAATGTATATATTTCATAACTTTACATATTTAATTGGGAAATTGATATATAGTTATCTGAGACAAACACACTCACGTTTTATGTATATTATCGGTTAGGTCAAAAATGTATGAATTTTAATTAATGACGATTTTAATACTCTTCGAAATACACGGTAAAGATTAGCCGATACAATGTTTCGGGCTACCAATGATCACGTGACCTTTACACCGGAAAACAACCGTATAAACTTCACGAAAAAACTGGCTTCACTTGTTAACACTGCATGGTATAGGGCATTGCAACCCCCTGCCGACAGACTGACGAGTAGCGTCACTGAAAACTTGCAGTTTTCCATTAGAACGGAAATCAAGACAGCGTGGAATGTCTTTACTGTTTCGCGGACAGAGTTGCCAGATAATTCTCAAACTTGCTAAACATTACGCATTCTAACCAATCCCCTCTGATTTATATCAAAGACAAGGAACTGATTTGCTATGAAATTAATCCTCACGTCAGCCTTTGCAAACTAGAATCATTGTCGTACTTAAGATGTAAGTATTTTAACATCGAAATATTATATATATATATATATATATATATATATATATATATACACACACCTTAGATATTAAATTCTGAGTGTAATGGATTATACACACTGTTGTTACATTTGCGACGTAACAACGAGGACAGGCAAGATTGAAATGCGACCAACGGTTGGTTTATAAACAATAATCGCAGTCAACGAGGAGATATTCGCAAAGGCAGAAATGACTGATCTCCTGTTTTCCCCGCTCTTACATTCAGGCACAACTCCGTTCTCACCTCGTTTCACCCTCATCTTCTCACTGTATGTCAATGTCAAGAGCGGCCCAAATATCTTCACTTCACTCTCAGTTTCTTCTCTGTCTACTGTTCTACGCTGTGACTGTATAAAGTCTGCAAACCACGCGTGAAAATGGGAAATGATGAGGGGGGGAGGTTGTCTGCTACTACTTCAAAGGCAACGGCAGGCTACAATTATAGCGACGGGAACAGTCATCGCTGTTGTAACAACTCTACAGACGGAACTCAGGGCAGAGCGAGCTCTTTCATTTAACAACTTCTTTAAGAACACCGCCCATTATTTCCGTTGAAGGCCGCGTGTATGTAACTAACAATTGGGTATTAAGTGGCTGTAGCTGGTATAAAAACAGTGATAGTAACTTAAAATATAATTACCACTGAAATTGAAAACCTCTCTTAATTATAATTATGTCCACTGCTATTCATCACCATCATTCCAAATGGCTACCGGGCACACAACCAGTCCCTCATTCTGTTGCAGTTGTCACTTAAGGCGATTCCACATCTTAAAGTTGACAGGTGAGAAGGTGAAATGAAAGAATTAATAAAGACACTAATAAAATTTAATGATAGCTAAAACTACTACAATTTAATAAGAGTTGGTGGAGGAAGGACAGATGAGGGAATTTTTCACTTTCCCTCAATAATTCACCCTTGAAGATAGCCCCAGATCGGTGCCCTCGTGCTCAGCGTCTGCCTCAATTCAATGTCGCCCAAACAGAGACTTCGCTTCCAGGTTCGCACCCCCCGATCACACTTCTCACCCTCCTCCTGTTAATGTGTTGCAACTCCTCCAATATTCGCGACAGCTTGGTGTGGGCGGAGTTACAATTGTGTGTTAGCCAGGCTTAAGTACTGTGATCCAACTTGCAGGTTTGTGGTGAAGGATTCCGCTTCCACAGTGCCACACATGCTGATCCAGTCACTGAGTTGGGTGTCACTGACCTCCTTCCGCAGTGCCACACATGATGATACAACCCATTAGTTAGGTACCGCTGACCTCGTTCTGCAGTGGCACACATTCTGATCCAGTCCCTGAGTTAGATACCGCTGACCTCCTTCTGCAGTGCCACACATGCTGATCCAGTCCCTGAGTTGGGTGCTGCTGACCTCCTTCTGCAGTGCCACACATGCTGATCCAACCCATGAGTTGGGTGCTGCTGACCTCCTTCTGCAGTGCCACACATGCTGATCCAGTCCTTGAGTTGGGAACCACTGACGTCCTTCTGCAGTGCCACACATGCTGATCCAGTCACTGAGTTGGGAGCTGCCGACCTCCTTCCGCAATGCCCCACATGCTGATCAAGTCCTTGAGTTGGGTACCACTGACGTCCTTCTGCAATTCCACACATGCTGATCCAGTCCCTGAGTTGGCTGCCGCTGACCTCCTTCCGCAGTGCCACACATACTGATCCAGTCACTGAGTTGGGAGCTGCCGACTTCCTTCCGCAATGCCCCACATGCTGATCCAGTCCTTGAGTTGGGTACCACTGACGTCCTTCTGCAGTGCCACACATGCTGACCCAGTCACTGAGTTGGGAGCTGCCGACCTCCTTCCGCAATGCCCCACATGCTGATCCAGTCCTTGAGTTGGGAACCACTGACGTCCTTCTGCAGTGCCCCACATGCTGACCCAGTCACTGAGTTGGGAGCTGCCGACCTCCTTCCGCAGTGTCCCACATGCTGATCCAGTCCCTGAGTTGGCTGCTGCTGACCGCCCTTCGCGTGTGTGTTGGTGTTGCCCGTATCGCTCCCTCGCTCCTTGACCTTGAATGCGCGCGTACATCCCATTCTCAACAGCCTCCCAAGTCTCTCCTCGCCACTCTTACAGGTCATTGGCCACGAGCCATTTCCAGACGGGCTGAAAGTAATCGTTTCGCCACACTGTATTCCGTTGTTTTGTTTTCCTATGTTCTCTGTCGTGTTAATGTGTCTCTAATCACTGACCAAGTCATGTCCCATTTATTAGTTTTTTTTTTTGTTTGTGATCAAATTTGTGGCTATGATCAAGTATCGGTCTCTTTTGGATATTTTGTGTTGAAATTATTAGTTATTTACTTGACGAGTGTTTACTTATTTTTAGATAGATTTCCTTGTTATTTTCTGTTATGGTTATTTTCTACTAGTTTATAATTATCTTTCTGATGTATTTATTTGCCTGTATACGATGTTTTAATCATCTGTACCACAATTAAGGATAATGTTTCCGGTAGAACCTGCTGTGGCCTCGCCAAACCTCCCCTTTTGGTGGCCAGTATCTGTTAAAAGGTCATGCCTAAAATGCTTCTTATTAATCTTAGATTAACTCCCGCAAAAATAAAAAAAATAAAAAGAACTTAAGCTAAATAGGCTCTTTTGATCTTCAGAGTCCACCCGGAACTTTACAATTTTGAAACCGTCATGCTGTCCGAAAGTGAAAAATAAAACTACCCTAGACTACTCACACATTCACTAATTACTCGCATTCCGCGCTTGTCCTTCACTATTGAATGTAAGCAGGGCAATACCCCCATTAACTACATTCGTGGCCTAGTGCGTTCGAGTGCACACGGACTCAGTTTTGGGGGATGCTGGGTAACCAGAAACATCCCCCGCCTCCTCTCCGCGGGCCCAAAAAGGGCATAGTCGAAACAGCACTGCTTTTTTCCGTGACGGTACACATCCTCACACACACAATCATATCATACCTATTCTCTTGATCTTTAATAATCCATGTCCATAATTCCGATGTTCCGTCTGTTGTTCTTATTCCGGGGCCATCTCCGTTTGTGATTTTTGGTGTTTTCCCGATTACGGCCGGGGGAAAATTTGCGACAATCTCGGTCACTTGTTTACAAAGCGAGGGCTCAGTTCAAACATTAGTACAGGGCCAATGACAGTTCCCGCCACGAACTCATAACCTAGCCTAACATAACATGGCAAGTTGTACGTCAGTACCGACGAAAATATTCAGAAGCATCGAAAAGTACGAAAATCCGGGTGCACTCTTCCCCCCCCCTTTTTTTTTTTCGTCGAGGGACCTGGCCGGAATTGTTACTGGTCGGAATTGTCACCTAGATGATGTTTGTCAGTTGGCCGGGATTTTCCAGACTGTTTTAATGACTGCTATGACTCTTTGTGCATCCTAACCCTTTGTCGTAAGGTCGTTATTTGCTCGTGGTTTTCTAGTTTATTTTAAAATTACGTTTGCTGATTAAAACTGTCGTAGTAACAAGATTTACCGTTGTTAGTAAATGTGATATTTTCGTTACACGTGGCTGTATAACCCCAGCTTGGTGTCGGCCGCGGCTGCCCCATAGCGGGTATGAATGTATATTTCCCGTGCGTATCGTGTGTTCAACACGCTGGCAAAGTTTGTCGGCTAAGTGAAGGAACGTGGCGTGGACGGCAAACTGGAGAGATGCACTCAGATGAGATGTAACGAACTGTTACAACAGTGAGTTTCAAGGGCAACCACTTGCCTTCTGATGTCGGCTTCACTCTCTTACATAATAGTGAGAGTGAGTGAGAAAGACGGGGTGAAGGAGGTTTGAGAATTTCCTGCGGGGAGCCTGTAATAGGCTGTTTATTCAAGGCACATCTTGAACAGTACAATTATGTTATCACGCCCGTGGCTTGCCGACACATGGGGTAGGTACTCCGTCTACACTTCTTACAGAGGAACACCTTTTCTAAAACGCAGAGACAACCTTTTCCCTTCCCCACTCGAAACCACACTTTGGTGGCTAACGGTGATTACTACTGACAGGTGTTTATCGCGACAAGATTTCAAGACACCAGTTGTAGTCCAAAACACTTTAGTTTAAATTGCACTTTCGTGGTTGGATGATTTTAAACGTCACATGCTTCAAGTGTCTCTCTGCGAATCATGGACGTTCAGTATCGGAGTACTTTCTTACGATTTACCCAGTCAAATAAGAACATGTCTTGTCACGTAGAAACGCGACCAATAACCAAAGCAAGGTGTGGTTGTGTACGTAAGATATTGAAGTCTAGCATGGCCATAAATATTTTCGCGATAAACCCCTGTCCCTAGTGATTACGTTTGGGTTTGCAAAAGCAATTGATAGGGCCACCTGTTCTTTGTGAAAGAATCTACGACTAGTTGTACTACAAAACACGTTAGTTCAGGACCAATATCGCGTTAGTTCAGGACCAATATCGCGGTTGGATGATTCAAACTCTCACACGTCCTAAGTGTCCGTCAGTCAATCATAGACGTTCAGTGTCAATGCAACTTTATTATAATTGGTCCAGTAGAGTAGAAAATGTCTTCTCACTCAGACACCCGGCCAATAGCCAAAGGAAGGTCAATGAAAGACGATATTTTATTTAAATGTACAGGATTTTTGGAGAAAAATATGCAGAACAAAGTCTTCCAAGGGCTATCCCAGACAATTGTTCCTGCCAACTTCTGTAAAAAAAATATTCTTCCATAGTATAGCATTGTTGTCGGAAAAATCTTTTCTACTCCGCAAATTGATGAAACAGAACTGCGGCGTAAAATATTTCGTTAATTCGCTCTTCTACGTGGAGTGCGAATTGTATTGCAACGTTTATGAATATTAAATGACTTTAATAAAAACTGTTTCATATGTGCACAATCTGCACGCGAGAACAACTAACATAGCACAATATGGCATAATACAACTTTCGACAGGTCACGCTTCTTGCAAACACTATTTTAAAATTATTCAGTATGGTAAAATAAAAACACTTTCAGGCTGCTACAGCATAAAATATTCTGTGTGAAGTACTGCGAAACTATAGCTCTGCACTGAACACTTGGCACTCTGTACAATTACCGCCATTCAAAACAAGCTGAAATTGTGTCACACCCACCTTTATAGGAATCACATTTATATTGCTATTATTTATTTCCCACGCCACGGTCCGCAATTGACTCGCTTTATGCGCTGAAGAAGTATTATTACTGGCTGTCTCTCAGTCAAATGGACCGGCGAATTGATAGTCTCTCAATTATAGTAATTTTTCGCGAAAAGATATGAGTACACGGAAGACTACAACACTATATGCACCCAACAGCAGTTTCTTTATTGTCATTGGTT
Source organism: Dryococelus australis (assembly GCA_029891345.1). Classification (NCBI taxonomy): domain Eukaryota; kingdom Metazoa; phylum Arthropoda; class Insecta; order Phasmatodea; family Phasmatidae; genus Dryococelus; species Dryococelus australis. The sequence continues at coordinate 12,920,608 of CM056995.1, read as the reverse complement.
GATGTCTGTTTGAGAAGGCGTTTACATATTTGACCGGGCCACTGAGATTTCGGCAACATCGGGACGGCTCCTACGTGATTCGTGCTCAGACAGTTAACACGTGTCAGAAAGTAATCCAGCCAATCAAGATAGATGAATGACTCTACAGTGTCTTCAAATACAACTTGCGATGAAATATTTTCGCGAAATTTCACTACACCTAGTAATTAATAACGCCACCGTTTTTCGTCAAAAGATTTATGCGTAGGCTAGACTCCAACTTCCAATGTGCAAGTTTTCAATTTTCATTTGGCCGTTGTAATTAGGGACAGGCGTGTTTCGCGGAAAACATTTATGGTCGTGCTAGACTTGAATATTTTACGTCCACTATCGCAACTCTGGCTATTGACCGCGCGTCTACGTGGGTAGACATGAGTAGATGTATAATGGGGGTTCTGAGGCAGGGGCGGGACGAGGAGACGACCGCCATATTGGATTCCGCCATCTTGTATTTCCTTTTTCCCTTCAAAAATTTCCCTTTTCCCCTCAAAATTTCCTGTTTTTCCTAAAACATTTCCCTTTTTTCCCTAGAAATTTCCCGTTTTTTCTAAAAAAAAATTCCCCGATTTTTCAAAAATTGCGGCTCACACATATCTTCAATTTGGTTGAGATACCCCCAAACTCAGTCACATTGAGGAGCTGACAAAATATAATTAATTTAATTATTATTTTATAAAATTAAATGTATTTTTTTAATTAAAAAGTTTAAAGACGTTAGTATAAAGGATTATATATGTACCGGACTCGTTTTTCCAAGGAACATTCGATCATGATGTCATACCACCATTCTGTCTCGTTTTTCATGCTCTAATATTCCATTTTGGCTCTCTCTCTTTCTGTCTTGTCGCTCTCATTCAATCTCTTTCTCTCTCACTCTCTTTCATTTCTCTCTGTTTCCATAGGTTTTCTCGGGGATTCCCCTATTTTTCTCTCTCTTCCTTTAATTATTCCCATTTCTATTGTCTCTCACATTAAACTGTATTTTAAATGTATTTCTAATACTAAATCTGTTTAAAGAACTTAAATTATGTAAATTTCACACTTTCCCATGACATCTGGTAACATTTACAAAAACATTTATCATGTAGGTGAAGGTACTTTAACCCAGAACCTAGTCGCGATAGCCACTGGGTCACCACAACCTCATATCAATGCAAGTGCTTAAATGTTCTTTATACACTTCCAAGCGAAATTGGCGAATTCCCTCGTTCAGTTACAGAAATATTGTTTATGTATTTATATTTATTTTCAATCAGCGCATAGATGGCTTAGGAATACTGTATTTTAGAGCAGTTTTGGTTTATTTAAAGGCAAGAGATGTACTATATTAAAATCATTTCGCTATTTTCAGTCAGGATCTGAATCATATAAATATATATATAATTTTTAAATCATTATGTAGCAAAGCATGTCGTGTTCGTAAACGCGTGGATATTTATATTCATAGGTGATAATTATTTGCGAAATCTTAGGAGGCAGGCAGTCTCGCAAAATTTTAGTTTGCAAGTAACATTTCTAGCTGCAGGAATGTAAGTTTAAACCCTATATAACCATAATAGTAATTAGTTAAAAATAATATTTTTCCTTTTTAATGAGATATTTTTTATAACATACTGGGTACCCTATGATACTGGATTAAAATAAGAAATAAAATATTCAAGTATTTTCGTTTTTTTTTCAGATTTAATTAACATATATTAAAACACTTTAAAAATATACACGTTCATCTACATCCTTATACAAATCTCAGTCCTTCGTTGAATATGAAACCATCTATTCTGACACTTATAAACTTCGTATTGTCGTGCAGTAAGCTTGAAGGCAAAGCCCTTACTTACAGCAAAAGCGACACCGATTAGCCACTGTAAGTTCTGTAGATTATACACTAGTAGGTCCAGATGGTTCGACTGTCGTAATATCGAAAGGAGCAGGAATCAGGAACTAAGTTGTCGATCATATCGATTATGAAAGTTGTAGCAACCCAGATATAAACTTCTCAGTACTGTATGTCTTTTAGAGATGTAGCCATCATCAATCCATAGGTTTCTCACTTACCTAGGCTCCTTGCATATATCCACTTTGTGATATCATGAACTATGAATATTTTCATGTGTTCATAATCCATAAAGTAGAAAAAGATATCAATGTTATAGCCTATGTGTTGTGTGGACTGAATCCGCTCGTTCTCAGCTGTAGATTATCAATCGAATAGTGTGTGCAGCCAGAGCCCTTCAGTACCATTTCTTCTTCTTCGCGACACACCTTCTTTAAGCGGTTTTGAACACTCTCTTCGAATTCATGCACATTGTAGATAGGCTCATTAGATGTCTCGAATGCCTTTCGTCTGTGCTCATAATTGTATGGTTCTGGTTTATTATAGCTGCATTCCAGCCATATATTATATTTCACACCACCATATTCTTCCACCTCCTCTGCAAGTTGTTTATTATATTTTGTTTCATATATACCAGAAATGAACAAATATCTTTCGTCGAAGCTGTCAGATTCCGAGCAACAGAAGACCTCTGAACGCATACTGCTTCAGGAAAAATCCATTTGCATTACGTTTTATCTGACAGGTTATTTTTGTAGGTTGTGATGACGAATTGATAGGTGTAGCATCTTTTTAACCAGTCAAAGCTGCACTAGGGACGGTTTTTGCTCTAAACTGCACAGAGGAAGGATGATCTGCTCGTTCGACATTGGTAGATTATACATCATTTTGCCTTGTTTAAAATATATATTTAAACTGTCGGTGCGTGCAAACAGTTTATAGCGCTTCTCACACCGATATCCCATGCATACGGTACTCCTTACACATGCAGTCTTTTAATGCCTTCATGCTTCATTGACGTTAGCGAAAATCGTGTCGCAGTAGCTGCATGGAAGTCCTGCTGAAAGCAACGAACTGCCGATAGCATTCACAGCCGTATTTTTCTGCTTCGATGATTTTCCAGTGCTTGTTGTGTCAGTCACCACCTCAGTACAGTTCCGATGAAATGTTGACAGATAACGCTTAGCAGGAAGTGAAGGTAGACCAGTACAGGTTTCGAGATTTCTTCTCAGATGGTCACTTTGCCAAGCAACTTGCGATTTGCATTTTTCACATTTAAAAGTAACATGCTTCACATTCAGAATACAGTTGACCTCATGTCTCCGAACATTGCGGCTGTAGGAATATATATCTTGTCACAATAGCAACAACGAAGCCTTGACGAAGTCGTCGATGACATCACTGCTGTAGATGATCCATCTGAAGAAGTCGAGTGCGATGCAGCTACCACAGGTGTCCCATCCGAAGAAGTCGATAGCATTGCGCTAACATCAGACATTGATGAACCAGCAACCTTTGGCTCCATACTATATTCCAGTTGTTCACACGAGCTGAGACGAAGTGTCTTTCACGACTGCCGCAGTTAAACTGAGCTTCCTAACTGGAACCCAGCTGCTTATATATACTCGCAAGAAGGCTCTATACCGGTCACCGTAACTGAAGTTTACAGAAACTGTAGAGTTCAGATCAGACGAAACACAAACATCCCTGCCATCTGCTCTACCAAACATAATCAGACTACATATAGCACCTCAACACACACCGACCTTACCAAAATAATCACAAGTCCAACATTCAAATGAACAAAACATATAAAAACAGTCACGATCATAATATGGAACCACTTCAAACTATGTGACAATCAACATAAACCCAACTTACAAAACTCCTAACATCAATCATCACAAACAAAACTCAATAGTTAACAACTAAATTAAAAACTATCATACAAAAAATGAACAAATTTCCATCATCTGTCTTCCAATACACAATATCACACACACATACACACACACATATATAATCGTAAGTATAATGATATACAAACAGGAAAAAAAGCCTTACCAACATTCAATTTATCTAATTTACTATATAACATCAATCAAAACAAAATTAAGATCCAAATAAAACACCCATCGCACTCAAATCGTGCTATCCCATACTACATATAGCAATTAAAACATGTTTATTACATAAAAACTCCGTAGTCAAAGATTGTTTCTTAAGATGTGCACTTTTTAAAGTTATTTCGATCCTTCTAGAATACTGTGATCACATCTGAGTAGCAAGTATTTACACAATTAAACCTTCTTTCATTTCACAAGACACTTAAATTTTGTTTACATGTAACTATATTTATATACTGCGAAAAGCATAAATATCATGCATAAATACTGATTTAGTCAATACTTCAACCTAAATGCAGGCATGTATAGTTATATTAACACATTCTTCGTTTCAATTCCCAAAGAGGTCAATACGCATATATGAATTACTATGTGCGATATTTCTTTAAACCCAGTCATCTTAAACATTAAATATTAAATGTACTTTAACATTATCGTTCTTTTATTCTGTCTTTAAGTTAAAGACATGCAAATTTAATATAGTGCAATAGAAATGCTAAGAACTCATCACACAACAAACATCAACAGTACATAATGCAAGTCGATGAATTCCTAACATACCCTATCATAACCAAAGACATTTAAATATTTATTATTATTCTAGGAAGAATGTATTGTGATGGCTAGCTAATTCTTGCAATTCCCTGAAGAACACCATGTTTGTTATACATACAGCTTAACAATTAGATATACTTAAAAAAAATGGTATTGATCATAACATGTTAGGCTTACATCAGGAGAGTTGAGCACACACACACATTATCAATCATCAAGAGTAAAATATGTAAATTAGCATAAAAAATACATATTTTGCAAGAATATTTAGATATAAGAAGTATATACATAGTAAATCAAGAATCATACAGGATAAGTACATATTTCTTTTAATCACTTATCAAGTAAATTAAGCAAAGTATTGGCGTAATGAATATCCAAATGCAACGACTATGTATGTATTGATCAGAAACCAAACACACATAGAACAATGAAAAACAAAAAACAAGGATGGAAGCCAACTATAGGTTTAAGAACATACTCATTGCTTCATTGCAAGTCTAGAACACTTATGAATAGTTGATATGTATTGATTATCTACCATGATTAATATCACTCTAAGTACGCATCTTAACAAAATGAAATCTAACTTCTGATTAACACATGTATGATATCAAGCATAACTTACATACAAGCCATTTTGTAATGCACTACACAAGTAACACCTAAACAACATGCTTTTCCATTAAACTATCTCACAATATATTCAACTCCAATACAGCATTAGTCATTCAACAAATGAATAGCTATCCATACCTACTTAGTTTATCATCATCTCTACAAGGGAGAACAACGATCTCGAGGAAAAGATATGTTCTGTAGGGCGAACAATAAAGTTGCTATTTGCATGGGTTGTACACTTTCTCTCGTTGGATGTTCTATTAGGTGTCTGTGATCTGTTCGGGTGTTAGGTAACAAATTCTTGTCGTTTACATGCATGTTCTAGCGGCAATGTTGTAAGTAGATTCGCTCTCATCTGCTTGGTTTTAATTAATTTTTTTTACATTAAATTTTCTTTAGATTGATTTTTTATATTTCTGTACATTAAATATATATATAAATATATATATATAAATATATATATAAATATATATATATATATATATATATATATATATATTTATATATATATTTAATGTACAGAATATAAAAAATCAATCTAAAGAAAATTTAATGTAAAAAAAATTAATTAAAACCAAGCAGATGAGAGCGAATCTACTTACAACATTGCCGCTAGAACATGCATGTAAACGACAAGAAATTTGTTACCTAACACCCGAACAGATCACAGACACCTAATAGAACATCCAACGAGAGAAAGTGTACAACCCATGCAAATAGCAACTTTATTGTTCGCCCTACAGAACATATCTAACAAGCTATCACAATACAACAATACGTACATAGATCTATTCCAAAACACCACACAGAATAACACAAACTATCACACAAAGAATCTAAAATATTCCATTCGACAAACCTGCTACACCTAATACTTGCTCCTATTGAAGCAAATTGATCCAAAATAACCTCAAATTTTCCCAAAATGAGCAAAATATACTCCAAAACACACACACACATAATGAAATAAATCCCTAAATCCTACATCACTTTCTAACACTGTGGTGTACCTAAACACACCAACCATTGACACTTTTCGTGAACATAGTAACATACAAGGAAGAAAATATCATATTTGAAAATCATCCCAGGATAATTAAACACATCAATAAGGGCTATAATTCATTGCTTTTTTTAAAAAGTGTATGCAAAACCCTTAAAATAACTATCTCCATATACAGCTCACAAACAAGGAATAAACCATTTTTACGTATTAGTCGTTTAGTGTGCCAAGACAAATACCCCATAATCGAAATGTCTTAGGTTCGAACAAGACCGTAATTGAGCAAACATGCGATCCTGAAATTATCAAAAACATCTCCCAGCATACAAGTGTCCAAACATATATACTGAATGGCGTACTGCAACAGGTTTATGCAGTGGAATTCATCCCATGTGGCTTGGGCATGAGCGTAATCCTCTTCGCTAACACCTTCACCTTTCATGACATTATGAAATGTGTACTTTGATGGGAGTTATGTGCACATCATACTATCTTCGGACTTAATAAAGTCATAAGGAAACAATCCCTTTTTGCAATTTCAAATTGGGTGTTGTGTGGAAACATCGAGCAGGTGATACTCAATTGCACAGGTTTCAAATTACCTGCCAAAGTTTCCAGCGAGGCGCTCATGAACTGAAAATAATCAGTGAAATGTAACTTGAAATGTTGCGTCTTTCCTTTTGAGTAAATCCCATTGGGAATACATTTGATGATGTACTTGTACTTTTCAAGAGTTATTCCAATCACCTCGATTCTACCCAGGTTTTCGATTATCACGGTTCCGTCGGGTTTTGTTATGTGACCTTCAGCCAATGGCTTTATGAGAAAGTGAGCATCATAGTTTTGCAGGCTATGAAAGACAGCAACAAGTTGTTTAATGGGCAGTCTGAAATTCAAATTGCATTTTTATGTGCGTGGACTCTGATTTCCCCAGTCAGATGGTGATGGTCGACCACAATATCTGTACCGAGTTGCTTTTTACAAATATGACAACTTTTCTGAGCCACCAAACTAGGTTTATCAGCTGGGGTTTTTGGTCTCATTGGAACAGTCAAGCTGTATATTCCTGCAACCCACTTTGTCAATTCAACCAATTTATCTACTAACTGGCTCATATGATCATCACCCACAAACTCAAATTAGTTATATAATGCTGGATTGTACGAAGAAACCAACAAAAAGCTACAAGCAAATGGAACATGTTGGTTGATGCTTTTCTTATTACTCATGTTATCATTGGGGAGCAAGTGGACAAGGGTTTCAAATATATCTCTGTGTCACAATAGGTGACGAAACCCAATCTCTTTTGTTTGCTGTAACCCTGAAATTGCAAGTACTTGTCGTCACTAATACGGAAAGTACTGCGAACAGCCTCATGTTGCTGACAGAGATCATTATGTTTTGCGATTTTTTCCTCACTACTAAAGTATTGGAGACAATGATTGCAAGCATGTTTCTTGTTTTTCTATTTCGCAACTGGCTGTTAAGCAGCCTTGACAAATCCTTAAATAAACCGAATGCAAATGTGTATTATTACCACAAGCGCGAATGACCAATACATTTACGTGATGTGTATGTCATACATGATAAATACGCATTGTTACAATAACCCCTTGCTTATCGAAAGTTTCGTCAATATTTTTACAATCTTTGTTTACTGCAGAGTAGACATTGATAGAAATACCATTATTCTCCTCAAACTTTTGTATATCCTGTAACACTACAGGATCAGACAGGCCTTCAGTATCCAAAACCTTGTAAGGATTTGGATATGAAGAAGAATGACTAGCATTTTGTGTGGCAGGAAACAAAGCTGATATAACGGTGTAATGAAAACACAGCCGCTCAGAACACTGCACATTAATGCACACATTCCTATTGGCAATAAACTTGGTGAGCTGAGTGTGAGCAGCACCAATGTTGAATGTTCTAAAATGTGGTATGTGAATATCCATATTCAGAATTAGAAGCAGACTCCAGCCGCTACCACGAGCACTAAATTCCTCAAACCTGTTGGTGATGTAAAGCTTAATTGTATCACTGTAGATTTCACCCACATTGCTTAAATACAGGACAGGTAGTAATTTACTTTTAAAGTAAAACGCCTGCATAGCGCCTTCCTCAGCCAAAAAGGACTTCAAATATTTAACCGCTATGGTGACTTTAAGCATTATTGGCCAGGGTGATGCCGTTGTTAACATTAACAAAGGGACTCTGCACCTTGTAAAAGATCTTTCAAAATCTGCATCAATCTCTAGTTGATCATTAAGTTTGCGTGCATCACTCAATCTACCCACAATTGTCGTGGACAATAGCTTATACCTCAATTCAGGCAATGGAGCTTCCACTGAGTTAGAGGAATCGGAAAATGAATTATTTTCCATTTCCCTAAACAAAGTCTCTCTACCTGACTCGAAAGTCAGCTGTGAGGTGGATGAAGTACTATCCGAATCACTCGAATTTTCTGTCAGATAGAAACAAATCGTCTAACAGGAGATCTACTTTCCGTGTTTGGGGGGAATGGTCATGTTCTGATCTGTTGCATCTGATGGTCTTTCTGTGTGTGAATCAGTGTTCGATTCACTCAAGAATAAATTATCCAATAACAAATCTAAACAATGCTGTTTAGGTGAAATGACAATGTCTTGACAGCATATACTAGGCTTTATTTTCGTTTGAGACTCAGATTCTGAATCGCTAACGAAAATATCGTCCAAAAATCTAGCAAAACTTTGACGTTTTCCCTCACTCATTGTGACAAAATAGAATTGTTGTTTCCCGATACAATAATTTCAGCACCACAAGTCCTGGAAAAGGAGGAAAAACATTATTATAATATCTTACCAAGAAGTTGTGTTATAGCTGTAAATAAATGTTTATTAGGGATGCAAACATTTGTCGAGGGAAAAATTTTATAATACACAGAGGGAATGATGATGTAGTAAATATTCCTTTTATTTGTGTAATAATATTGGTTATGCAATGTAATAACGGTATTCAAAATTCATATGTTTGAAAACCAGCATGTGAGAGAGCTTACTTCAGACATTGTGCTGAACCACGTCGGAGCTGTTCTTGTTAACAAAATTTACAGGGAGCTCCGGGTGCCGAGAGAGCATTGTGGAACAAGCAGCGTCGCGCACGGGGGTGGCAAGGGAGGCACATCGAGGCATGAATGCATGAAAAGGAGGGGTTGGGAAGGAAGGCAAGACGGTTAGAGATGCGTGTAATGCTGCTTGTAAGGGAACACAGTGGGAAGAGGGAGGGAGACAATGTGTAAAAGAGGCTAAAGAACATGGGGAAATGAGGATGGCGGTAAGGAGGGAACGAGCTTGGGTGCTTGGCCGCCTAGTGCCACGTATCAGGTACCATTCCCTTCCCCTGCCACGGTCTTTTACCTCCATGCATGCAAGCTTCCTCTGTCCCCCTTTCCCCACGTGGCCGCCTAAACCTGTGCTAAGTGCCGTCCCGAAAGTTATGGTCTCCACTTCCCCCGCCCTACCAGCTACTCCATGGAGAAGGCAGCACAGTAAGGCAGGTCGCCCGGTCGACAGATGTAGCCCGGTGCACAACAGTTACTACTTCACTATACAGCAAGGCTCTTTACGTGCTGTTCTAACACCTCTGTGAGCATGGTCTTTGCGCTTTGTAACAAGCAAGCTGTGTTTACAATGCATTTAATACTTTTACCTATCGCCTCGGTATTGAATTTACACAAGATATTTAATTTTGACTAACAAAAATTATTAGTTAAGACAAAATTTTAATTATTATTTTTAAAAAGAATGTGAAATACTCGACACTGTAAATAATTTAAGTGCACGATACCGTTAAAAGTAGTTGACATAGTGAAAAATTTTTAAATTTAATAACGATTTCGGTCTAAAAAAATTTAGTGAGGGGAATTGATATGTTGCACTCTAGAGCTAATAATTAAAAAGACTAGCTTAAATTTTAAAAAATTCTTAAAAATTACTTAAATTCAAAATTCGTACATTTTCTACTTTTACAACTAAATAACACAAGTACTTAAAACTTCCAACCCAACCTATTTTCAATAATTCTGCAATCATTTAATTCACTCCTGTCCATTTATTCATTATTCAGTCATCCTTTACCGAACAACTCATTCAGAACAGTTCCCAAAATATTTTTCTATCTTCCACTATTCACTCCCAAGTACATTTCTACCCATCCACCCAGATTGCCGTAAAATTATTTCAAACTAACTAAATTTTAAAAATTAGCAACACCTTTACCTGCACTCATACATGCAGTCATGCACCTACTCAATAAATTTTTCTCAGGTTACTTGGTAATATATTCTAAATTGTTTTAACATATTTTGCAAGTATTTAACAGTGTAGAAAGAGCCTCAGTATGTGATATTGTCACACCTGCTGTCCATTATAAGAATTATGGATATCACTGAGCATCTCTCTATCTACTGTATTAAAAACTCTCAAATATACACCAAGAACCCACCTAGAATTATGTACATCTTTACCCACACTCATATTCGCAGTTATTCAACTTTGAAATTGAAATGAACTATTTTAAAAACTACTCAAAATTAAATTATATTCCCAACCCACCCATCACACAGACATAAAAAAACATTTAATTAATTAAATTCACTTAAGGTCCATCCATCAAATCACAAATCCTTCACCAATCAATTCATTCTGAGGAGAGAACAGGACAGAGCTATGCACTCTCCAAATACACTAGGTATATCAGGCTTAGCTTTCTCTTTTATTTTTCTTGCTCCATAATTCACACATCTGTCATAACCAAAACCCACCCTTGAAAAATCTTAAAACTACTTAAAATTATATACCCAAACCACCCCACCACACATACATCAAAAAACATTTTATTCATTACAGATACTCAAGGCCCATTCATCCATCAATCAAACAGTCTTCACCAAACTACTCATTCAGAAAATAGACACGGGCAGGGCTGTGCACCTTCCAAACTATGTTGTGTATAGTTTGGCATAGTTTCCTAATATTCTTCTATGTTCCACTATTCACTCCCAAGCATACAACAGCACACACTTGAACATATAAAAAATATGTAAAATTAACAAAATTATAAATATTTTAACAAGCCCAAAGAAAATGTATGCAATTCGCAAAGAAATTCTAAAAGTTAATCTATTTCAATCTAAATCTAAGAATTTTGAGCAAATTAAAAAAAAAAACTTACTAAGAAATTTTAAGAGATTTACAAAAACACTGGTAAAATTCGAAATATTTTAAGCAAATAAAAATATGTAAACCCAATTTAAACGATTTCCGAATATAGTTGAATGATTTAAGCAAATACTAGTTTAAAACAAATGATTTTTAACAAATTCTAAAAGTTATATCATATTCAAAAAAAGAATTTTAATGTATACAGCAAAGATTATTTAAAAACTCTCAACAACCATACAACTTTTTTAAAATATTTAAGCGATTATTAAGTACAATTCGTTAAACAAGCATAAAAGTTATTAACGCTATATAAAACAGTATTAAAAAGCCCTAAATGTTAACTCTATTTATTTACATAAAGTCTGCCACCAAAAGTGGCAGCTGAGGGCCAGAGCGGGGCCAGGCGCTGGCCGCGGATTGCTGCCCGCCCAGGCTGGGTCGCTACTGGCTAACCCCATCCCGGCAGGCCATCAAAGCTTCCAGCAAGCAGTCGGGGTGAGAAGTCGGTTGGGCGGCGAGCAGGAGTGGAAAGGCTTTCTGCACCCCATGGCAGTTGGATTAACATTGACGAGCGCCACTCCTGGTGTGTATGTATAAGCCGACACCCTTCTCCCCACCCTCCCTGGGGAACCTGTACGAAGAAACAAGGCAATTAGCCAGATTTGATAATAAAACAAGATTTTCCTGAAGTAAAAATGATTTCCTTAATAAATTAAATTATTTTAATGCAAAATTACAAAATTAAACCATTTTTTTTAAAGAGCTTGTGCATTTTCTAAATTTTCTCGTTTACAATTAGTTTGAGTTCGAACTGCATTGTGAAATATGCATATTTCTTCTGTATTAGTGATTACTTTTAATTTGAGTTTTCATGTGGATTTCTTTTGCAATATGATTTCAGAACGTAATAGTCTTTGTAATGAATTATGTATGGTTTTCTGTTTTGAACAACAATTAATCATAATTTTAATTCTTTATTTTAATTATATAATTTCTAATGATATAACTTATTAAACATTGCATATAAATGTTAGTGTATTGTCTATTATTCCGTGAAGGAGTGTTGAGTAACGTTTATAAGGACACGTATATTATCCATGCCTTAACTGGGAATCGAACCCAGCTTATATTAACCATGCCTTACTCGGGATTCTAACCCGGAACCCTCGTCCTAAGGCTTAATCTGACTTCGCTATGGGTGTTGGCGATGTAAACCAACTATTTTTATGTATCTGTGTTGGAAATTTTTAAAAATAATATGTGTGTGCTAGAGCTATTTATAATGGAGTTGGGCCAGGTCGATGTGAGAAGAAAGGAGGGATGGGAAGGGGGAATGTTTTCACTGGATGTTGTTGTTAGCCCTACAAAAGGTTTCCTAGGCTCTCCACAGCAGGAAGGTTGTAACATGCCGGGGAGCAGACAAAAAAATCTTATTTCCCAGCTCTGCTCTCGTGCTGATCACACGGTAGGGTTCCTTTTAAATGTAACAAAATATAATTCTTTTCTGGATACACAATTTTAATAATAGTATATCCCATGCCTTCAGTTATTTTTAATATTATGTAGTCTATTGAGATTTTTCAAATTGTTAAGCATTATTCAGCCTTTTAAGGGAGTATTTCTTTATTCGTAGTAGTTTTTGCAGTGACTGAAGCTTGGGGATCTAAAGTTTGTTGTGTGTACTTCGTTACCTAAGACATTTTTATATTTAGTGGGTTTATCTCATAGTTGGTATTTGTGTTTCTGGGTTGAGGGAGGGATTCTCCATACAACTGTTCAGCGTTGCTTGAAAGTCAACAGCATACTCCGTTGGTGAACACATCTTGTAATAAAAAGTAAACCACAGGGTTCACTCTGAAACCTCGAAGGCAAAGTGTTATAAATGGTTTTAAATTGTCTTGTCACAGTGTTATGTTAAACCCTGTTTAACAATATCCTGTTCCTCTGGATTTGTCCTTGCCCTCAAACAGGTTCGCGCTGTAACGTTAGCTGAACAACTAACCCACAGGAGACCCACTTTTATTACAGTTCATGATTTGATAGACATAAATATTATTTATTTTAATAACAATTACTCTGTATAAATTCTGTTGTAAATCCATGGAATTCAATGTGTAATATAATTGTAAATTGGCTAGCTGTGGATGTATTAAACTTGCAGAGAAATTGATAGAACAGTCATTCTAGTTAAAGTCCCAAGTTTTACAAAGCGAACATTGAACATTGGTGTACAGAAAATTTACTCACACTATTTTTGTTCGGTCGAACACGAAAAGTTGCATCACGAAAATTCACTGGAATTTCAAAATAACAAATATTAATGCATTTTTGAACATGAACTTTTTTTCTAGACCATTTAATCCAAACCATAGACTAAGGATGAGGTAGACTGTGCTGGCCGCGCACAACCAATCTTCGTGTCCCAATATTCAACTTATTTTATGCCAACACGACAAGCAAAAACGGCGTGGATTTTTTTAAATTTATTTAGGCACTTATAGGCTCCCTCAGACAGTGGCCTTGTGTTCCAAGGTATAGGCCGTTCATAGTAAAGGGGACACTTTTTTTACCCTGTTTCATCAGACATAATAACCAAGAAATACATTTCATTGTGACCTCGGACTTTTGGTTTCGGTATGGTGAATGCATACACTGTGTTTATTTCTCACATGGCAGGGTTTACATTAACAAGTGGCGGAAGGATGTAAATAGGTTGAAAGAAAAAAGTAACTAGGGCGTCAAAAGTGCTCACTTTACCGTGAACGGCCTATGAGCTGGTGTTTGCTCACTGCTGTACATTCTCGGTGCATGCAGCAAGAGCCAGAAACCACAGTGCATCCTAAGTAAACTGATTGCATCCCGACCACTTACAAACGAGCAGCAAGGGTCCCATTACACATGTCAGCTGCCGAGCTACTTTTTACTGGTGGAAGTGTAAACTAGCAAGCAACGGGGTACAGCCCACAGCTAACGACATCTTACCTTGCAACAGTTCGCCACACGCCACTGCCCTGAGTAGTGTCTGTTACATTAACTATAAGAAAGAACAAAAAGTATAGTGCCAGTAAAGCATAAAATATACACTAAATAATATCGTCTGGCATGGTTCTCTTAGTTTACATTAAATAATATCGTCGGCATGGTTCTCTTAATTTACATTAAATAATATCGTCTGGCATGGTTCTCTTAATGTACATAAAATAATATTGTCTGGCATGGGTCTCTTAATTTACACTAAATAATATCGTCTGACATGGTTCTCTTAATTTACATTAAAAAGGAAGGTAAAAGGACAAGAAAAATATAAAAAAATTTCTACAATTAAGACAAAAAATGTCCACTCACAACATATCATCCAGAAGGTCTATCTTTAGGTAACATAGTCAAAATATACATCATATGCACACATACACTATCACAATATATTTATTCTTGCATAGTTATATTGGTTAACTCATATTAGGATCTCCATAGGGCAGTTGGGGTCACAGATCTTGTCATGTTGCAAGAAATTAGTCCATAAAAACTCCTTTACCCTCTTCTCGAAGGAGGTGATTGTTTTGCTAGTTACTACATTATGTGGTAGATCATTGGGAACCTAGACGGGCCTAGATATGAAGCTGTTTAACTCGTGTGTGATATTGGAATGATTTTGTAGAACATTTCTCTTTGTCCTTCTGTTGTATTCATGTATCATGTTGGCAGTGACTATGTGTGTTCTATCTGCAAAAATGTTATTTTTTACTTTAAACATGTGCATAACTATAGAAGCCCTCTTACTTCACGTAAATGGGGATATCTTAGTCCTGGTAAAGAGATCTTTGGTGTATGTACGAAAGAGCAGATTGAATATTAGCTTTAATAAATGGTTCTGTAGGGTTTCTAATGTGTGGATTGTGTGCTATGTAAAGTTCCCCCATATTACATCCAGATATGTTAAGTGGGAATGTATAAGTGCATAATCTATCCCTTTGAAGCAGTGAACTCTAGTGCCTTTATTTCGTCGTCTCGTTAGTGCACCAGTAACAAGAACAATTATATTTTTTAGGTAATATATGATCCATCCACAGTAAGCGATTATCTAGTGTGATTCTTAGGTACTTAAATGTAACTACGTTCTCTCTCTCTCTCTCTCTCTCTCTCTAAACATTCATTGCCTAACATTAATTTCAATTGTAATGATGGTTTGTCCGACCTCTTATGGAACAGCATCCATTTCGTTTTATTTACATGAAGTGTCAGTTTTTGGTCTAAATCATGAATTTAGGATGTTAATATCATGTTGCATACTTTGTATTATTAAATCTTCACTGTTTCCAGTGTAAGTAATGACGATATAATCAGCAAAAATTACTGATTTTTCCATCTGCACTTAATTTACTTATGTCATTCATGCGCATTACAAATAGTATGGGTCGAAGCACTAATCCCTGTGGTACATCAATGGTAATGGGTAAAGTGCTATTACTTTGACCATTGACCATGACATACTGTGTTCTGTTCTCTACGTATGATCTAAACTATTTCAGGGCTACTCCCCTAATTCCTGCATTTTATTCGAGGTCATAACATTGTTTAGTAAACAAATGCTTTGAAATGTATGTATACTTCCTCTGACAAAATTGTAATGCAGTTTGATTAAATTCAAATTGGTAAAAGCATTTTATTCATATAGTAGTGCTTGTCACTTAAACATTAATATGAAAACAAACACGTTCATCGCTGTTGACCATGTGACGTTGACAGTTGTGTAGGATTGGGGTAGGTCAATGTTGGGTACATGTGCAGAAGACGGATAAGCAGTCTGCCTCATCTTTAGTCTATGATCTGCACTGGCTACGATAGCAACCAAACAGTTCCAAAGATGATAGACAGCAGCACTCCCACGTCACTCGGTGTGAGGCGAGGTCGGATGATCCGACATCGGCGTGTTGAGGAGTCGGATGACGGATACGGCGATCGCATCACCTGCCCTGCCGCCACAACACACCATCGATCACGTACGTCTAGATACCCGATACAGTAATTTGTTCTGAAGCTCTCATCAAAAACAGCTGACGAGGGCGCGGTAATGTTGGTGGATTCTACAGAGTGTCCCAAAAGTCCCCATACATAAGAAAAACACGGTAGTCTTTTGTTGCAGGTAGAATGCCGTTGTCGCGTCAAGACCGCATCCAGATATTCCTCCTGAGTGACGCCTGACATCTTGCGAAGTGTTAGTGAGTTAAACATCTCAATATGTTGGCCATTTAACTGCAAACACGGATCAGCACGTTCGCGCCAGTTTTGGCGAACATCTCGCAATATGTTAGGCGATGTTGACGTAGCTACGACATCTTACCTGCAACAAAATGAAAACGTGTTTTCCTATATATGGAGACTTTTGGGATAGCCTGTAGTTGTATACGCGTGAAAGTGTGTTTTTTTTTTTTTTTCCGCAGTGAAAGGGGTAGATTCATGCGCTGCGTATAGATGTATGCAAAGAGTTGGAAACATTTAAATCATTTTTACGAGTAGTGGTTTTAACGAGTAGAAAATTGAGTTGTTTTGAACTGTAGCATGACGGTAGTGGTTTAAGATCACCTAAATGTAGACGAGAGCTTAACAGGAATACATTTAATTCAGAAACTGGCAATGGAAGGACTATACCGATTGTTTGAGCACAAAAATGGCAACTGAGGTGCTATCGGCAGCAAACGGAAGTTAGAATTAAGCTGTTGATTTTGTCTTTAAATATAACATCCGAAACTAGCTGGTTTGTACAGACGCGACTTATAAGTAGTTATGTAAATGTATTGTTACAAATACAGTTCGCAAATAATTCACTCCTACGTAATACGTTTTGTGTAAATGAGCTGTGTATTGTTTATACTTCATGCTAAACTCTTTGCACTTGACTTCGCAAGTGCTGTAAACATTGTATCAAATGTATTGACTGTGCCACGGTGCCTAAAGTCAGCTGTTTGAGATGTCGGTCTCAAAAGAAAACACAGCAACAATAGCCAATAAGCGCTCTATTAATATATATGCTTGTAGAAACACACATACTTATCACACTAACACGTGACGTGAGACGACTGCTGTTGAAATGGCGGTAAATATAGACATTCTGTTTATTTCCATGCACGTAAAAATATGTGTACGGTCATAACTGTGATATAACGAGTGAGTCGCCCGCGCCTATTTCTCCGCATATATGCAACCCGCAACACAATACTACCCATCTAACATAACATCGATCGTAGCAGAACACCACGTGCGCGTGGAATCGTTGTCGACGGCACAGTAAGCGGTGCACGGTTGGTATTATGTCAGCAATGCGTTGACAAGATGTCGCTTTTCAAAGAATGCATGTCCCTTTGTTGTGTTGAAACAGATTATCGCGGCGTTTACCGAGTACGTTGGCACGTGACGATTACGTCCTTAGTAACACAAATCTGCCTCGCTTCGAGCCATTGTGTTTCTTCATGTGACATAGAAACACAGTCGCCGCTTACTGTAGTGACGGAAAGTAATCAACACGTACGTGTTGTTTTGTAGCGATTCACTATTTTCACTCCGCTGATTGGCGCAGGCTGACAATGACGTCGAATGTGTCAGCTGACAGACAGACGAGGCGCCGTGACGAGCACGTACACACCACGGGACTCGGCTACACAAGAGACTGTTATTTTACAGAAGGAGGTGATGTTTTGTAGATGGGTAGTACTGTGTGAGGGTTGCATATATACGGAGACTCACACCACGCGCCTGCAAAATTTTAAAATATTAACTTAATATTGTAACTATTCTTGGAAACAATACTTTAAATTCACGCATTTCTTATTCCAATGCGTCATTTCGGTAAGAGAATGACTGAACTCTTGACGCGTATCTCCAAGTACCAGGCTAATAATTGGGATATCCAGTTAATCACACACATATTGCAGCTCTAAATTTAAATTATAATTTCGGAAGGCATATTTTATATTTAGAAAAGTAATTTGTTTGCACTTACATCAGAAAAAAAAAAACCTTGTAGTGAAGAAGGACTTACTATTTTCCTTCCCCCTTAATTTACGCATGCTTGATTGAAAATGGATACTCCCATGTTAATATGTATTTCAGGCGGAAGGATACATCAAGTGAAGTACAAACAAGGCTCTTGCAGATACGCACTCAACTTTGAATCAACTGTAGCTAGCGTTACCATATTTGGTAGACAGCGATGCTGGTCTCACTCTACACGCCGCCACTCAGTTGAATCGAACAAACAATTTTGCACTTATATTTTTTACAGTTACACGCGAGCTTCTTTTATTTACCGCACGCATGGGATTGTACAGGTAATGATCGCCGCAGATTAAATCACTATAATTATCCAGTCTGAATTAAAAGTACCGGCGTTTAGCATCGAGGAAAAGTCAACCCATCATAGTTTCATGTTTTATTCATATGAGAAAGCGTTCTAGAGAAATGCCGCCACTGTTTTATAAACGAGATGTTAGTCTTGGTTATAAACGCTCGGCTCCTCCACTAGTGTAAAAATTCCGTGTCTACCAAAGATGATGTGGTGCCTGGCAGACGTCTGGACACTCTAGCCAACACTTCGACAGAAAACTCCAATGGACCACAAGTAACTATACGCTATTCATGTTAAAGCGAGCACTTTTGAAAGCCCTCTCATTTGGAACAATAGTCAATAGGTATATATTATTTTAACATTAGATCTTATCTTCCAAGTGCGGTGGAATCTATACACCGTGTTTATTACTTACATGGCAATATTTATTAAATAGGTAGTTAGAAGAAAAAAATTCCCGAATTAAAAAAGTAACTATGGTCTCAAAAGTGCTCACTTTACTGTGAACAGCCTATACCCACTAAAACCCACTAGATAAATAAAATCAACATAATCATTATTCAAGTAACGCTATTATCAACATTCTTAATTCGGCTTGAAATGTTTTAAAAGTATTGCACTTTTAACATAATTAAGATTACTTAACTAAGCTATTATGTAAGTGCGGCTACCAAAAATAAAACATGAAACATAACTAGCAACGACAATGTAAGAAATAAGCATAACGATACAATGCTGCCAATTCATTGATAACAATTTAGAAGTAGCCATGAAATATTAACCATTTCACTACATGTGCATTTTAATTAAAGATATTTTAACTCTCTGAAAGCGTATATTTTTTCTTTCCAGAAAACTATATATTACGTTCTACTGGAAATTTTCAAAAAAATTATCCGCGAGATTACTCACAGACGACTAGATGACAATTTCGCTCACTGTGTGGGAATTAAAATCCATCAAATCTGGTGGAAAGCGAAGGTGTTGGCAGCACTGGTTCCCCAATACTCGCTAGTGTGTAGCTCGTCACTGACCAGTTTGTAGCTGACCAACAAACCGGCCCGGCAGCGTATGTACCGTCCCACAAACATCAGGTCTTCTGTTTTCGGTAAGAGCAGTGAGGACCCACTGGCTAGTGTTTGTGAGACAGCTGATAGCATGGCCAGCGCTGCGCACGCATCTCTTCTCCTCTTATGTTCACTCCGCTTGCTCTCTCTGAGACTTGCCCAACCGGTTGTGTGTGATTGAATGCATATTATAGCCATCTGAAAATAAATGAGGTTACAATTTGTTAAGGTTCCGGGGCGAAAGAGAGAAGATAATATAGGAAACTGAAGTTGGTAATACAGGAAGCTGAAGTCAGTCTGGTGGATCCGCCTGTCAAGAGTTGTTTTGTCCTAGCACGGCTGTGCTAAGGGCGACATTGGCACGTTGAAACATTGCAGATTTTCGGGGTTATGTTTACCGTTAGTCATATGCATTTTCGTCTTATTATTTTTCCGTTAAGGTCTTCTAGGGACAACGAACCAATTTCAATGCTTCGTCCTTTGTTGTTCCTTCTCCTTCCTCCAGTACTCCTTCACATTCTCACTATGTATCATCTTCCTCTCCTCGGACCAGTTCGAGCCGGTTTTCTTTTCCTTCCTGCCTTGGTTTCCAATTCTTCCATTTTAATACTTCTCTCTCTCTCTCTCTCTCTCTCTCTCTCTCTCTCTCTCTCTCTCTCTCTCTCTCTCTCTCTCTCTCTCTCTCTCTCTCTGAATGCCGATATCAAATAAACTGTAGTTACT
Source organism: Dryococelus australis (assembly GCA_029891345.1). Classification (NCBI taxonomy): domain Eukaryota; kingdom Metazoa; phylum Arthropoda; class Insecta; order Phasmatodea; family Phasmatidae; genus Dryococelus; species Dryococelus australis. Next base: position 12,900,094 of record CM056995.1, on the reverse strand, counting down.
TTCCCAGTGTAACTATGATAAGTGAACTTGATATAGTCTATTCACGGTAAAGTGAGCACTTCTGAAAAACTTCTCATTTATATTAATAGCCAATAAGTATATTTTATTTTATCCATAGAGGTTGACTTCCTAGTGCCGTGGAATCTACACACTGTGTTTAATACTTACATGGCTAAATTTATTTAAAAAGGTGGTTAAAGGATAAATAATTGCTGACAGTAGCAGGTAACTAGGGCCTCAAAAGTGCTTACTTTACCGTGAACAGCCTATGGACCCCTTTTGTATCCATCGGCAGATATCAAGTGTTAGCACAGATTCCTAATTCTGAAAAATTTGTCCATAAAAAAATATCTGGAATGCCGTCAAATAGTGCTATAGAACATGTAGGCCTATTCAACACTGATGGTAATATTACTATCTGTAACAGCATCCAGTTAACAGATAATAAATTCGGAGAACTTTTCCGTCTAAAAGTGAGACTCCGTCGACAGTTCGCCATTTTAGGACCGTACTTTTTGCCTAAACATGAGCATACAACCACACCTGTGGCATTTTTTTTTTAAAATGGTGCCAAAATCAATACGGTTTCAAGTTAGTGAGTAAACGTGCATGTGGTTTATTCATTTGAGGTTTGCAATTTTTTATCAAATTAGTTTTAAGGGACTTAGTAAATTTTTAAAGAGGACTTCAACTTGGATGTAAACTATTTAGATAAATAAAACTTGAACTTTTAATATTTAATCTTGCATCGCGGCAGAGAGGGATTGAGCAGCCATGGCCGGCAATTGGGGCCATGACTACCTCCCTAAGTGTACTTATAGCTAAGCTATCACTATAACTGGGAAAATCCGGCATAGACACCGTAAAAACCCAGTCGACAGGATAGAATTCAAAATTATTATATGCATATACGGGAGACAGAGGTTGGATAACATTCTTTATTAGTAAGAGATGAAAGACTAGTATAGAGAGGGCACTTCTTTGAAATTCTTCAATTTTACGCTGGCTTTAACCAGAGTGAAGCAAGCATATTGCCCTGGTGAGGGAAGTGGCACTATTGGGCCGTCTCTTCCGGTTTCCCAGTAAACCTGAAGCTAAAAAGAAATGAAAGTGAGCTGCCAGTGGGTGTTAGCATTGCCGACCGCACTGGTTTTCACCCGACCCGGACACGAAATAAACAGTAGGGTCGTCATGTGGTAGACGGATAGCAGGAGGATATATAAGGCAGGGAACCACAAGGTCGAGCTCTCCTATACGTCACCGGGTCGTCTGGGCCAGCGATCCTGCAAGCGAGGGCGTGGCGGATCCTTCGTGCGCCAGTCGTGCTGCATTACAGAGGTCTCAGTGGTGAGTGGAACACCTAATTCGACGCGAGAAGGAGCTTAGGACACGGAGGTCCCCGGCGGTATTGGAGTCAATCACGCTGCTCATAATATTCTAGTATCACGGTATTGTAACTTGCGTTGCTTACTGAATTGAATGTAATGATAACGTTAAATTGCATGTCTCATAAAAGAGGAGATAATTAAATAGACGTACTTATTGAGCGTCTAGACTTTGTCGGAGTTAAGGCCCTCGTCATTGAAGTAGTTCATTAGGGTACTAGTTCTTGTGCACCTTTTAGGTCAGGAGAAACTAAGGGAGGTAACATTGGTGCAGAATAGGGTTTGTCTCACCTTTCATTAGCCAAGTGTGTAAGCTCCACCGATATGATTCAACCTCTTGTAAGCAAGTGATATAAGAGAGCCTTTTCTAAATTGTTGAGATTGGCGTAAGCATCTTTCGATATAACTACTTGCGCCAAGTCAATATTTTGTTGCCCGTCCATAACTTTAGTAATTGAAAAATAAATAAGTTTGTTGAAAAGTGCCAAAGCCAGCAGAAATCGCTATATGTAGCTATCTGGTTACTGTATTTATTCTTCTGTAAAAGAGTTTTTTTGTGTTGTGATTTTGGTAGTTGTATCTCAAACAGTTCGGAAATTTTAGCCAGCTATGCTTATATGTGTGTGCATAGGTCATACTTGACTTGAGACTGGCAAGGTGCCTTGGAATGGGGTCTCTCCATCCACGCTGAATGCGTGAGCAGGAAGCTCACACTTTCGGTAGGACAGAAAACTTGATTGGGAGCATCCAGAGAACACCGATCGGAATGCTAGAGCAGGAAGTGCTGCCAGGGTGACCCCACACCCACAAAGAGTCAAATGCCACATAGTGGGATCATTCCCGCCAGATTGAACAAGGGTACTTTCGAGGTGCGAAAATCAGCCTCATTGGATCCACCATCTTGCTGGTCAGTGGGGAACTCCGCACATAACTGCGGTTGGTTGGAATGCGAGAGCACGAAACTCGCATGTTTGGTTAGGAAATAGCATGCACAGCAGCATGCTGAGAGCACCCTCTGCTCTGGAATGACAAAGCAGGAGGTACAGGTCCAAGATGGCCGTCGGGAATGATTTCTCAATTTTGCACAATTTGGATGGAAATGTCTGAATTTAGGCACGATTCCGCCACATTGTGCAAACTGCCCGCCGCATTGTGCAATGGCACATTCGGTGTGCGAAAGTGTGCGGAATTCGGGTGGTTTTGCAGTCATTTGCAGTGATTTTGAACGTCTTCTGTGCGAAATGACGTCATCCAAGATGCCGTCTGGGTGTCCCTGTGTCCCCAGCCCCAAGCCCCTGTGCTGGAACCAATCAAGTTATACTACTTAGAAACCATTTTATTTCTTGATTAATAACCGTTGCTGTACAACAACTTTGCTAGAAACATAACATCTGTTCCTCCACTACAGAAATGTTGCCATTATAGTAACGTCACTTGTGCTATTATTGTCGCTACCATTCCTGCTACAGCTGTTCACCATCAAGTGAGCACTTTTGAGGCCCTAGTTATTTTTTTCTTTCCGCCATTTTTTATCCTTTAACAATTTTTTTAAATTAATATTTCAATGTAAATAATAAACGTAATATGTTTATTTCACCGCACTCTGAAGTTAACGTCTAAGGCTGAAATAAAATACATTTATTTACTATTATTCCAAATGAAAGGGTTTTCAAAAGTGCTCACTTTACAGTGAATAGCCTATACTACTTTGTAGGTACAACATAACTTGAGGATATCTTCCTTCATCAGCCCGTCATTTACCCAATAACTGTTTTCTAGTTTATTCACATGATCGCATTGTTTTTTTCCAGTCTGCTGGTGAAATATTGTCTATGGCTGAATTAGTCAATTCCAGAATGTCCGAGTTCGCAACATTAACATTTTCCTTAGCAGCACGGGATTTTATCATGCTTCATATGTACCTTATTGGATTTAGATCACAATTGTATGGCGGTAATCGGATAATTTTGTATCTTTGGAACGTAAACAATTTATCGACGGTATAAATGGTACGTTGCTGATGTCACTGAACCTTCACGAGCAGCTCGGATTTTCTCTCGTCGGCAAAAAAAATAATGTTGTATTTACCTACGAGCCGATTTTTTAATGTTGGTATTAGTAGGAGACATAGTTGGGAGTTTGTTCTTACTTGCGCTATGGCATGGGGCATTATCAAGAACAATAATGTATGGAGACAGAATGTTGGGAAGTAGTGGTGTTTCACACCACTTCATTAAAGTATTGCTATTCATTTCATCATGGTATTCTCCACTTTTAGTTCTGCCTTCAAAAATTATCTTGGTTCCCTCGATGAAGGCATTTTCTGTACCTGTGTGAATAACAATTAATCGCTGGCCTGGATGGTTGTCTTTGTACACCCTTGCTACGTCATCGTACTGTCAACACTAGTTTAGAGTGTAGTTAGGATAATTCCATACCTCATCGCGGTATACTACATGTAATTTACTTTCGCCTTGACAGTCAAATTTCCTTATAGCTAGTAGGTATTTCGCTCGCAACGCGACAATCTCGTTTCTTTACATTAAGAATAACTGATTATATTTACATTTTTTGAACTTGAAAGCCATTGCTTTCATTAATTTTCACCAAGTTTCCCTACTACCTATGAAATTAATTTCTTTCATCGACACTGGCCACAAGTTTTCTAGGGTGGGTAGTATAGTTTTTAATTAATCACGTAATGCACTTGCAATTTTCTTCGCACCACTCCAACATCAAATGAATCGAACTGGCTGCTGATTTAGCAAATACAACAAATATTTGTTGTATTTGCTAAATCAGCAGCCAGTTCGATAAATAAATATATATATATATATGTATATTTATTTATTTATTTATTTATTTATTTATTGCAAGTCACATTACTATATACAATGGCGGTAATACTTATAACTATGGATAGGAATATTTCGGGAGTCCAATGACCTGTAGGCTGGACTCCTCAGTCCTCTGCATACTAGAGCCTCACCTGCGTGTTCATTGGCTGTTGCCGCACACCTGGCAGTTATGGTATTCGCAAGGTGTTTCCTTGCAACTCTACTATTGGTTCAGGGGCGTGCAGGGCGGGTCTAATAAAGTGTGGTCCAACTGCGAAGGTGACACAAAACTGGAAATAAAACCACACGAGTTGCCACAGCAGTATTTCACACTACTGTATATATAGATGACGTGCGGAGTCACTGTAATGTATTAAAATTGCACTTTCTATTAAATTAAAACCTCCTCCTCCCCCCTTTAAGTAACAATTTAATTTTAATTATTTTTATGTTTTTCTTTGGTTAACACAGTTCGTGTCTTTTAATTGGGATAAATATGGGGGAGGGGAATTTAAAAATATCTCCAGAGATCCCTCTTTCGGCTACTGCCTAATAGAAGAACTGAGTTATGTTAGACAGGGAGTCCATTAATTGTATTTTCATTTATTTGAATATACATAACTAAGATCAGTAATTGCGAATAGCCGGTTACTGATGCAATTTAATTTAGTTCTGTTCTGTGCAACTGACGGGACTGTACGCACAGGTTTTTAGCTAAGGCCGCTTGCTCGCTATTGGATGGAATGACACAAGGCAAACGGCAGTGCAGGTAGGGGTGTGTGTGTGCGAGAGAGAGAGAGAAGGAGAACTTTAGTTCGCATTTTCCCCGGGACTTCACTAAGTTTGTCGTGCTATACGACATAGTGCCCGATTGGAAATTATGTACAATTTTAAATTTGTTTCGGTTCGGTACCAAGATAACTTTAAAACATGTATGTATATTCAATTATTATTGCCAACAGCACTTTTCCATTGTGTTATTAGTAGAGATCGGGAAATTTCATGAATTCATTCGGTAACAAACTAGACTCCGCAATTCTCTGTGTATTCGTGCATCTGTTAGTAGTTCATTGGCTGTTGTTCCAGTTTAACACCAGGCCAGGTAGTACGGGGTTCGGTTATTATTTGCCTTGCAGGTTCGTTATTGGTTGAAAATCGTTCGGGGCGGGTCTGATAAACTGGGGTCCAATGGAAACACAAACACGCATGTTCACGTGAATGCAGTTTAATTGTACTCAGATGAATCCGAGAAATTTCCGGGTCTCTCGTTGTTAATAGATATCCAAAAAAAAAAATTGGCGGATTCATTTCGGGACAAGCTAGAATTCAAAACACGTGTGTTAATAACACTTCAGCCATTGGTCCAACACGGTGTTTGACACCTCCTGGTTAACGCTGGCCCAATCGTCGCCTTCCACTGTGACAGCAGACAACCAGTGCGTAGTTAATATCGACCAATTTGTACATACGACTGTAAAGTCCAGTCTGCAGGTCATTGAACTCGCAAATTTTTCAGGTATCTAGTTATTGGGCATTTATTTTTTGTAGAGTTACACATCGATCTACATAGAATCTGATAGAAAAGATTTCACTGCAAAATGTAACATAAACAAATTATCAAGAGTAATTGAAAACTTGAAAGAGAAATATCTCAAAATGTGTTCTTTTAAGATGTTGGAGTAATGAACTAGTACAACTAAGTGTTAACTGTCTGCACACGAATCACGTAGGAGCCGTGCCGATATTGCCGAATTCTGAAATATGAAAACGCCTTCTCAAGCAGACAGCAACCAATGGCAGTAGACAAACTGATGTTGGGTGCTTATATGGGCTATTCACAGTAAAATGAGCACATTTTAAAGCCCTGCTTAAGATCTACTTGTATGCACGCTGTGTATTCTTCCACCATATGTAACGTTAACATTGCCATGGGCCTCATCACTTTATTCATGTGTCGGTCAAGTGAAACTGTGAAATGATTTAAAAAGTATTCGACGTTAAGATACGGAACTACTTCCCATCCATCGTTACCAACTTTACTGGGCGCATGTCACTCAGCGCGCCCGTTAAATTATATGCAGACAGGGTCAGTGACATTTTTCTAAGGTTGGTTTTAAAAGTGCTCACTTTATCGGGAACAACCTTTAGTAATGACGTCTGCCATGTACGTGTATTCTTTTCGCGAAAAATTACTAGCTCTATGCATGACATATTTGGGAAACAATTAAGCACGTCATACATGGGGAGATTTTGCAGATGTTTGATTCAAGAATATTGAAGATACTGAGGACATCGAATAATGCGTAGAGGAGTGTCATGCGTATAGACCTGCAAAATTCGCGTTATTGTTTAAGGACATGTTATACTTTAAACACGTCCACATTTGCAATTCGTATGCCATTGGACCATACTTTATCTGGCACGCCCTGGGTAACTGCGCCAATAAATGAGCACTTCACAATTGTGTGCCCCAATCACGTGCAGTTCAGTCAGAGAAGGCGTGGCTTTACATCCATGCAGCAGCCAATGGAGGAACGACACCGACTGCAGTAAAGACAGCACCTTGAAGTTTAGCCTGACGCGTAATAATAACGAGAATTTTGCATGTCTCTAGTCATGCGTGACCTTGGAAGGTGCCGGGAGTCGGGACGCCCGCAGAGAGTGCACTCGCCCGCCCCTACCTTCCCCTACCTCCCCCACCCCCGCGCACCCGACGCACACTTACGTAACTGCGCGCGCTTCTCCCGGCCGCCAGTGTTGTGCCGGCATGCAAGGCAATAGGACGCACGAGCAGCTGTGTGCGTATCGGGAGGACTCGTGCCATGGCGGGGCGCCTCTCCTGCTGTGCCACAGCTCCTCCCCCAGGCCGGAGCTCGTGCACGACTACATGACGCAGGTCGGTACCTTAAAAACACTTCAGCCATTGGTCCACACGGTGCTCGAAACCTCCTAGTTAACGCCGGTCCAATCGTCGCCTTCCACTCTGACGGTAGACTAATATCGACATAGTTGTACATACGACTAGGGACAGGTGTTTTTCGCGAAAAGGTTTCAAGACCAGTTGCACTCCAAAACAGTTTTGTCCATATGCACGTTCGTGGTTCGATGATTTTAAATGTCACGTGTCTCAAGTGTCTGTCCGCGAATCATGGACGTTCAGTTTCGGAGTACTTTATTGTGATTGGCCCAGTCAAATAGGAACATGTCTTCTCACGTAAACGTGCGGCCAATAACCGAAGGAAGTTGTGGTTATGAGCGTAGGATATTGAAGTCTAGCACGACCACAAATATTTTCGCGAAATACACCTGTCCCTACATACGACTGTAGAGCCTTGTCTGCAGGTCATTGAACTCGCTAATTTTTCAGGTCACTACCTACACCTAGTTGCTTTTTCGCGAAAAAAAAAAAAAAAAAGTATGAGTAAAGGCTGTTCACGATAAAGTGGGCACTTTGAAATCAACCTTAGCAAGAAGTCACTGTCCCTAAAGGCCGTCCACGATAAAGTGAGCACTTTTGAAATCAACCTTATAAAAAAGTCACTGACTGTATGCAAATATTTCAATGGGCGCACTGAGTGATATTCGCCCAGTAAAGTTGGTAACGATGGATGAAAAGTAGTTCCATATCTTGACGTCGAATAAAAAATTATTAGGTGTCAATTGTTGATAACTTAAATTATTTCTTTTTATCGTTTTCTATTTTTTTTAATGCAACGGAGTGTATAAATTACCAGATTTGTGAAATATTTACTTTTCTAATATTTTCACAGTTTCACATTATTTACCAATTAATACATTTATGAGGCCCATGGCAATGTTAATTTTACATAAGGCGGAAGAACTCAGAACGTGTATACAGGTAGAGCTTAAGCAGGGCTTTCAAAAGTGCTCATTTTACCGCGAAAAACTGCAGACTTGAATACTATAAGTACCCAACAGCAGTTTGTCTACTGCTATTGGTTGCTGTCTGCTTGAGAAGGTGTTTTGATATTTGGCCGGGCCACTCGGAATTCGGCAACATCGACACGGCGACTCCTACGTGATTGGGGTCGGGGTGGCTGAGCGGTTGGACTGCTCGCCTCCCACCAAGGCGAACAGTATTCAATCCGCTGCCGGGTCACTCCCGGGATTTTCGCATGTGGGAATAGTGCCAGACGATGCCACTAGTTGGTGGGTTTTCTCGGGGATCTCCCGTCTCCCCCTGCTTTTCATTGCGACGCTGCTACGTAGTAGTCACCTTTATCACCCTCATCGGTCTCAAGACCGCCTTGTTGAAAGCTACCCAAATCTCTTCACTCAACTATTTCTTACAGGTCATTACTAACACACTTATTTTCTTCCTGTTTTGTTCATATTAATTACAAATAAAATGTTGTAATTTATAGATCAAACATGAGTAAAAGGTAAATTTGTTAAAAAATAATAACATACCTTCATGCTGACGGAAGTACAAAACGCTTATGATACATGACATATTTGGGAAAGGTTTGATTCAGAAAGTAGGAAGAAACCGTCAGTAGACTATATAAACACTCAACAGCAATTTCTATACTGCCATTGGTTGCTGTCTGTTTGAGAATGCGTTTTCATATTTGACCAGGCAACTCAGAATTCGACAACATCGGCACGCCCCCTACGTGCCTCGTACGCAGACAGTTAACTCGAGTCAAAAAGTAATTAAGCCATTCAAGATAGGTAAAGGACCCTACAGTGTATTCAAACATAAATTGTCTTGAAATATTTTCGGTAATCTTCACTACTCCTACTTACGCCGTGCTACAATGATGACAAGCATGCACAGGCGAAATGGCACGGGCTAGGGGCACCCTAGCCCGTAACATATCAGCTCATACCCTCTTTCGTCATTATATGGTTTATGTGTTACGCGTCGTTGCTGTATACCTGCGTAACACAGACGTAACAGTATCAGAGTAACTTAATTGTGGTTAGGCCTACTTGAGTCAGAAAATGTCTCCTGACAAAGATAAGTTGCTAGTGAGTGAAAGAACATTGCTGATATGCCCTTAGGGTATTGAAATCTAGAGGGCGAGGAAATCGTTCGCTAGAATCGGGTGTCCCGATTTCGAATCCTGAGTGGCCCGGTCAAATATAAAAACGCCTTGTGAACTTTGAATGAATAGTGCAATGGGGGTGAATGACTAGATGGAGATTTTTGGACATTCGCCATTGCGATGCAGATATCTATCATGGAAAAACAGGACAGAGCACGAAAAAAAATGCTTAAATAATACAAGTAACCTAAGGACGAGAAAATTAATATGTGTATAAAACACAGTTCTGTATACACATATTTATTTTCTCTTCCTTAGGTTACTTGTTTTAACTAACACATTGAGGTCTGCGCACATTTACTGGCACATAAGACAAATTAGAAGTGAGTCACCTATATACACTACTGCAAGAACACCGGTTCTGTTGGTGTCTGTGTTAGAACTCACCACCGTTATATTGGTCCATACCTAGGGCTAGTGAAATTTTGCGAAAATATTTCAAGAAAAGTTGTATTTCAAAACTCTGTAGGGTCGTTTACTTATCTTTGTTGGCTGAATCACTGTTCGACACGTGTTAACTGTCTGCACACGAATCACGTAGGAACCGTGCCGATGTTGTCGAATTCTGAGTGGCCCAGGTCAAATATGAAAACGCCTTCTCAGGCAGACAGCAACCAATGGCAATAGATAAACTGCTGTTGGGTGATTATAGTATAGAAGTACACAGTGTACTCATATTTCTTCGCAGAAAATTACTAGCACTAACAATTGTGTACCTTACGCTAGTGTAGTTGATTTGTTATCTGTACTGCACACTGCGAAGCTCGGTAACCAATTGGTCTTGCCTGTGGGTAAATGATTCGCATGCCGCGTTCCTGGTACAGGACATAATTGGTTCGTATAACTGTAGCCGAACATATACCCTACAGCTCGTTGGTTGTGGCATCGAAACAAGTGTTGTGTCGACGTAAGTACAGAGCGCATCATAAAATCCTTTGTTTGCAACACCTGAAACCGTAAAGCAAAGTGGATCAGAAAGGGTTAAGAATGCGGAGGTGAGAAAGTCGCTTATCCCGCCGACAGCTCAGCTTGTAACGCAGTGGCCGATAGGATGTATAGTACGTTCCAGGAATTCTCGCGCAGGCAATCTAACGAATACGTACTTTCACACTGAAAGGGAATGCATCGCCATTTTGCTTCTGTGTACCTACCTACTCTGTGCTTAGATTGTCCGCGAAACTTTCTACATGTGCCGCCATCAGTTTCATTAATTTGATAAACTTAAGTATAAATAGTGATAATGGGGTTTGTTCTTTTCTGTTCAATGATTTGCCCTGTTTTTTCGTAATACCTGTAATATATTACAATTTTTTTATTAATTTATTTTTAATATTGTTATAAGTTCACAAATTATTGTTCGTACATATATATATATATATATATATATATATATATATATATATATATATATATATATATATTTGTAAATTGGTATTAGTTACGATATATATATATCGTAACTAATACCAATTTCTTTCCATTTTATTCAATATAAACGATTTTAAAACCCGACTTTCGGGGGTGTTTCCTACCCTTAGACGTTTCCGGACTTAGTCAATTGGCATTTTCGTAATATTTTTTTCTGTAAGGAATCACCTTCGAAAGTCTGTAGCGGAAGTTACGAAACGTCAACATTGTTTCGTAAATGAGATAAGTGGCGATGGAGGCGATTACTGTTAGGTTGGCAGTCTCTATATACACCTCGTATGATCAGTGGTAAAGGGAAGTTCGAGTACCAGCGATGTAATGCGACATATCGTATATCGAGGTACAAGTGATGGGCGATGTTAGCAGTGTGCGATAGCGAGGAGAAGAATTGGACACATTGTTGAATTTATATATATTTCTTTACCATCACGTATGTCTGACATTAAGTTTCGAAAATTTGACTTTGTTGGGGCATATTGTGGCGCCCTCTGGTGGATGCTGCAGACTGCGCTTTCGTCCGCAGCATGCCCAAAATGCCACGACATCACTACCAACCCCAAGAGTTACAGTTGGACTTTAATTTGCCATAAATAGTTATAATAATTTAAAATGCGCAAGTAAGAAAGAAAATACTTATTCGTGTAGGGTTATGCCAATGTCTAAGGGGGAAAACATTCAAATATACCTAGTTCGTAGAAAAATTTAGTCTCATATACTTTTAACAATTTCGTACAAGAGTTGCAAGGTCCATAAAACATCTATATTTTAGTGTCAAAAATATAAACTGAACATTTAACATTTACAAACACGTTTTGCATTAATTCTACGTACTGATTGCCGAGACTCTATTCCAAATACTACGAATATTAAGCATAGCTTTCTTTAAAAGAGCTTTACCAATTCTTTGCAACTGAGCTCTGAAACCTCGGGCATCTTTACATTTAAAGATGCTACGTTTCAAATAACAAATGGCTGAAGGCCATTATTTTAACATCACATACTAAGTTTTACTTGTTTTCGGCAAGCACCACTGGAGCTGATGATCCAGGGAGAGGCAGCCATAGTTGTCTCCTCAACCAGGCATTTCCAGCTCTATTTACACTAAAAAAAAAAAGTATATGAACGAAACCTAACAATATGAGGATAGAACTAACTATTTTAATTTATTTTACGTTTTCGGTCGTGCTGACCAATGAGAATAGTTATATAATTAAAGTAGCGCGAGCCTCTGCTCTAAAGTTCATAAATAAGGACAAATAGCGGGGCCACATATCGTTGTTGTCGGGAACCACACGTCTTATGACTAGACACCTGCATAATTCGCGTTATTATTTGGGGACATGTTAAACTTGAAACACATGTACCTTTGCAATGCGTTTGTCATTGAACCATACTTTATGTGACACATCCTGGGTGACTCTGCGCCTATAGAAGAACACTTCACAATTGTTTGCCCCAATCCCGTGTAGTTCAGTCAAAGAAAGGCGTGACTTCACATCAATGCAGCAGCCAATGCAGAAACGACGTCGGCTCTAGTGCATACAGTACTGTGAAGTTCAGCCTAATTTCAAATAATAACGCGAATTTTGCATGCCCCTACTTATGACTAGGGACAGGTGTATTTCGCGAAAATATTTATGGTCATGCTAGACTTCAATATCCTACGCCCATAACCACAACTTCCTTTGGTTATTGGCCGCGTGTCTACGTGAGAAGACATGTTCCTATTTGACTGGGCCACTCATAATAAAGTACTCCGATACGGAACGTCCAATTCACGGACAGACTCTTGAGGCATGCGACATTTAATATCATCCAACCACGAAAGTGCATTATGAACAAAAGTGTTTTGGAGTACAACTGGTCTTGAAATATTTTCGTTGAAAACACCTGTACCTACTAATGACGTCATAAGCACCCGGCGCTAGCTAGCACCACGGCCATTCCAGCGAGCAGAAACAGACGCCAATAGCAGGGCAAGTAGCCTGGTCAAGGCAACGCGTATACGGGCGCGATCTCCCGCGTGTAATCGGCCCATATTACATGCCGTTATCGTCTTCGGGTCAGCGTTCGCCGTAGCGAACTACGCCTCTGCTACGTTGATATCCCTCGAACGGCGACTCGTCAATAAGGCAGGCGAAGCAGCTTTAATATTTTACGTATCCCGACGTAAGAAATAAATCGATGTCGGGCAAGGATAGGCTGACGAAACTTCCAGCAGGTTCAAATGTGGTTGGAAATGTGGCATGAGACAAACGTGTCTTAAAATAACGATATATAATTACTAGAGGTGATGGAAAATGGCGAAAAATGTTTGCGCCAACATATATTCTATTAAACGCTAACTAGTTTATTCTTTCATTATTGGACGAACAAGGTTTTGTTGACTCGGCTGTGGTTTGCAGACCAATCACGAACGTTCTGCATAATAGTATCAGAATCCTCATTGGCGGGGCTCGCCTCCCGCCAAGGCGAACCGGGTTCAATCCCCGGCCGGGTCACCGGATTTTCGCAAGTGGGAATCGTGCCGGACGATGCCGTTGGTAGGCGGGTCTTCTCGGAGATCTTCCGTTTCCCCCACCCTTTCATTCCGGCGCCGCTCCATATGCACTTCTATCACCCTCATCGGCTCTCAAGACCTCGCTGTTAAGAGCCGCCCAAATACGAACAGTACTTACGATGTCGATATGCGTGTTGTTTATAAGATCGGTGTTTATAATATCAGTGTGACAAATATTCGCGATGTCGGCATGATCTATGTTTGTTTCTGTCTATAAAAGATTTTTACACTATATCGCCAACGAATTTGAATACTATCTGGAAGCGCTGTACCACACCGATGACAATATATATTCTATTCCCAGTGTCGTTATACTTTTCTAATCAAACCTTTGAACAATCACTCCATGTATTATGTGTTTTGTTATTTACTAAATACGCCATGTATCTTAAGCGGTTTATACTTATCTTATACTGTTTCTCATTTTTCGTTGAATTGTATATGTAGGCCTAATTTTATATATATATATATATGAGATAGCATTTAATTTAAAATTAATATAAATAAACCATAGAGAAAAGAGATTTGTTGGTAATGCCTAATAAAGAGGGGTACGAAAATTTCGCGAAACCATTTCTGGACAAGATAGACGTCAAACACATATACAGTGAAGTCACCTTCGCAATTGGATCGCCGTTTATTAGACCCGCCCTGTACGCCCCTAAGCCAATAGCAGACTTGCAAGGAAACACCTCGTGAATCCCATAACTGGCAGGTGTGGGGCAACAGCCAATGAACACACAGCTGAGGCTCCAGTATGTAGAGTACTGAGGAGTCCAGCCTACAGGTCATTGAACTCGCGAAATTTTCCTGTCCCTACTAACAAATAGTGACAACTGTTTTTTCGCGGAAAGATTTCAGAACAAGTTGTGTTCCAAGACACTTTTGGTTCAGAACCATTTTCGTGATTGGATCCTTTGAATTGTCACACGACTTACCTCTCTGCCCGCGAACCACGAACAGTCAGTATCGGAGAAACTTTTCGAAGCCTGGCCTCCTTGTAAATCTGTTCGTGGAAGACAAGTTGCCCTACTAATGGGAAATAGTTCTCGTGCGAAATATTATTAAGCTGATTGCACACAGTTGCTGAGCGTTGTCCGTTTGCGGTAATTTTCTACATTTGTTTCATACGAGGCGGAGGGCTTGCCGGCGAGTAGGAGTGGAGCAGATCTTCACAAAAGTTGCACGTAACCACGAATAGATACAGCTAGCGATTTTTCGCTGAAATAAAATATATATATGAGTTCACTGCGTACTTCAATACTATAAGCACCCAACAGTAATTAGTTTCTCTAGTGCCATTTGTTGCTGTCCGCTTGAGAAAGCGTTTTCATATTTGACCGGGCCACTCAGAATTCGACAACATCGGCACGGCTCCTACGTGATTCGTGTGCAGACAGTTAACACGTGTCAGAAAGTAATCCAGCCAATCAAGATAGGTGAATCGCCCTACAGTGTTTTTGTGTAAAGGCTGTTCACGTTAAAGTGTACACTTTAGAAATGAACCTTAGAAAAAAGTCACTGCCCAAGCATGCATATATTTTAATGGGCGCACTGAGTGATCTTCCCCAGTAAAGTTGGTAACGTTGGATAGAAAGTAGTTTCACACCTTAACGCCGAACAAAAAGTGCTGGGTAACCATTTGTGATAGCTTAATATTATTTCTTTCTTTTCCTGTTTTAAAATTGCATCTTAGGGTAAAATGAGCAGATTTGTAAAGTCGCCCCACTTCGCTCTCAAGTCCTCGAGCCGCCGAGATATCTCCACTCCTATCTTCAAACAAGTGTTGGTAAATTAATTATTTTGATTTCCATGCTGGCTAATAAAACAGTTTAAATGTTCCTGGCTTTTGATTGGCACAGTTGCGAGTGCGATTGCTTCCTCCCCTTACACACCTGGTGAGAGGGGAAGTGAGTAGAGAGATTTGGCCAGCTCTTAAGGGGGGTAGGGGGTGGAATTAGCCCCGCCATCTTGGATTTACGGAATGTTCGCCATTAACCTGCTACACACATTTTATATTTTATTTTGGGCGTCGATAATGCATAGGCCATTGCTTTGCGCATGTTCTGTTAGACTAGGCCTACTATAGCCAGGAGTAATTCTGTAACTGCTAGCAAGAAAAAGTTACTGTTTCTTGCCGGCAGGTACTAGTCCAGAAATTAATAAACGCGGTAGAGTTGTAGGCCTAATAGTTTGATATCTTTAGAAACTATTATATATATATATATATATATATATAATATATATATATGTTGTGCAAAAGGTTTCGTTAAACATTCTTGAATGGAAGTCATGGCATAAATACTGAAAGTTCAATATGGCGGGGCCTGATCCGCCTTAACATCGAAGTCTTGAGAACCGACGAGGGTAGAGCGAGGTGAGTATGGGGCAGCGCTGAAATGAAAGGGTGGGGTTAAACGGGATATCCCCGAGAAAACCCGCCTGCAAGCTGAATCGTCCGGCACGATTCTCACGCGCGAGGATCTGGACGCACCCCCGCCGGGAATCGAACCCCGTTTGCCCAGGTGGGAGGTTAGTAGTCTAGCCACTGCACCACCGCAACTGGCACGACGTCCCCCCTCTCGGCCGGCTGTTGGTAAGGGGAATATTCTCCATACAGAAACTCAGTTGCACTCAGAATCCGTGCAGTTTCTCGCAGCAGACTAAGTTGTACTCGTCTGACATCTTCTTTGGCAAGCTATCTGCTTGTGTAGAGCTGTTCTGGGCCCCAAACTAAATGGGGATCCCACCATATAGGAAAAAAAATCGGTGGTTTACTGTGGATAAATTAAGAACTTTACTACCGCCAAAGTAAGAATAATTATAACTAATTGTTTTCTTAATATAGTAAACAATCTTAATCGTAGTAATATTATCAATGCGATAGTTTGTACGTTTGTTTGTTACTCAATCACGTCGTAACCGCTCGACGGATTACTATGAAATTTGGTACAGGGTTAGAATATAGTCTGGATTAGCACATATAGTACTTTTCATCCCGGAAAAATGAACAGTTTCTCAGGGAATGTATAAAATATGCCACCAACCATTAAGATAGAGCACTTGGTCTTTATAATTGAGGGTTTTTTTTTTTCCACGCAGATGAAGCCGCGGGTAACAGCTGGTCATTTATAAGCAGAGTTCAAGTGTTTAGTATTAGGAGCATACAAAATTCGTGTGTTATGCTATATTTTGACATCAGACTGAACTCCAAGTGTTATACGCTCGTGGTGTTCCTGTACTTGTCAGACAACTTGTGTGGCGCGTATTGAAAGACTGTTGGCAAAATTTAACCCCCCCCCCCCCCCCCTTTTTCAACAGCAGAGCGACCAATCCTCTGTAAATCAGTCACAAGAGTAAAACACATCGCGGCGTGATAACTATAGGCTGTTCACGGTAAACTGCGCACTTTTCAAAGGCCCTACTTGAGATCTACTTGAGTGCGCACTGTGTATTCTTACACCGTAATATTAACCTTGCCATAGGCCTGATCATTTTTTTTCGTGCTGTTACGGCGCATGAACTAATTACTCGTTCAAAGGATGATAGTCAGCTGGTGATCCCTATTCACAAGACAAATTTTTTCGCTGAATATTTATCTGTCAATGCTGTTCGAGAATGGAACCAGTTGCCGAGAAGCATAAGATACCTAACGAGCAGTTACGCTTTCAAAAAACACGTGAAAGCCCACTTGTTTTCTGTTGCAGCACGTCCATAGAATTACAACTGAAGAGCACACAACCTTACTTTATGTATGTATGTATGTAGGCCTATTTATTATTTTACTCCCTCAAAACACAAAGCTTTTATGAAATTTCACTTCAGCTCGACTATTCTGTTCCTAAAATTGAAATACGCGAAATATATTTTATTATGACTATTTACCTTTTGAAAAATTATGTAAATTCATGAATGAAAGCAGCATATAAGTCATCATTAATATCGTCAAATAGCCTATCTGTATGATTCATTAATGATACAATGTAGGATCGTTGAAATTCGTATTCTATACTGTTTGTCTGTAAAACTGCCAGCTGATTTCACTCATGTGCTCTTATGCGGTGTATGTAAATAACGTATCTATCTTATATATGTATATATATGGACCCATGTGTAGGGATAGGAAAATTTCGCGAGTTCAATGACCTGGAGGCTAGACTCCTCAGTACTCTACATACTGGAGCCTCAGCTGTGTGTTCATTGGCTGTTGCCCCACACAAGGCAGTTATGAAATTCACAAAGTGTTTCTTTGCGAGTCTGCTATTGGCTCAGAGGCGTGCAGGGCGGGTCTAATAAACTTTTACCCAATTGCGGAGGTGACTTCACTATATATGTGTTTGACATCCATCTTGTCCCAAAATGAATTCGCGAAATTTTCCTATCCCAACCTATGTGTAATAGAGACTGCAAACGAAATTTTGTATCAGCTCGAGGGATTAATAGTGCAGATACTATTTTGTGTAGGGTCTTATTTAGTATTTGTCTACTTAATACGAGATTGTGGTCTATCAGTTTGTCTACTTAATACGAGATTGTGCTCTATTAGTTTGTCTACTTAATACGAGATTGTGGTCTATCAGTTTGTCTTGATTTGTTTGTTATGTAGTTAATTTAGTACCAATATTTATTATTATTAATATTATTGTTGTTACCAACCTTACTGGGCGCTTACCAGTCGATGTACCCGTTAGGATGTATGCAGGTAGGGGCAGCGATATTTTTCAAAGTTTGTTTTCAAAAGTGTTCAGTTTACCGTGAACATCCTGTATACAAAGTATGGTGGGAGAAAAAAGAAGGAGCGTGCCGGCGACACGAGCAAAGGAGGAGAACCAAACCACAAGGCGTGTGGAGGCCGGATGCGCAGAAAGCGACGCACTCGTCTGGTAGGCCAGTATCTGATTGGACCGTGTCAACTGCCGAAAAGAAGTTTGTGTCGCCACTGTCGCTGGGCGTGTTCGGCATCTTACATTAACCGTCCTTAACCCACATTCCATTCCAGCGACCACGCAGCTCAAGTATCCCCGACTTGCGATCACACTGCAATCAACCCAACTGCATTTCAAACCAGTATCGCGGACATCAAAACTAACCTCATTAACTCTTTCAGTCTCAGAATAATTCCTTTAGACCCAGTGTACATAGTTGTACACGTAACTCACATGAATGTAATATTTGTATGTATCGCACACTGTAAAGTTCAAAGGAATGACTAAAGACCTGTAAAATTCGCATTATTATTTGGAGATACGTTGAACTTTAAACATATGTACATTTAGAATAAGTTTTTCATTGCGCCAATAAATGAATAATTCATAGTTGTGTGCCCCAATCACCTGCAGTTCAGCCAGAAAGGGCGTGGCTTCGCATCTATGAAGCAACCAATGGAGAAATGACGCCGGTTCCTGTGTATACAGTACTGTGACGTTCAGCCTGATGCCAAATAATAACATTAATTTCTCATGTCTCTACTAATGACTAGAGCCACGAGTATTTCGCGAATTCATTCGGAGGCGAGATAGATTCCAAACACTTGGTCTTTTCTCCTACAGTTGTGATTGGACGACACTTATTTAGACACGCCCCGTTTAACGGTGAGCCAGTAATAATCAGGAATCAGTAGTGTGAGTGAGTTTTTAACATCCCTGTGCAGAGGCCTCACTTGATTCCAGCAACCAATAAGCAAACGACAATGTCTCAAGTGTA
Organism: Dryococelus australis; assembly: GCA_029891345.1. Taxonomy (NCBI): domain Eukaryota; kingdom Metazoa; phylum Arthropoda; class Insecta; order Phasmatodea; family Phasmatidae; genus Dryococelus; species Dryococelus australis. The sequence continues at coordinate 12,881,109 of CM056995.1, read as the reverse complement.
TATAGAGGACTGTCCATCCTAGCTTGCTGCCAACTCAATCCACGAAATACCCGGGGTTCTAATAATGACCTTAACTGTGGGGAACTGAACACGAAGCCTACAGCTCACTGGTTGTAGCAACGAAACAAGTGCATTGGAGAGATTTGGACAGCCCTTAATATCGAGGTTTCGAGAACCGATTAGGGTGAAATGAGTTGATAATGGAGCAGCTCCGGAATAACATGGCGGGGAAACGGGAGATCCCCGAGAAAACCCGCCGACCAGCGGCATCGTCCTGCACGATTCCCATATGCGAGAATCCGAGAGGCGACCCCGCCGGGAATATAACCCAGTTCTCGCAGGTGAACTGCGAGTAGTCCACCCACTACACACCCGCGGCCCCAAGCACGCGAAAGTATAGTTGATAGTGAGACAGTCAACCCGTGACTATAGGGCCAGCCAGGAATGAACCTTACACAGTGCCGCAAGCGTGTCTGATGAGGCGCGAACCATCCCTCAGCGAACAGAACACACGCTGAGAAAAAAGTTTTGTTGAATCAAACAAGGTTTGTTTGGTGCAACCAAATTATTCGTTTGTATAAGGGCAATGAAATGTTTTGCTGCTGAAACCAAATTATTTTGTTGTTATCATTTGGTTGCCCCAAACTGTAAGATTTGGTTGGTGCAACTACAGATTTGGCTACACGAGCATTAACAGTTTGGGCCTATATGCAAAAGTTTTAGAAGCTCGAACGAGTTTCGAACCTAGATCACCTGCGTCCGAGCGCTTCTTCTTAGTAACCTCGGCTAATGTTACAACTTTTGACGCCGGAAAGATTTTTAATAGATGTATTGCAAATACTGGGCAACGTGTGTAAACAAATATTTCAAGTTTTACAGCTTTATTTGTCAGTTTCTTCTTGCATTGTTTCAATCATGTGTTTACACGATTGTTAAGGACCAATAGATGCACTTACAAACAGGGTTACTATCCTAATTGTCACAAAAAAATACAATCAAACTCTCGAGCTATATTTTCAAACGAAGGCAGTCAAATGAGTGACCCAACAAATATATACAGTTGATTCAAAAAAATTATTTTGTTGACAGTCTAATTGTTTAGGCCCAACACAAATATTTTGTTTATTCAAAAAAATATATATTTTGTTAGACGAACAAAAGTAATTTTGTTAGAGCGACTAAATATATACTTGGCCCTATACAAGCAAATATTTTCTTCGGTTTTCTCTCAGAGCACGCGTAGCTTGTTTGTGATATTTTTCATCGCTGCTGCGATGCTCCCTCGCGACCGGGCGTGAACTTGAGGTATTTAAAATTGTTTTGCCAGGGACGCTCCGTAATTACGTAGTACGGTAGAGTGTAAACTATCCAGACGCCTGTGCGACTTCGCACCTCGAGTGATTTGGGAAGGCGGTTCAACAGTTTTGTTTACCGCCGAACCACTGGCTGCTGCGCAGAGAGAGAGAAAGAGAGAGGAGAGAGAGAGACGCCCTGCAGGCGTCCAAATGTCGTGTTATCTGGCAAGGGAATCGGAATGTTTTGGACGACGGCCATTTGCGCTTCACAGAGAGCGAGCAGGCTAAACATTTCTGGAGCGACTGTGATTCTGCATTGCAGTAACCACAGTTAAACCACGGTCTTTACTTAACTGCGATTCACATTCGCTAACAACCCTGAGCTGCAGTTGACCAGAGTACTGCGGTATGGAAACTGATCGTGCAGCGGGCTCCAGCCTCGCACTGGCCAGCGACATGTCGGTTGCCAATCAGCGCCTCCTAACATACTCACCAGCTGACAGTCCAGCCAATAGGAAACCATTCGCAGGACACTGTGGCCAACTCCGTAGGCTGGAGGAGGTCTGGAGAGATTCCCATTTTTGCGGAGAGACCGGACGGTGAGCGGCAACCTGCTCCAGTTGTGCCCTGGAGAGGCACTAGTGGTATTGGTAGAACCCCGGCCAGACCACACGCTTGGTCTCTGAGGGCGAGGGTCTCAGGACCTCCACGAGAGAGGGGGCAGGGATGTGCGGACCTGCCAGGCTTGTGCTTGGGTCTGGCCAACGGGCGCATTAATCCTGGTAGCCTTGCGGTGAGAGGAGGTGATTCCTCATCCCCGCCTATTGGGAAGCCGAAACGTGGTAAGGCCTTCGGGCTAAGAGAGCTGCGACAAAATAGAATATTGTAATGACCGAGAGGTCTTACTGTATGTAGCCAATAAGCAGGGATAGGAAAATTTCGCGAATTCATTTCGGGACAAGATAGATGCCAAACACATATATAGTGGTCACCTTCGCTATTGGATCACAGTTTATTAGACCCGCCCTGCACGCCTCTGCGCCAATAGCAGACTTGCAAGGGAACACCTTGCGAATCCCATAACTGCCATGCGTGGGGCAACAGCCAATGAACACACAGCTGAGGCTTCAGTATGTAGAGGACTGAGGAGTTTAACCTACAGATCATTGAACTCGCGAAATTTTCCTATCCCTACCAATAAGACACAAGGCCTCGTGCATCTGGTGTTACACCTACATCTAAGAGACTACGACGCCATTTTACTTCTGAGTTGCTATCTATTCTATACCCATATTGCGAGAGGCAGCTGTAAACCACGCACCAGTCGCTCCGGGCTCATTACTTCTTTCCTTCGCCGCGCCTGTCCCTGGGCGTCGCATTTTTGTTCGTGCTGATACAGTCCACTCATGCGGTTACTTCCGACTTTTCTGAAGCCCTGTTTAAGTTATACTTTCAGGCTATCACTTCCCCTCACGTAAATAAAGCCCAAATCAGTCTAGAGCGTTAGACCAAAGGGACAACTCACTGCAGTCACACGCAATCAGCTAAATAATATTTCGCATGAGAACTACACATTTGCTACTAAACATTACCAATACGCAATACAACTTTCGTCTAGCCGGTTTTACTCATATTAATTGTAAATGAAATATTTTCATCTGTAGGAAAATAATAAGTGAAAGTTATATTTAACCAAAGATATTATACTACTGAGTTAACAGAAGTATAAAACGCTTGGTATTCAAGAGATATCAACACTTTGTAGACTATGCTCGAGTGTGGCCCGAGCGAAACTAATTTGAACATGTCTTTGTTGTTCAGAACAAAACTCGCATGGATGTGCAGTCTTTGTCCGGCTAGTTAAATTGTAGTAGCCATTATAGAATTAAACACCCTGGATGGCTGTACTACTAAGTAGGGTTAATGAAATAAATTAAAAAATAAAAGTCTAACCGTTGAGCCACCGTAGCCCCTGAATCTCCCATGGCTAGGGACACCCGAATTTCGCGACATGCTAGAGTTCAATAGTCTACCAGCGTACCAGCAGTTTTCATATACTTATTGGCCACGAGTTTTGTGAGAAAAAAATTTATTACCTGACTGGCCAATCAAAATTAGGTAACTCCGGACTGTACGTCTGTGATTCGCGAGCACACACCTTGGATGTGTAACATCTGGATTAGCCAATCAAGAAAGGTTATCCGAGCTAATGTGTTATAAATAAAGTATAACTGGTCGTGGAATCTTTCCGCGAAATTCCGGTGCCCCTACCTACAGACGACCATGCAAGTCTGCGTGGAATCGTGCTAGCATCGCGCAAGCCATTCTACTCTCAGACATTCACGAGCTCGCATGTTTTGCCTGTCTTACAACCCCTTAGTCGCTCGTCACAGTACATTCTAACATGCATTTACTAACAATTCTAAGTATTCTAACGTTAGTTACCATTAATTCATAATATATTGTGTGATATTACTGCAACAATTACACAGTAAATTAATTTCTCGCGCAACTTAACTTCACCGTGACAAGACACAAATTAATGTATAGAACCCTCGCCACTCCAGCCATGGGAAAGCAACATTTCATCGAAATTTTAACTTCATCCGACTAATAGCTTACGCTTTTTATACCAAACTGTCCCTAGCTCTCTCACAGGGAGCTCGTGACAGTACTTCACAAGTCCTGATCTTCAAAATTCCGCGCTGATTAATTCAATTAACTTCATCACGCACATTTATCCCGTACAGGCAGGGGAAAGGCAGGTACGATCACAGCTATGGAAACAGATCCCAAGCGCTACCCTGGGATAACTATAAAATTTGTATGCTAAGTAGCAAAATATTAAATTATGTGGGGTTGTGGGATATGGGGGGGGGGGGTAGCTTCTCCTTACCTCCACATACTGGGTGGCCAAGGTCCCTCACAAGGGACCGATCCACCCCCGCGCTGAGGGAGTAGTGTCCCACTGACGTAAAACGGCGGGTGTTCCAGGTAACTTCCATTGAGTTACATAGACTTGAGCAGGTAGCAGCGTGTGCACAGAGCTTAGCAGTCTTGTGTACAGCCGAGAGCTGGTGACAAGGCGCAGGCCGCTCGTTAGCACATGGCGCTCCACAATGAGGACACAACAGCTACGTATTCTCTCTCTTTCTCTCTCTCTCTCTCTCTCCTCTGTCTCTCTATCGCTATCCTACACGACGCTAATCACTCTCCACGCCGCATCTGCGTCGTACAGTCCATCTCAGCACCGCCAGCGTAGGTACACTCCCTGCCAAACACAACTGCTGCACAGTGAAAAAAATGTATACTCGTACAGAGATTTATTTTAGAAACTAGTTACCAATATATTTTTTTGTAATACTGCAAGTGTGTTAGAACAAAGTTCAGAACAGTTTATCATGTAGAAATACAGAGGTAGTTTTTATTTAACAACTAGGCGCTGTTGCCTTCATGTCCATTAAAAACATGGAAATATATAATTCGCAAGCAGAGCTGCCCAACGTCGTCCCAGTATAAGAAGACAATGAAAGATACACGACCCCGTTCTAGGAGTATTCGCGCCATGTTGGCTGCGGAAGAGGGTTGGGGGTGGTGGAGCCCTTTTTTTTCAGTTGGGTACTTAAGGTTATCCCTGCCAGATTTGGTCCAGAGCCTACAAACATTGTATAATTGTATAGAGATCAAACACACATAAAAACATGCATACACGCCTTGACTTACATAATATGTTTAGTATGTTTCGTAAATCTCAGTGTTGTAAATACACCATAATTTAATTATAGTGTTCATAAGAACAAAAAAAAAAAGCTTTTTCAGCACCTAGTTCCCAAGGAATCGTTTCTCCACGCCCTCAGCAGTTCACCAGGCACTTTCGAAAAAAATAATTACCATAGGCTATTCGCAGTTTCAAAGGAGTCCCTGGTAAACTAAACATTAAACGTCTTTAAGATCACTTTCGCACGCAAGGGAGCATTGCGTCTGCGATGGAAAATAACTAGAGATTATGGTTTACCGTGGGAAAAGTTGACTGTTTGCTGGGATTCAACGTACTGTAAACACGTCCGACAGGTCTCTTTCCTTATTGGCTGTCACGTATGTATGAAGCTACCACCCCATTTCACTTTACCAATGAGGATTCTGATACTATAAGGCGGAACGGTCGCGATAGGTCTGCAAACAATTTAACCGAGTCAAAACCTTGCCCATTCAGTCATGAAATAACAAACTAGTTAGAGTATTAATAGAAGATAAAATATTGGTTCAAAAATTTTTCGCGATTATTGCCCATCATCTCGAAAAATAGCACAAACGAACTTCGCATGTGTCCTCAGAATTTGAAGCGAGACTGTGGTGTTTGAACATGTTAGTATATTCAGAAAAGAGGCAGCGTTATCGCTATAATTTAAAACACTGTTTTCCATCCTCAACTGAGAACTACTAACAGCGTTTCTTGCTGCATTTGACTCGTTACACCTGCCACATTTATGTTTCAATAATCAAGTTTATAAAGGATCAGAGAAATATTTACTTTCATTTCTGCCCTGGAGTATTTTTTCATTGGAACATTTTTTACTTTCTTTTTTAGTGAAAATAAGCACAAATGCTTACAATATATGCATATGAAAACTACACGGACTCCAAATAATTGAACACTTTTAAAAGATGTAACAAATAAATACTAGTCTTCCCGTATCACCACGCCATGTAACACCTGCATTGTTGTAGGCCTGGTGAACTTATGTAAGCCTCAGTCAAGTAAGAATTTTTTATGAGTGTTAGGAACCTAGATGCGACAGTAATATCTGCGAAATTTCGTGCTCAAACGTGTGTGAAAAGTATGAGGAAAGCAGTTTGCTGCAAGCTTAAATAACCGTTATTACTGGGCGTAGTGAAATTTCGCGGAAAAATTTCAAGATAAGTTGTATTTGAAAACACTGTAGGTTCACTTACCTATCTTGATTGGCTGGATTACATTCTGACACGTGCTAACAGTGCGCGCGAATTACGTAAGAGCCGTGCCGATGCTGCCGAATTTTCATCATCCTTCCATTTTCATCGCCTTCTCAAACACACAGCAACCAATGACAATAAACAATCTGCTGTTGGGTGCTTATAGTATTGAAGTCTACTACGTACTCATATATTTTTTCGCGAAAAATCACTAGCTGTACTCATTACAAACTAAGTAGTAACGTACCAACATGTATGATTACTAGGGGGGGGGGGGGGCAGTACTCAACGCTAAAGCTCTGCCTTTCAGGGAGCTGCTGTGACCAATTGGCTATAACTAGGGATAGGAGAATTTCGCGAATTCATTTCGGGACAAGATAGACGCCAAACACATATATAGTGAAATCCCCCTTCGCAATTGGATCACAGTTTATTAGACCCGCCCTGCACGCCTCTGAGCCAATAGCAGACTTGCAAGGAAACACCTTGCGAATCCCATAACTGGCAGGTGTGGGGCAACAGCCAATGAAGGCTCCAGGCTGAGGCTACAGTATGTAGAGTACTGAGGAGTCTAACCTACAGGTCATTGAACTCGCGAAATTTTCTTATCCCTAGCTATAACGCCAGTAGAGTGGTTGCCAGACACTACTCGCCATCTACCTAGGCAAACCGGGTTCGATTCCCGGCTGGGTCGCCCCCCCCCCCCCATGCTGTTGCATTTCGACGCTGCTCCATACTCACCTCAATCACCCTCATCGGCTATCGAGACCTCGATTTTAAGAGCCGCCCAGATCTCTCCACTGCACTGCCCCTTGGTCTCTTGGTGTAAGCGAGAGTAGTTTAGACATGGTCATGCACTTCAAACACAAAAGGCATGGTCTAACACGTGATAAGTGTACTGTCTGCCGTATGTGGCTGACATGTGATAGCCACCTGTTTGACGTATGGACAGAAACTATCTCTGACAAACGGTTGTCTTTTCAGTGCAAGCGTGGCGAGGGAGCTTACGATTGACTCCTCGTCAGGATTCCGTAACCACAAGCCAGGTCTGGCAGTTCGAGTTAACTGCGCGTTTTTGAAGCTCTTTTAAGGTTCCACTTTTCTGTTGATTAGGTAGCCTTCCGCCACGTGTAAAATAAACATAAAGGTGTAAACCTCGCTGTCAAGAGCCGTTCAAATCTCTTCACTCACTCATTAAGGTGTAAACATATTTGCAGACATTTAAGACAGGTTAAGAAGAAGCTGAGTTGAGAGACTTCGGTGGCTGTTAACGAGGTCTTGAGAGCCGATGAGGCTGAAATGAGGTGAGAATGGAGAAGTGCCGGAATGAAAGGGCAGGAGAAACGGGAGATCCCCGAGAAAACCCTCCTGCCAGGAGGAATTTTCCTGCACGATTCCCACTTGCGAAAATCCTGGAGTGACCCGGCCGGGGTTCGAACCCGGTTTGCCTTGGTGGAAGAGGTTAGAAGCAAATCAGCTATATCCCCTGCAACAAGAACAGTATTCCTGTTCTTTTCTGTATTCCCACTCATCACTCTCACACTTGTGCACCTCACGCCTCACACTGCACTCCATCCACGGTTACTTCCAACTTTTCTGAAGTGCAGCTGAAGTTCTACTTTTAGGATATTCCTCCGCCTCGTGCAAACAAAGCTTAACCGAGTCTGGAAAATAACGCCAAAGGGACAGCGCACCGTATCCGTGCGCACTCAAGTTTAATTGTATTTAGTTTGGGAACTATTTCTTAATAGGTATTACCAACATATCTATTTTGTCTCTGTTTTTATTTATATCATTTATAAATTAAACATTATAATTTACAGATAAAATATTCATAGAAGTTCAATTGAATAAAAATGAAGCACCTTTATATGTAGGGATAAGGATATTTCGCGAATTCATTTCAGGACAAGATAGACGTCAAACACATATACCCTGAAGTCACCTTAGCAATTGGTTCACAGTCCATTAAACACGCCCTGGAAGGCTCAGAACCAATAGAAAACTCGCATGGAAATAAGTAGCAAGTGCCTCCCCCCCCCCCCCTTTTGTACTATTCTTTCCAACTCTATCAACTAAGAGCATGCTTTCCAAACACTCTACCGCCTGTAGCATTTTATTTGATTACATTTAATGATTGCAATAATTTTTGAAATTTTTACTTCTCTGTCGCAAGGGCTTTTACGTCTCTTGACTGTTTTTTCCCTTGCTCTTCATAGTTAATACTAGCTCTAAGTACACTTAGAGAGGTAGCCATGGCCCCAAAGTGCAGGCCATGGCTGCCCAGTCCCTCTTTGCCGCGATGCATGTCTCCTTGCATGATCTTCCTTCCTAGTAGGCGTAAGCGGTTAGCGTGAGACGCAATAAAATCCCGCCTTACCTCCGGGCCTTAACTTCACATAACACTTAGAATAAGGTAGTTTAGAAAAAAAGTAGCACGTGTCATACTGCCAGGTGTGAAGTAACACTGGCTACTCTCTGGGACAGCAGCCAATGTACAAACATCTGAGGCTTGAGCGTACACAAGACTGTGAAGTATAGCCAACAGGTCATTGAACTCGTGAAATTTTTTATCCCTATTTATATGTTAATCAATACATATTATAAAAGGAAGTCTCTGGCGCGCATCTGTCTGCATGGCTGCGCTAATCTCGAGAACCACTGAAAGGATTTGGATGTGGTCTTTACTGTTATAATATGCGTTTATCGAGGAAGGTTTATGTGTATTAAAAATGCCCTAGCACTTATAGAAGCTGAGCATTAACGGTATTAGTGAATCAAAACGGGAAAAAAGTTTGCCGCCAGCGCGCTCTCATGGAATACACTGTCTAATCCTTTATAGATATAACAGAATCATGTCCGAAAGAATTGGGTAGAGTTAAATGATCTTCCAAAAAAAGTCAGAGTAGCATATGTGTATATATAATTAATAGATAAGTTGTAATAAGCGTATTTACAATTTGAATTACTCATTAAAAACAAACTTAAAATTCAGTGTCTTTTCTAACCATAAAGAATTTAGTCTTTATCAAAATAAAGTAATTCATAATTAAAACTTATTAAAATAAATAAGAAATGTCTTTTACATCATACAATTACCGCCAATAATTTAAAAGTTATGAAAAGTTTCGTAAAAAAGTAATTTCCAAAATCGAGACACGCGTGCACGGACCTACACGGGGTCGCGGTCGACGGTTCGGGGTGTAACGATGCAGTGCAAGGGAGGTGCAAGGAGGGGAGGTGTACGAGGCGCGGCAGGGTTGCAAGTAGAAGTATAAAACACTTGTGAAACATGACATATTTATCGGGGACACCCGAATATCGCGGAAATATTTCTGCACGTGATAGATCTCAATAGCCTACCGACGTACCAGCAGTTTTCATTTGCCTATTGGCCAAGAGTGTTGTGAGAAGATATTTTCTTACTTGACTGGCCAATCAAACTTAGGTAACTCCGGTACTGTATGTCTGTGATTCGCGAGCGCACGCCTTAGATGCGTAATTCGTGGATCAGACAATCAAGAAAGGTTATCCGAGCTAATGTGTTATAAATAAACTAAAACTGGTCGTGAAATCTTTCCGCGAAATTCCGGTGCCCCTACATATTTAGGAAACAATCAACACCACGTCATACATGGGGTGTTTTTTCAAGCGTACAATTAAAAAGAAAAAGTGTGAAGTTAGCGTGAAGAGACTATGTAAAGCGTGAACTGCAGCCGCGCGCACGCCAGCAAAATAGCGTTAGTGATCAGCAACATGGATCGCCGCTCATCGACCAGCGCCTGCCAACACATTTGCTAGCAGGCAGCCCGGCCAATAGATAACATTTCGCAGCGTAGGCAGTAGCCAATCAGGTACAAGGTCCGCCGCTCCAGAGCCTTGCACAGCTAATCAAGGAGTAGATACCGAAACATCAAGAGGAACCCCGCCACACACCTGCGTCTCTCTGCCCTTACTTGGCTCTGTGTTCCTGTGAGATTGCGATTAGAAACATGCAAAACAGTTGGTATGTATATATATATATGTTTTATACGAGCTATGCCAGCGACTTCGTTCGCGTGGACTTCAGGGTTTGTTTACATATTTTTAAAATAGAAATATGAAATTGAAATAAGGCATAAATAGTTTAAATCGAAATTTATACATAGTAATTTTATAGTAAAAATAAAAAGAAATTAATTTTAAGTTTTAGATATTAATGAAATAAAATTTGCGCCTTTTTTGCGTTTACATGGAAAATAATGCTTGTAAATAGTCCAATTATAAATGTATGCATATATATTCAAAATACTAAATAATATTTTATTTGTTCAAAATATTTTTTATTTTTTATTTATTTATAATTGTCTAACTTACATTTATTTATAAACAAATTCTCTAAAATAATATCAAATGGCTTCATAGAATCATTGCAATTTAAATCTCAGTTATATCAAATCCTCTTTATACACTATACTTTGGGTTGTATTATTTTCAGCTGAAATGACTATGTTTGTAGAATTTCTAACACGTGAGCAAGCTATGTATATATGCCCGTACTCTGCCTCGTCAACGCTGGCTCTCCCCAAAGTCTGACCTTGTGATTTATTTACTGTCATTGAGAACATTTACTAATGGGGAACTGAAGCCTTTTAAAATGGAAAATATAGTTTTTTTTTTTATAGATATCCGTGGTATAAACACTGTGTCCCCTTCGCCACAGCTAGTTCGATGTTTTTTTTTTTTTTGTAATTCAACTACCCTTAACCTAGCTGTTCCCACGACTTCGTTAGCGTGGGCTTAAGCATTTGTTTGCATATTTTAAAATTGAAATAAGGCGTGAATGGTGTCAATCTAAATACTTTCCCTTTGCAAAAATTTTGTAACTGGGTCATTCTTTATTTGACACGCCCCGGGTAACTCTGCTCCAATAAATTAACACTTCACAATCGTGTGTCCCAATCACGTGCAGTTCACTCAGATAGGGAGTAACTTAACATCTAGGCAGCAGCCAATGGAGAAACGACGCCGTCTCGAGTATATATAATACAGTGAATTTTTGCTTGTTGGCAAAAAAATAGCGCGAGTTTTGCAGATCCCTACTCACATGGGGACTTTTCAAATTTATGTTGGGGAAGCGAACTCAGGGGAAGAACACTTCATCAAGTTAGTACGTCACTGTATTAGAACGTGTTAGATGTACAACGTTTACATTATGGTTTACAATACGTCCTTTGTGGAGTATGAACGTATATACTCGGGCGGCATTTATACGGAAATATATTACGCTAGACTTAATCGGAATGTAAGTAAAGAATTAACTAGTCGTCATAAAACTGTCCTTTTTAATAATTTTTCGAACTAACACGATGGATTGTAAAACGTGTTACTTCTATCGCAATACATTAATTGGTATACGTCCAAGGCGTGACTTCATTGGTCGACGGCCAGCCAATATAAACGTTGCAGTAGGCGTGTCCGGTGTAGCCAGGACCAATAGGACAATGGTAAGTGGAAATACAGCGACCAACCGAGACGATATTGCTGTAGTGTGGAATATAGGCAGCTCACTTCAAACTTGTCATCAATGCTCGTGAATTTCTGACATCCTCAAAGGGATGATTACTTCGGGGGAGCTTGACTTGAGTTTGTTAGATTGTCAGTTAGATGCTAACACTTTAAAGCCACGATTCCCAAAACCGTCTAAAGAGAATCCCATAGTCTATATGTAGGCTATTGGCTCAGAGGCGTGCAGGGCGGGTCTAACAAACTGTGATCCAATTGCGGAGGTAACTTCACTATACACGTGTTTCGCGTCTCCTCATCTTGACCCGACGGCGTCTCGGTGAGGTAATACTTCGCTAGTTACTCCGCCGTTCTTAAAGCACGCTCCATGTTGTTTAAGTGCTGTGCGTGTTATTGAAACGCCCGCGGCTCGTGGCTTCTTACCTCGCCGCGATTCTCCATCTATTTTCTCTTTGGTTTATTCATATTTATTATTAAACTAGTAGATCCCGGCGAACCTTGTTCCGCCTCTTTCAAGTTCTATTTTGCCATCTCAATGCGTCCTCTCTATTACGTCTGGTACGTCGACCTATGTTTGGCCGTGGTATAGCTGGCATTTTTCTCTTTTAGATCAACAAACATTTCCTTCAAGTATGAGCAAAATCGGCCCATAAATATAGTAGTTAGATTCCAGCGCCACCTGTCGGAATGAAACATAACTGAAAACCTTACTCGTCACCATAATAACATATGGTGTGAATATGGTCTCAAATGGTCCAGTGGTTTGTCAGTGATGATGAGGTTTAATCACGCACAATGGATTTTATATACAATAATAATAAAGATAAATGTTATCATTTAAAGACTTTTCACGATAATGTGAGCACTTTAGAAATGAACCTTAGAAAATGTCACTGCTCCTGCATGAATATATTTTAATGGACGCACTCAGTGACATTTGCCCAGCAAAGTTGGTAACGATGGCTGTAAAGTAGTTCTATAGCTTAACGTTGAACAAAAAGTGTTAGGTAAACATTCGTGATGTCTTAAAATTATTTATTTCGCTTCCTGTTTTGTTTTAATGCACATAAGTGTAAAAATTAGCAGATTTGTAAAGTATTATCTTTTCTAATAATTCTACAGTTTCGCTTGACCGACGCACGAATACAGTGATGAGGCCCATGCCAATGTTAATGTTACATAAGGCGGAGGAATACACAACGTGCGTACAAGTAGATCTCAAGCAGGGTTTTCAAAAGCGCTCATTTTACCGTGAACAGCCTATACGTAAAGTACAAATAAAAAAGTTCAATTCAACGAAAAATAAGGTACTTTTATGTTAACAGAAGTATTGAAGGTTTGTGTTTCATGACGTATTTAGGAAACAAAGAAACAAACACGTCACAAATGGAGTTATTGTTCAAGGGTTTGAGTCAAAAAGTGTGAAGAAGCCGCAGAATAGTCTATGCACCAACGAATGGTGATGACCTGTTTGTGTACTCTACAGTACCAAGTAGCTCACTTGTTTATAAGGGTTATTCACGTTCAACTGAGCACTTTTGAAATCAACCGTAGAAAAAGTTGCTGTTCCCATCTGGATAAATTTTAACGGATGCACTGTGTGACATTTACCTAATTAAGTTGGTAACTATGGAGAGAAAGTAGTTCCATGTCTTATGTCGAATTAAAATTGTTAGGTAACGATTTACGATAAGTTAAATTATTTCTTTCGGTTTTTTTTCGAGTCTACGTGTAAAATTTAGCAGATTTGTAAAATATGTGTTTTTTATACTAAATATAATCAGTGGGAAAACTATATTTTTATATGACGTGTATTGATAGTAAAATTTTTGGGGAAAACTATGTAAATAGCTACATTTCGATATAAAAACCAAGGCAACGAAAAATTCTCAAACCTTTTTACTGGAAGCAACCCAAATCACTTTTTTGACATCGTTGGCGGGGGGGGGGTGGGCTCTCAGCTGTTTTCCAACTTAAAACACCGACATTTAGGAAGCAGTTGAGACAAGGACCTCGTCCTGTATGTATTAGCAAACACTGTCACAATACACGTATTGAGAAAGTTCGAATACTGAAGTTCCCCCCCCCCCCCCCCAAATACAACCAAGGCAGCTGTCCTACATTTCTTTAGGTAAGAAATGTGAAGTTCCATGATTGATATAGTAACGTTCTCATATTTGCAGCTTCGCATGAGGTAAATTTACTGTATTGCGTTTAGGTCGAAAATTTTCATTACAGTTTAGGAAGAACGTCGAAATAATTTTTTTCCTGTTTAGATACCTAAACTGTAAAACAATTTGATGTAGAATTCCTTTACGTGTAAGGGAAACTAATTACTTTTTAAATGAAGAGTAAATGTACATTTGAAGTAAAGTACTGTTCCATAATCGTGCGGAAAAAGTACCTGACAGAAGTGGAGGGAAAAATCCCATACCAGTAAGGGAAAATTAGCCACATTGTATAATAAAATTATATTTAATAATATCCCAAAGTATTAGCACTATTAATTGCTTTCTATCTATATCCTCTGAGGAATAGTAACCTAAACCTCAACACTAAAATCCTCAACACTTGCTGATAGGTGGCCGTGAACTATGGTACGTTATCACGATAGGCCGATGCGCTCTCCGTTGCACCACGATGATAGTGTGACTACATCGTATTGACTGTTTATTCCGCCCGTCCTCCCACGCACTGTTGAGAATGCAGAAGAGATGCACGCGTCGTAAGGAAATTTTCCCATCTATTTATGGGATTTTCCACTGCTCTGTGTGTGAATTTTACTCCAGAGTGCGGTCATTTTACCTTACATGTAAGGAAAACTGTTTCCCCCACAATTTTGCCTTATAATTGTCAAGTAATTTTCCCAATATTTTTTACAGTGTAGTGGTGTAGAGCGGTTATCCTGCCATCCTCCCAGTTATCCGAACTTCCTGGGTTACATTCTGCTTTATATATTTGCCATTATATAGCGTCACTAACTACTTAACTAATCAACTGATATTCTACTTTCGATTCAATTCTTCTGTATCGACAGCGGTGAGGGGAGGGGGACCGGACATTGTTCGACCCCCCCCCCCTCCTCCGGTAGTCAGTCCTTTAGTTATGAATATTGTCTAGGTATACGTTCCGATTCGTTTGCTATTGTCTGCATAATATCTGTTTCGCTTCTCTGTTATCTCGCCTTGGTCATTGTTACTCCTTACCATCAGTTTCTAGTTCATTACCGGATCTTCAGATGTGTGGTGGGCTTCAGATCATCATTAGAGAGGGAGAGAGAGATAGAGAGAAAGAGAGAGAGAGAGAAAGGGGGCCGGGGAGGGAAGGGCAAGCCCCAAAAACTCGTCTGTTTCTTGCTGATAAATCCTTTTAACAAATTTTTGTATGACTTTCGTCGGGTTATCCCCAGGCTGTGTAGTTGGTCCGCTCCCATTACACCGTTTATATAGCGGTATTAACTAATGTCAAATGGGGAAAGTGTCCCGTTAGTCCCAAGGAACAGAACTTTTCATAAACATATTGATTCACATGGTTTCGGGAGTTGCGAATGAGAAAGTGTCTGATGTGTGCTGTCTACAGAACTTGTTTCTGTTGTCCGTATAGGCCATTCCTGCCTACTCACGTGGAACATGGTTGGGCATTGAGCCTCGCGGTGTATGTATGTACAGTGCAAGACTTTCCTCTATGTTGTGTACACAATTGAATACACTACTCTTGAATGTGTTGTTTTTATTGCGATTTTAAATTTCGGCCCAGACGTGCTAAAACATACTTGGCTCCAGATTCGGAATTAACACGAGTGCGTCAGTATCTCCATCTTAGCACGTCGCCAAACCAGTTGGCCAACTCGCCAGGTTTTTTTCTTATTTATTATTTTAATTGGCCGTCGCTCGGTTTGGCTAAGCGAAATCAGGCCTGCAATGTGTTGAATGTTGATTGCTGTCTGATAGCCGGGTCGTCGGAAAGTGCACTGGTGGGTAGAGAAAGCAGTTTTTGAATCTGCTGTGTTGCGAACTCCGGCAATAAACACCTGCGACCCGCGGATACAGATACACGCAAGAACAAATAAACTAAAGGAACGACGCCTACACGAACAACATTACACTGACACCATCACAGCACAGACACAAACATCAAACACACGACGGACACCTGACGAAAACGACAACCACCGTCAGCCCCTGTGTCTCCGGAGAGGATGGCGGAGTGATGGTTCAAGGGTGCAGGCAGAGGAATTTTGACTTTTGACATTTTTAAACTATAACGTAACCTTTTCTTCTAGACTGTAACAGAATATAATTTTAAGCCTCTGTAATTTAACCTGTTTTTTATTTTTATAACGCTAGAAATTTTATGTTTCTACCATTTCCCAAATTTATTTTAAATTAAAGTAACGAAGACCAGTTATGGCCTTCATGGTTACTGGTGCCATTTTAATATGTTATGTTCTGTTCTGTTCTGTGACCCACGGACTATCCGCCAAGGTACGCGACAACTTGTCACGTAATAAACTGTGTATGCCGCGAGGGTTGGGAGATAAAAAGGAGGGACCGCAACATCTCCAGGAGGTGTCGAATAATGAGTGGACCAACTTTCAGCGACTGGGAAAATGCCGCGGAATTCGTTTTAGGACTGACTAGTCATCAAACACGCGTATCTTTGTGCCGTGTTTACAATTACGACACAGGTTGAGCAGATCTTAACAGCGAGGTCCTGAGAGCCGATGAGGGTGATTGAAGTGAGTGCGAAGCAGCGTCGGAATGCAAGGGCGGGGGAAACGGGATAGCCCCGAGAAAACCCATTGACCAGCGGCTTCGCCAGGCACGATTCCCAGATGCGAAAATCCGGGAGTGGCTCGGCCTGGGATTGAACCCAATTACAGAAGTAACACAGACGTAAGAGACAAGCTACAATTCAAAATATCTTACTTTTGTGTTCCTTCCGCAATTGGACCACGGTCCGTCATAGCACCCAACGGTCGAATGACCCCGCCCAAGAATTCGAAGGCCCCCAGCCCCCTCCCTATCTGTACTATTCTATTTTGTTCTTTTTATTTTTCCCCTCTCCCATAGTTCCGCTCCAACCTAAGCATCGTCCAGGACATCGAAGTACCCCTTCTGGACACCCAGGCCTGGTTAGACTACTCGCCTCCCACGTAGGCGAACTGGGATCGAATCCCGGCGTGACACTCCCGTATGTTCGCACGTGGGAATCGTCGCCGAACGATGCCGCTGGTCGGTGGGTTTTCTCGGGTATCTCCCGTTTCCCCCGCCCTTGCATGCCGGCGCTGCTCCAATCTCACCTCACGTCACCATCAAGAACTCGATGTTAAGAGACGCCCAAATCTCTCCACAAGCTACAAGCGAGTCGCCTATTTTCATAACAACTGGTAACCTATAAGCTGCTCACAGTAAAGTGAGCACATTTGAAATCAACCTTAGAAAATGTCACCGCTCCTACCTGCATATATTTCAACGTGCACACTGAGTGACATTTGCCCATTAAAGTTGGTAATGATGGAGGAAAGTATTTCAGAATATTAACGTCGAATAGAAAGTGTTAGGTAACATTTTTTGATAACGTAAATTATTTTTCCACTCCGGTTTTTCTAATGCATTGCGGTATAAAATGAGCAGATTTGTAAGATGTTTAGTTTTCTAATAATTTCATACTTTCACCAGACCGACGCATGAATAAAGTGATGAGGAGCATGGCAATGTTAATTTTACATAAGGCGGAAGAATACACAAAGTGTATACAAGTAAATATTAGGCAGGGCTTTCAAAAGTGCTCAGTTTACCGTGAAACAGCCTATAGTTATGTTCGTCTGTGTATTCCCGCCCGCCAAAGTCCTACTTCTCCGCGCCGCACCACACACCCCACCATAGCAATGTATGCACCACACCATTCATTACTGTCGACTGCTAGCCAATGTAATGCCGAGCTCGCAGTCTTACACTCAATTGTGTATGTTCGTCTGTGTATTCCCGCCCGCCAAAGTCCTACTTCTCCGCGCCGCACCACACACCCCACCATAGCAATGTATGCACCACAACATTCATTACTGTGCGACTGCTAGCCAATGTAATGCCGACTCGCAGTCTTACAATCAATTGTGTATGTTCGTCTATGTATTCCCTCCCGCCAAAGTCCTACTTCTCCGCACCGCACCACACACCCACCATAGCAATGTATGCACCACAACATTCATTACTGTGCGACTGCTAGCCAATGTAATGCCGAGCTCGCAGTCTTACAATCAATTGTGTATGTTCGTCTGTGTATTCCCTCCCGCCAAAGTCCTACTTCTCCGCGCCGCACCACACACCCCACCATAGCAATGTATGCACCACAACATTCATTACTGTGCGACTGCTAGCCAATGTAATGCCGAGCTCGCAGTCTTACAATCAATTGTGTATGTTCGTCTGTGTATTCCCGCCCGCCAAAGTCCTACTTCTCCGCGCCGCACCACACACCCCACCATAGCAATGTATGCACCACAACATTCATTACTGTGCGACTGCTAGCCAATGTAATGCCGAGCTCGCAGTCTTACAATCAATTGTGTATGCTTTACGTGATCTACGTTCCATCGTGATGTTTTCGTGGTCAAACAAGGAAAGGATGTAGTTTCACGAACATTTCGCTTGCAAACCGAACTGTTAGAATAAAATCGTGGAAAAAAAAACTAAGAAAACAATGCAACTAAATTCGTGCGATTGTTGTCTCCGAGTGTCAGGATATTTGCAGGTTAGCTACTCCGGTCTACGCTCGGCCATAGCGCTCAAATAGTTCACATTTAATGATTAGTTCCAATTAGTAACGTGTCTTTGTGGACATTCGTCGTACTCGTATTTGGTCGGGAGAACAAAGTCAGATAACACTTCGTTTTGTCAACAGTGTGTTTGATAACACGATCGATGCGTCTGTCTGGGAGAATTCAAACAAGCGCTTTTGTTTTACTTGAAGAGATGCTGTTGTGATGCTCAATGATGTGTTGTGCACTCTTGTCTTATGTGCGGCGGAAAGTGAGGGGGGGGGAGGAGAATGTATGCGTGCGGAGTGTACAGGTGGTGCAAAAATATACGTCGATACATCGTGGAAAAATCCTCGCGTCTAGAGGAAGAACAAATACTATACAACATATGTCCGGAGACGCTTCGTTCCTTTACTACATAACGTGCATCGTATGACGTGCATGTTTGTGTGGAATGCCAACACAGCTCTATTGTGGCGACAGTCCCATACCAGACGTATAGAACCGCAATGTTTGATACGTTCCTTCGAGCTGGAATCTACTAATGTAGCGTGTGCATCAGTAGCACGTAGGTAGATTCTGACGATGGACTATCCAAACGATAAATAATTCTCTAGGGATGCATCAACGCGTCCGTGAGTCCATGCAGCGGTGGGTTGATGCATGTATCCGTGCAGATGGGAGGCATTTTGAACATTTCCTGTAAGTCTGTAACGTAGCGTAGATAAGCTTTTACACATGTGTAATCGATTTCTGTGTGGTTCCTAATGTTCTGGCGTACAATGCTGTGTTTTGCGGTGTAGTGTATTATTAGGGACGCCCGAATTTCGCGAGAAGATATCACGGCCAGTTATATTTTATAACACATTAGCCCAGATCACCTCTCTTGATTGGCTGATCCAAGTGTTAAGCGTCTAAGGTGTGTGTTCGCGAATCACAGACGTACAGTATCGGAGTTACCTACTTTTAATTGGCCAGTCAAGTAAGAAAATGTATTCTCATAAAGACTTGTGGCCAATAAGTAGGGATAGGAAAAATTCGCGAGTTCAATGACATGTAGGCTATACTCCACAGTCCCGTGTATACTAGAGCCTTAGATGTTTGTTCATTCATTGGCTGATACCCCATATACCCCATAGAGTAGCCGGTGTTACTTCTCACCTGGCAGTATGGCACGCGTTACTTGTTTCCTTGCAAGTCTGCTATTGGCTCAGAGTCATCCAGCGCGCGTCTAATGTACTGTGATCCAATTGCTAAAGTGACTTCAGTGTACATGTGTTGTACGTCTATCTTGTCCTCAAATGAATTCGCGAGATTTTCCCATCTCTACATTACAATATTTTTTCTTCTTGCAGACGTATTGTTTCTGCGAAGTATTGGGATGTATTTTGGCAACATCCTGTATACCGCCCTTCCTCCGCCTTCCGCGCTGTGGCTCGTTTTTTTTTTTTTTTTTTTTTTTGTTTTTTTTTTTTTTTTTGTAATGACTCCCCTCCACGCCGACATACGGTAGTCTCCAACCTGCTTACTGAGACTCCCGGATAATTTGTGGCGTGATTTTAATTGGGGGGGGGGGGGGGCTGAAGTGCGTGTCAGACAAAACACCTATACGCTTTTCTTTATAAGTGTTAAACTGCCAGTGCTTCCTCCCACTCCTGGAAGGTAGGGGGAGGCACTGGATTGGCTAAGTGCGTCAATGCGTTAGGGTGACGGACCAAAGAGTCACGCTTGCGCTCCGGTGGCCCCATTTTGCAATTGATGAGGAAAGCAGCATAAAAAGCCAGAGTCTTACTGGGAAAAAATTACTGCCAGGGAGTTAGTCATGTGGCACTCCCTCTTCCTAAGGGGAAGGGAGGGGGTGTTTAAGGTAATAAATGTGCTTCAGAGAGCATGTGCGCAGAGCACGTAATTTAGAACATTTCCAGTCAGGTCTGGAAGTTATTGATGACAGCGCTAGCTGTGAACCACAGGTAGCGCAATCATTAAGCACAGGAAATAAGATTTGCAGGTCTTAGTGTATACCATTAGGATTTGTGTTATTCTGTGCGTGCTAGGTGTGTTTCTGGGTGCTATGTGTGAGCTAGGACCCCGTGGCAGCACGAGGTGTGAGGACCAAGTGATGTGTTGTGCTCAGACCTCAGTACGCTGTGGCTCGTCTCGCTGCTCCAGGCCCGCACAATACACAATCCGAGATGGCGTCGCAGATACTTTGACGCTGATTGGTTGCGCGAGGCTCTGCGAACGGGCCTCGTGTCTCATTGACTACTGCGTCCTGCGAAATATTCCTTTCGCTATTGGCTGGGATGCCTGCTGACAAGCCAGATACCAGTCGCTGATTGGCGAACGACGATTCGCTACTTAACTGGCGTGTGGGACTGAGTGGGTGTCTCACTTCTGTATTGTCTCCCACTTTGCGGCCTGTCACACAGCTCTGGCTCTATCATTCTTAGATTTATTGTTGACTCCAGCCTTGAACAAGAAATATTTCTAAAACTAAACTATTTACCTTAACGCTTTCAGTCCCAAGGGGCCGCGTGAATAAGCGAACCGGGTTTGATTCCCGGCGCTGGTCGGCGGTTTTCTCGTGGGTCTCCCGTTCCCCCGCCCTTGTATTACCGACACTGCTGCATACTCATCTTGCTTCACCCTCATCGGCTCCCAAGACCTCGCTGTTAAGAGCCGCCAAAAACTCTTCAGTCGACCTTTAAGTCCCGAACTAATTTTTGAACTTAAGTGTTGCAATCGTTTAATTTTATGACGTAATCTGAACTAGTGCGGAGTGTGCTTGTCTCGACCAGCGAGAAACGTTCTGAATGTTCGCCGACGTGAGCATTAACCATTCACTAACGAGAGAAGCAGAAACTTCAAACACGTAGGTTTCTCACCAGGGAGACGCCCAGTACACCGGCCAATGGTTCCTCGTTGTGTACAGTTCCGACCATAAATACTTATCCCTCACTTGCAACGTGCTCTTATACATGATGGACGCGGTGACTGACCGATCTAACTTCTCTTCTGTACAAACATAATATCTGAACTTTTAACACACAACTATGTTATAATTAACATAATACAAACACCGTACATTTTAAATTGTTCCCATCGTATTGTTGACGTGTGAGTGCTATCAGGCCGTCACTAGAAGTCAAATGCCAAAAGTGGTGTAGCACCTTCCCTCGTCAAGCCACTCGCCATCTCTTCTGAAATGTCCGCATGGTTCTTGAAAACTGTTTGCGTGAGAGTTTTCCGTCTAGGCGATCAAGACAACGTTTTCGGTTAATTAAGACGTGCTGATTCATAATTGGTATTAATCCTTTCACTTAAAAAGCAAACACATAATTTTAGGCATTGCAACAAACGAATATTTTGTTCGGAACTGTACTGATATCCAGACAGGGGTGTAGTCAGGATTTGTTAGGGAGGGGGGTAGGGTTTGTGAATAAGATAGGACGTTGGGAATCTCTCTCATTGTACGGTATGTTATACTGTGTACAGTACACACCGTTCAAGCCACTTCATATGCAACGTTCCAGATAACGAACACTGCAACTCAGACGGTTAACACATCGTCTCGTCAACAGCTCAGTGTTGCAGAATTCCATGCAAAATTATGGTGGCAAACCAATTTTAGTTAATGTAGGCAGATAAACAGCGTTTCCAGAGGCGTAAAAATCTCTGTTTATACAAATCACCAAGGACACCCGAATTTCGCGGAAATATTTGTGCACATGCTAGATTTAATTAGCCTACCGGGTTACCAGCAGTTTTCATTTGCCTATTGGCCACGAGTTTTGTGAGAAGACATTTTCTTACTCGACTGGCCAATCAGAATTAGGTAACTCCGATCCTGTACGTCTGTGATTCCCGATCACACGCCTTAGACGCGTAACACCTGGATCAGCAACTGGTCGTGAAATCTTTTCGCGAAATTCAGTGTCCCTACAAACCAATATTCACCAATTCATTTCTTAATCGCAAGTACTCACTGGTATTTTTTAATTAAAATCATTTCAAACTCGATTTTTTTGGAGGGCTTATGACTTAGTTGTTCAGACCCAGTGTACACAATTGTGTACATTTCGCGCGTGTAGATGACTTTTTTGTCTGTACTGCACACTGCGAAGCTCAGTGACTAGTGATCTGACCTGCATTGTAGGTCAATGATTAGCTAACCGTCTTACTGAACTAGGTCATAATACGTTCATACTGCTGCAGCCGAACATAAAAGCCTACAGCTGGTTGGCTGTGGCAACGAAATCCCACGTTTAGGAAATTTCGCCTTAGTGCTTTACTTTCGAAGATAGGCGTTTCAAACAAAAATCCTTCCTTGCTAAGTTTTAGGAGAAGATCCCTACAAGCGTATATTTTCTATATAGATATGCAGTATGTACTTTACGTAAAACATACATTTTTTAAAATTCTTTGCAAACAGGCTATACATGTTATGGAAACATCTCCACTGTCGGAGTCTTCTAAAGAATTCTTGAGTCAAGCATTTTCTTAACACTTTGTAGAGTATGCTCGAGTGTAGCTCGAGCGAAACTAATTTGAACATGTATTTGTTGTTCAGAACAAAACTCGCATGGATGTGCAGTCTTTGTCCGGCTAGTGTCCAACACGACCTCACAAGAACACGACAGCGCAGTAATAATTATATTGCTAACGATATAATTTATATTCCATAGCCACTCAAAGGGACAGGACTGATTGTAAATACTTTTATGCGATAAAGGACATTTGTTTGAATCAATATCAGCTCGGCTCTCCATTGGTTGATGACCGGCCAATAATGAACGCTGTAAAGTACAAGGTAGTGTCCGGTGTAGTATGGACCAATGTGACGATGATGAGTTCTAACACAGACACCAACAGAACCGGTGTTCTTGCAGTAGTGGATATAGCTGACTTACTTCTAATTTGTCTTAAGTGGCAGTAAATGTGTGCAGACCTCAATGTGTTGAAAAAACGCCTATCTTTAAAATTAACGCACTGAGGCGAAATTTCCTTAACGTGGGATTTCCTATTAAAATTTTGCATCAGTCAGCCGGTAGACAGTGCCCTTAAGTACAGCACACAACATAAACCTTATTGTTTGCAGCACCTGAAACCTTAAATTTAAGTAGGCCTAAAGGGTTAATAATAAGTTGAGGGAACAGTAGTACATACGTTTTCGTTTTGTATTTTCGTAAGAAATGACTTACTAGGGTTCGTTAGTGTTGTTTATAGGCACCCTATAAACACACCCATAAAAGATCTTCGGTGTTGTGTCTAGTGGAGTGAGTGTGAGTGAAGAGATTTGGGCGGCTCTTAACAGTGAGGTCTCGAGAGCCGAAGGGGGAAAAGCGAGGTGAGTGTGGAGCATCGCCTTAATTCAAGGGCGTGGGAAACGGGAGATCCCCGATAAAACCCGCCGTCCAGCGTCATTGTCTGGCACGATTCCGACATGCGAAAAGTCTGGGAGTGATCCGGCCGGGGATTGAACCCGGTTCGCCTTGGTGGGAGGCGAGCAGGCTAACCGCTCAGCCACCGCGGGCCCGTCTCTAGCGGTACTTTGACTTCGTCTGGATTGCTCATGGTTGTCTGGTATGAGTAAGCTCACGTGATAGTGTGCGAAGGTCGTCCTGTCTCCGCGGCTCGCTTGCCACTACAAATCACAACACAGAAAAGCCGCTTTCTAATTGCCATTTAAATTGTCAGAGACGCCCATGCCGATAGCTATACCAAACATGTATATACATATATTTAAATTGTCAGAGACGCCCATGCCGATAGCTATACCAAACATGTGTATACATATATTTAATGTTCTTGTATCCTCATACCTTACAGTTATCGTGTATATATCAAGGCATTGCATACAACTATCAGAAGAAATTTATAATTGATGATAAAATGAATACCATCTCCAATACACGTTTAACTCGAATTAGACTTAAACGTTTCTCCGGGACAGTTTAAAATAAGGAGGGAATGGATAAAACAATAGTCTTCCATACACTTTAATTTTATTCCACACTCTTGTCAAAAACACATATTATTTCTTACATGCACTGAAACATATTCTCCATTCAACAAAAGTATGGAACATATCCTGTTGTGTGCAGTGAGGGTAGTCATTTCCAAGATATCGCGTTGAGAGTTCCGTCTGCCCGGAGCTCGAACTGCGATGCAGTGTGTTTTGTGAAATCTTGGTTTTATTAACGAACCTATTATAGGTGTCTTAAGTAGGTTTACTTAAGAAAAGACATACTCATATGAGGAAGGAATGGTACTTTAAAGTTACCACACGTGCTAGAAATATTGTTTTGAAGCTCTCCGATACATTTCAAATCCGCTTTTTCAGACTGCTGTATCTGAAAACATACTATAGCCGCGCCGGCCTAAGAATGGACTTGGCCCCGCCTACCCAAGTGAAAGAGAGAGGCAGAACGACTCGCAAAGCACCAAGCACAGGTAGCTGGCAGGTGGGCTGACATGTCTACAAGCACTCACTCCCACATGCCGTACCACCCCTATGGAGAAGTAGCCCGACATTGGCGGAGCCACCAAGTCCTAAGTTACAGAGGCGTTACTATATCCGGACACGAACCAAACTACGATAGAAGCCTGTATTTAACAATACTACAAGAAACGCAGCACTACGAGAACACTCTATGCCAGTTCAGAGCCCTGCGCGTAGAGGCGATGGTGCTCTTGTAGCGCGTGCCAGTGTGACCCGTATGGTTAGAGTATTTCAAAACTCGCGTTACTTATTAACATTAAGCTAAAATTCACAGTACTATATATACTCGAGCCGGCATTGTTTCTCCATTGGCTGTTGCCTAGATGTTAAGGCACTCCCTTTCTGAGTGAACTGCGCGTGATTGGGACACACGATTGTGAAGTGTTAATTTATTGGCGCAGAGTTACCCGGGGCATGTTAAATAAAGAATGGTCCAATTACAAACGTATAGCAAACCAAAAGTGTCTTGAGTTTAACATGTCTCCAAAGAATAACGCGAATTGTGTAGGTCTCAATGTATAATATGTAGGGGTGCCGGTTTTTCGCTCGAAGTTTTCAGGACAAGTTGTGTTCCAAAACACTTTAGATCAGAACTACTTTTGTGATTGGATCATTTCAATTGTTAGGCGTCTCCTCTGTCTACCCATGATTCATTGACGGTCAGTATCGGAGAAACGTAATTCTGATTGGCTCACTCATGTACAGTTCAATCACGGTTACTTGCAACATTTCTGAAGCCTGCCTAAGTCCTTCCAGGCTATTTCTCCACCTCGTGCAAACAAAACTTAACCGAGTTTAGAAAATTTCACCGAAGTGACAGCGCACCGCATTCGTGTGCGCTCAGTTCAATAATACTTTGCATGAGAAACTATTTTTTACCAGGTATTACCAACACACCTGTTTACTTCCTGGTTTTATTCTTATTAATCACGAATGAAATGTTATGATTTGTAAACAAAATATAAGTCAATGTTCAATTGAATCCAAGATAAGGTAAATTTGATATTATCATAAGTATAAAATGCTTCAGATGCATGGTCTATTTACGAAACAGCTAAACACATTATATACGGAAAGATTTTTCAAAGGTTTGATTCAAAAAGTATGGAGAAATGGCGAATAGATTTTAACAGACTCTCTTCACACAAAGGCAAGCGGCCAACAGACAAAGAAAGGCTGCAAGTGTGCACATACGATATTGAAGTCTATAGCCTCCGCCTTAAAACTCTTCGCGAAAAACAGGTGGCTCTAATAATATGTTTAATGTAGAAGAAATTAATTAATTATATTTAAAAAAAACACCAACGGAACTACAACAACCAGTTCTGTTGGCAATACCGTCTTCTCTTGGGAACGTGGCAACAATGCAACTACTACTGTAGCTATGCCATGGAGGTAGGAGTAAACAGAAGATGGCATATAGTGACGTAGATGAAGCCACCTCGGCATAGGCGGTTTTACTATGGGCACTCTAGCCGCCATCTTGACTGTAGCCCAAAATATTGTGTTTACGTTAGTACGACGTCGTGAGAAAGGTTACTTGACAGACATCCGCATCGCAATGGCGAATGCCCAACAAATCTCCATCTAATCATTCACCCCTATTGGACTATTCACTCGAAAATCACAAGGTTACTTTCGTAGCATTTGGTGTTGAACAAAGAAAATGAGAAATAAATAAATATATACTACAATTGATGCGTGAAGTTCCACTAGTTGATTATCGGCCTGTGTTAGTTGTGTATCAAATAATGTTCCAGTAGAACTACCGATTGTGAGACCACATACGCCCAGTATTCGGTTATGGGCGACAATAAGCACGTGTTTTAGACATAGTATAACAAGCGTGCTACCGTTGCCGTGTAGTAGAATATAGTTTACGTCCAGTTTTAATAATTACAGTCTTCCTAAAATATACCTACGGTACCTCCTGGTAGGTTATCGACGTCACACTTTGTGATGACAACTAAGTTTCGATGCAAAAAAGGATACATTGCTTGTAAGTATTCGAATTTACAAAAGTATGGCATTAGAGTTGATTTTCATGAGGCAGTGGGAAAATGTAGGGTTATGCTTTTGTAGGTTGCTTAATGAGGTGCAACAAAACAGCGACCAGCAGCCTAGTAGAATTTTTGGAAGGCAAAGTTCACGTGTTCTTGAGCCACGAAAATATGATTATATGACTTCATCTCCTGTATACATATTTAACTTCAGTATAGTAAATGGTTTCTGGGAGATAAATTCAAATCCGATTTTAGTTATTCGCACTCTTTGCATCACATTAGTTCTCTGTTATGATAGTTTTATATCTATTTATCCCTTGCGCGGTATAGAGTGCGCTCCGAACACTAGCGGCTTTGCTGTGCGCGCCGCTTCGCCTCTGGGCTGTCTTGGCAACCTACCTGCTTCCTATTACTTCCCATATCTATGGATCCCTTCCTACCACGCATGCGCGAGGAGCTTCTCTCTCATTCTTCACCGGCTACAGTTTGAAGTATGGGTCTTCTGCTCGTGTTGGTGGCTCGTCCACTTCTAGTCCAGCAAGCATCTGAGTAACTTCGCTTTAATTCCTGTCCCTGGCCCTGATGGGTTTTCATGCAATGTTAGGTTGCTACGCATTACAACTTGGTAGCTGACCTCTGTTTGATAATCGTCATGGCTCACGGCGAGAGGCATAGGTTGGTTTGCCGTATTTTGCATCGAGCTTGAATTAACAGTTAGTGTGGGCTTGTCAAGGAATTCTAGGGTTGCACATGTAGCTTTTATTATAAATTCATTTTGTGCCCGCAGTGTTTAAATTCTGGTTTTGGCTTAACTTATTAGTTGCGTGTGACCCGTAGAGTTTACTGTTGTGTGATGTAGCCTTGTACTTATATTATGGTTGAAAGTAGTTTTGGATATGAATATTTTGCCAGCCGCCTGGAACGTGATGGCTTGTTGAATGTGTCCGCGCCGGGTTGTGCAACATGGTGATACAATGGAGGTAACCCACCCACCTGTGTGAAATATTTTTAAATGGTACGAACCGAGGATGGTACGTCGTTTTTTAATACACGTTTCTGAGCTGTGCTTGTCAGAACACAATTTTAATGTTCACTAGACTTTGTAAGGCCGTCACGGCGCTCTAGTGAATGTCAGTCAATAATTTCAGTATTAATGTGAGAAGGGCAGTTAAATATTTTTGACTTTTTTTAACTTTAATTTTTTAGAATCTAGTACTGCAATTGTATTTTTTCTATAGAGTATATATTTGGTGTGATAATGCTTAGCACTGGTTGGTTCAAAGGAGCCCTTATTTGCAATGACATTTTTATAGCATTCTAGTGAGTAATGTTAATTTCGCCTAAGGTTTTATATATTTTAAAGGAAAATAAATTTATATACGTCATGGCTTTCATTGGCCAGAACACCCATGCAGTTGTTGTTCGTTTTTAACCAGTTTTTTTTTATAATAAATTGATTTTTGATTGAAGAGTTGTGTGCAGCCCAATAAAAAATTGTTGAACTTAAATTTTTGTGATAAATTCTTGTGGCAGACGTCACAAGAAAACTTTTTTTTTCTAATGACGTCAGACCCTTATTGTAGAGCACAGTTTTGTTTGTTGCATTTGCAATATTGGACAGGGATAAGTTACCCGTGGTACTAACTAAAACACTGAAAATAAGATTTTTACTGCATTGTCTGCACTGCACTATCAAGTATTTTACCAACTTTTCAGAAGAAAATTATTTGGGGGGGGGGGTAAGAGACATTTCTTGATAATTTTATTTTCTATATTTACAATAACTGTGTTTCATCTGTCTCCAAAAGTGCAATTTAGTTACAATGTTTTAGTACGTAGCCACAATTTTAATTCTACATAACATGCTAGAAAATCTTACATTTGAGAGGGGAAGCACTTTTTTATTTTATTTAAAACAATAGAATTGGTTACAATGGGATTTTCGTTCTACAATTCCACTTCTAGAGATAGTACAGCAACGATGCTATTACCATGGTTAGGTTAAACTGTGTGAAAACTTATTTGCCAGCATTTCAGGTTACTTTGGGTAGTTTAATTAGATCAGGATACATTGTTGAACTACAATGGGTGAAAGACGCATGCGCCGCAATAATACCGACAACAGGCGCACATGTACTAACCACTGCCAAAGTGGTCTACACACACACACACACTTGTGACAAAATTTCTTTGTTGTTTCCTACCCACTCGTGCAATTATTATTTCTAGTGTGAAATTCTTCTGCGGATACAATAAAAAGTATTCAGTTTCAATATCTCAGAACCACGCTGCAGAAACTTAACAAACAAACACTCCTCTGAGAAAAAGCACTGTGGCTGCTAGCAGCTGAAGCTGCAATGCCGCTTGCAGCAGTAACTGTCAGTGCTGCGACAGCGCTTTGGCCACATGTATTGTATTTGTAAAAACGAAATTTGATTTACAAATAACTCATAATTCAAATTATGCTGTTTAAATCATGTATGAAAATGGGAAGAAAAAATTGGAATATAACCTTTTTTCAGCTCCAGAGAAAATTCTGTCGCCCAGTTATTTTCTCTCGTCTGAACAAACAAAACAAAAATAAGTTGAGAGATGAACATCTAATTTAATATGAGACAAGATGTAATTTAATGCGAGACTTGTTGTAGGTATTCATTCAGAGCACATCACATACAAAAAAAAATTAATATTCTTTTAACAGTTTTGTGTTAGTCCTTGGCTATAATGGTAGTGATAGATTTGGGAGTTTCTTAACAGCTGAGAATTTCAGTGTTGATGGGGTGAAGTGATGTGGATATGGAGCAGCAATGAAATTTAATGGAGGAGGAAACCGCAGAACCTGAGAAAACCGACCAGCCAGTGGCAACATCCGTCATGTTTCCCACATGCAAACATCGAGGGTGACCTCGCCAGTAATAAAATGGTTTTCATATAAAAACAACCATGCAAGATTTAACAGCTGCTAATTTACGTAAAATAAAATGTACGTACGCAGTTTGAATACACTGGTACAAACTACCTGTGTGTACACACATGCAGATATATAAATGTATACATCCGTATACTTACATAACAATATAGTATTGTCCTGGAGCACTGCAACATTACTGATAAGATGGTAAATAACATAGTGCTCAGATTGAAACTGTTGAAACCTGTACTGCACCTGTATGTCAAATTCAGTTGTTGTGGAGACTACACGTGTTGGTACAACAGGAACAAACTCCTCGCTTGAACTTGTAGATTGAAAAGAAGGGCATGACGGGGCCAAGAGGGCATTTCCCTTTGGGCTCAACATGAAACATATATTGTTTATTTTGGCACTAGGTTTACCAGCATGCATAAAAATTATTTAAGTTTTCATTTGTATTTCAGTTGAAATTTACTAGAAAGACTGCATCTTTGAAGTGTGCACTTATCCAGTGCCCACACAGTTAAAAAAACCTTCATTTGTTTCTTACCTTGTGTACGATATAGAAAGTATCCTAAGATTACTTGATCAGTAAATCCCTTTTTACCAATACCCATATGCAATGAAGTTAAATATTGAGATAGTTCACAGTATCAACATCATATAAATTTAAACAATTCTAGTATGGTGAGCGTTGCACTTATGCTACTACAACTAATTACTATTTGCTAGGCTACAAGCCTCAGTAATATGCACACACTCACTAACTCAGCTAACGCTGGTATTGCAGCATGGGTCAGTAGAATACTTTCTGTACAAGTAAATATTCTCCTTTATAAATTAATTACTCATAAAAACAATATTAACTTGACCTGACTTAACTATCCGAACCTAGGATGCAAGATATTTCACAGAATATTCTTGTTAACGTAATCTTTATGGCAAAATAACCACATTCCTGCATATATTTAGAAGTCAAAACACAGGTCCTTTAACTCGCTGACTTTTATCCGTGCCCTGAGAAGTAGGAATGGGAGGAAAATGAACATTTGGGAAAAGGATTGTGGGCCAGATGCATACTTGATTTTAAGTCGAGTTTGGGTACGATCTGTAACATGATACTAACTTTTTCTACGTATGTGCTTGCAGCTGAAAACTGAGTTTGTGTTTCGTATAGAAAATTGTAAAAATATTTTGTATTTCGGTTACAGTTTTACTCAGACTACACTGCCTACAACTATGCAATATTGCCCTATGGCTCCCTAAAATGTATGGTAAATGTGTGGCCAATTTTGACGTTTTCTGACATTTTTAAGGGTCCCAATTTCAAGTTCTTGTTTTGCTCCTGACCAACATAGCTAATCAGCATAAAAGTAGAGACAGAAAAAAGATGAGAAATTTTAAACTATACGAGTGTTAAATATACGAAGCAGGTCAAATCGTCCTTTACTAGTTTTTTGTCTTTCACTATCATTGCGGGGCCCACCTACACTGTGCTTGAGCTAAACTGCAGTGTTTTTGATATACACATTTATTAACAGAAGTATCAAATGGTTTACGGTGCACTGCCTATTTACCAAAATAAAATACGTTGCAAATGAGGGTGACTAGGTAATTTAAAAACATTATACACTTGAGAAAATAACATTTTGAAACCCTCCAGTATAGATAAAATTGCTTTTCAGTCGGCCATATCTTAATATGTACTAATCACACACCTACAAAACTATCATATGGCCCTGAATACTATCCACTGATAACATGACAGGGCCACTGCTAAGGTGCCATAGATACACGAAGCACGACAAAGACACTGCATGCTTGTTTATTGTCGTGTGTGTGGCAGCGATAGGGCAGTGTCGCCCTTGCCATCCCCATGTTTCTGTACTTCACAGAAATTAGCTGCAGGCAGGTGACCTATAATGTAATAATTGTATACATGACTTAATTTTTAAGCCTATTCAATTTATTAAATATGACCATGTTTCATGACACAGCCCTGTTCTTATAAGATTATCAAATTCATCAGTTTAAGTTCTTTTCGAATAAAATTGTATGACTTATGTTGTGTGAGATTCAGTTTTATGTTACGATGAATATGTTTCTGAGAAAAATAAGACGTCGGGCTAAACATGGTTTAGCTTTGGTTGTACAAAATATTGCAAAGACTGAATTTTGAAGAAATTGCTTTAAAGCCGATTTTTTTTATTGCTAGCGTAACATTATACTAATTTATCCAATGAAAACGTGGCAAGATAAACGCAGTGAAGCGAAAAAAAAATATAAATAAAATATTCTGATGTGGCGGATTGTCATCAAAACTAATTACGATTCTCTTGGTTACACGTCTGGGCGAGATATAGTGACACTTTGCTTACATAACTGGCAATAAGACAGTTCGATATTACATAATTATGTCATACTGGGTTTCTTTAGCCCGTGTCGTTGCACTCTAGTTGTTTCAGAATATAAACAGCTACTTTTCTACAAGTACAGACAGCTATTAATAATATCAGCTATTATTATATTCGACTTTTTAGTACGGTTAAAGTTATCATAACTTTTAAAAACTGCTATAGTCATCAGAAAATTATTTCGTGGCATATTATATATATATATATATATTGTCGTTAAGGTCAGTATATTAATTTGTGTCGATTTTAATACACTTCAAAACACACGTGAAAGAATAACTGGTACAAAAATTTGGGCTACTAATGATCACGTGACGTTGACATTGGAAAAAAAAAACGTCTAAATCCACAGCAAAAATTGGCTTCGCATATTTTCACTGTGCTGTATAGGGCATGGCCACCTCCTGCGTCTATGCTAACACTTTGAGTGGGCCACAGATTTAATGACAATCAAGACAAGCTATAAGTGAATCATCTATATTCACGACTGCACTGCACCAGTTCTGTTGGCCTCTGAATTCCCATTTACAACTCTACTATTGGTTCACACAACAGCGGCCACGCTTACTTTACTGTGCGACGTTCATGACTGGCCAACTCGCGGCCAATACAATGCCGAGTTTAAGGTGCTCCAATGAGGTGTTCTGTCCCACATTGAGTAATATACAAGACATCCTGTTCGTTTCAGTAGTTTACATTTAGTGTGTTGCTCACGCAATATTTCGTTGTATAGACTGTCCACGCTAAAGTGAGCACTTTTAAAATCAACCTTTGGAAAATGTTACTGCCCCTAACTGTGTATATTTTAACGGGCCCACTGATTGGAATGCACCCAGCAAAAGTTGGTAACGACCGAGCGAAAGTAGTTCCTTGGTATAACGTTCAATTAAAAGTGTTAGGTAAACTTTCGTAAATACTGAAATTATTTATTTTGCCTTCAGGTTATTTTTTACTTATATAAATGCAAGAAATAGAAAATTCGTAAAATATTTACCTTTCTAATAATTTCAAAGTTTCAGTTGACCGCCGCATAAATAACGTGAAGAAGCTCACGGCAGTAGAGACAGCGGCGGGTTCCCACTCCACCTAGTACAAGAGTGGTCTAAGTCGCATTTGTACAAAAGTAGTGTAAGTGCCTAATTAGCATATGAAAATTAGATTAAATAATTGTTTAATTTATTCGATTGATATATTAATTAAATTATTAATTAGATTAATCGATTAATAAAATAATTATTTGGTTAAATTTATTTGATATAAAAATTTTATAAGGGACATTTTATTTTTTTTAATTTGTGGATGAAGCGAGAGCACGCATGTCACTTCTGGCTCACTACAATTTACATAAACTAATACCTTTGAACACATTGATTCATATCTTAAGCAGGCGGCACACTTATTCTGTTAAGTCAATCGTAAACCCACCTTTAACCCTCAAACCCTCATCACACCGTCAAATTTCCACCTTCGAATATATTTGACAGTACAATTTGAAGACGAAATGCGACCATCAAATTTTTACATTTGACATATTGGACAATCTCTTCCATCGTATTATATTCTAATGTGTAGTTCTATGAGTCTGGCCTTTCTTGGTAGTTAGTTGGCTGACTAGTTTTTCTATGGGCCGGCTCAGTGTTCCTGTGGTACTTAACAAAAGTCCACACTGTAGTTTCAGAGCACGTATAATTTGCAAATGATGCCCAAATTTTTGTATTTCAGGAGCTTTTCTGCTCCTTTAACAGTGACATTACTTTCGTTATGTAAATTAACATGTATAATTAGAGCGCCGAGAATTCCACGGATTGAGTTGGCAGCAAGCTAGGCTGGACAGCCCTATATACACTCGAGACAATATCGTTTGTTTATTGGTTGCTGCACTGTTAAATACTCACTCACACTGCTGCTTCGTTCGTATTACTGGCCCACAGTTAAACCTGGGCGTGTCTAAATAACTGTCGTCCAATCACAGCAGTAGGAGAAAAGAACAAGTGTTTGGAACCTACCTCGCCTCCGAATGAATTCGCGAAATACGTGTGGCTTTATATATAATGAAGCACTCGCTCTCTGTCATTTCTCTGTCATTTTCTGCGCAAGTACATGTCTTTGCAAAGTTCGAAACACAGTATATATTTTGTTTAGTTCGGATTATGTGCTTTAAAAGATAAATAAAGTGGTCTCAATGTGCGAGGTTATCGATGTCCACTAGTATCCGCCATTTTACAATGCAACGAGAGACTACAGATTTAAACTGTTATTTTTAGTGATAGATAGAGCAGTGATAATTTTACTGACTCGATAGTGCGGCGATTCAATAAGAAAGGTGGATTTACACCAACAAAAGTTTTGTGGCCTCTAAGTTAACAGATCAAATAATGAGGAAACGACAAATTTTATAAAATATTGTATTGTTTCTAACGTTCCACTGTCTAATGAGCACAGTTATTACTAGTCAATCTGTCTCTTCAAGATAACAGTTTCATTCTGTAAAATGGTAGATACATAGGAAACACCGACAACACCGTTGAAACCACTATATTTCTCTTTTAAAGCGCACAATCTGAATGGAACTTAACTTAGAATGACTTTCGAGCCTTACACAGGCATAATGTGTGTATATTTCGACAACATGAAGCACTCATACATTACGAAACTTAGAACTGTTCACCACTGTAAGTTTATATTACTAGGCAAATGCGAGGCCGTTTATCTCAGTGGCAAAGTAGCAGATTTGATAGGACGTCAGCCAAAAGAAACAAGAGAATGTGTTGCGTTTTGGGGTGGCGGTTCGATACCAACCACTTCCAAAATTTCCTTGTACTTGTAATAATTTTGTTTTTGCGACAAAATAATTGTACTTAATTTATTTCAAACCGTAATGCGCAGTTTTTAATCGTTGTGCTTTTTATTAATCGACTATAAAGAAGTGATTTTCTACTGTTTGTATTAGTGGGTTTCATTTAACTGAAGAGATTAGTAGTATTATGTTTCTACACATTCCGGATGGAGCAGTTTCAACTGAAAAATCAGTTTTAAAAAAAACTGATTCCGATTTAGAATGTTCTCAAGCAGACAGCAACCAATGATAATTGACAAACTGCTGTTGGGTGCTTATAGTAATGAAGTCTACCGTGTACTCATATTTTTTTCGCGAATAATCACTAGCTCTACTTATAATCAACTGGAGAAAGATACATATTTGGTTGTGCATTTCAATATATTTTCTCGTAGCCATTACTGGGAGAAACCTTACACTACACTGCCCAGTGTTTTTTCTTGCTCTCTACATATTCGCATATTGAATAGATACTCTCAGTTTCAAGTTGGTGGCTCTCCTCATAATGTCCCGCATTTGTAACCTGGCTGAGCAACGCTACTTTGGAATTATTTGTCCTTGAAAACGAAACACGAACCAACATCAATTCATCTTCCCGCTGGCGTTTAACAAGATCTCAGGAGAACACTGTAGACCAGAAAAGATCATTTATCTACACAAAAAATGGGGTGTGGCTGTGATGGGGACACGGCCGTTTGTTCGCGCGAATACGTCTACGTTGACGCGCTCGGACGATTTTTTTTTTGTTTTTTACATCCCTGGCACCGCTTCACTCGATCATATCGGGTTTTATGGGTATCACTGGATTGATTTTGAGATTCGTTTTCCAATCGTATACGACTTTTGTATTTCGACTTGGCTTTTTGACGAGTATAGGCCAACATAGTGTTAAATTTTCTTAATTGTATACATTATGCTCATAGAATTTCGCCATAACCACGCCACACGAATGTTTTTATACGCGCAATCGGTCGATCTTGACGAGAGCTGTATATTAAAACTTAAACGAGCGTCGTAGCTTCTCCTAGTCTAAAGTTATACTACGTGAAAGTTATGAGACGTGGAGAAACGAACTCAAGATTACCCCCCCCCCCCCCCCGTCCTCGCTATGCTTCGCAGTCATCACTCAACGTAAGATATTATTTGATCCTTTGGCAATCGAATGGTGCAATTGTACCTTGAATGTAGACGATAGATTCGGAGCTGCAATGCCAAACTGTAGGCCCTATCCCCCGATTTTGTTATCATCGGATTTTCTGGATTACCTCCCACTATGACCGCAAATTTAAAGACGTATCCACATCAAAATATATTTCCAGGGCACGGTTGACATTTGACGGGCGGGATCGACTCGGAACCCTAGTGGCTGATTGCCAGCCAGTAATGATGGTTGTGCAATTAGTGTAGTGTCTGGTGAAGTGTGTAGATGTATAGGCTGTTCACGGCAACGTGAGCACTTTTGCTGTAAATGAACCTTGGAAATATGTCACTGCCTCTGCATGAATATATTTTAATGGGCACACTGATTGACATTCGCCAAGTAAAGTTGGTATCGATGAATGGAAAGTAGTTCCATATCTTATCGTCGAATAAAATATGATTAGGTAACCATTTGAGATAACTTAAAATTATTCCTTTCACTTTCTGTCTCTTTAATGCATCGAAGTGTAAAAATGAGTAGATTTGCGAAGTATTTACTTTCTTAATAATTTCACAGTTTCATGAATAAACTTATGATTATAGACTTGAAAAATTCGCGGATTCATTTTGGGACAAACTAGAATTCAAAACACGTGTGCTAATAACACTTCAGCCATTGTTCTGGTGTTCGACACCTCCTGGTTAACGCTGGCCCAATCGTCGCCTTCCACTGTGACAGCAGACAACCAATGCACAATTGATATCGGCATACTTGTACATATGACTGCAGAGTTTAGTCTGCAGATCATTGAACTCGCGAATTCTTCAGGCCTCTACCAAAGGGTCAATGTGAGACTAAACGGGATAAGGTGTCATGACTTCAAGTAAATATATGACCTCAGGGTGCTAATAAATGTAGGCCAAAGTGTCTGCGACCAAGGTTCTTACCTACATAGGCACAGTAACTGTACCCTACCTGTCTGGACAGGCCAGGCAGCATCAGAACGGACCGGTTGCCCATGCAGAGCGTCGAACTGGTACGGCCCGGTTCCGCTACGGAACCCGGGCCCACGACCTCCTGGGACTCTGGGGAGCACGAGGGGTATAGGCTGTTCACGGTAAAGTGAGCACTTTTTAAGGCCCTTCCAAATTTTTCGTTGCATCGAATTCCCATCTTCCTGCTGCTTTTGAATATAAATATTGCAATGTGACCAATAAACACAGTGTATACATTTCACCACCCTCAAAACTTAGTGCCTGAGGCCTGGAAATAAGATGTATATTTTAGTGGATAATGACTGTTGGGAGGTCGGGGCCTTAAAAACTGCTCACTTTACCATGAACAGCCTATAGTTCCAGAGATGTCGCTCCGGTGGACTGCGGAGGAGGGTTCTTACTATCAGGCCGTGGTCGCCATCGTCGAGAGCGGAGATCGCGATCCTGTCCTCAGATTGCACAATTCCGCGACTGCATTTGAGAATAGGATAGGCTTCAAAGCTGTGTGTACTTGAGCTACTTTGAGAATCGTTAATAGGGGTAGTGAAATTTCGCGAAAGATTTCAAGATGAGTTATTTTATCATTGAGAACACTGTATAGGCTGTTCACGGTAACATGAGCACTTTCGGAAGCCCTGCGTAAGATACACTTGTATGCACTCTATGTATTCTTTCGCCTTAAGTAAAATTAGCATAGACATAGGCGTCACAGCTTTATTCATGCGTCGGTCAGGTGAAAATGTGGAATCATTAGAAAAGTAAATATTTTACAAATGTCGTAATTTTTACACTTCGGGCATAAAATAACAGAAAGCGAAAAAAAAAAAATTGAAGTTTTCACAAATGGGGACCTAACACTTTTTATCCGACATTAAGATATGAAAGTACTTTCTATCTATCGTTACCAACTTTACCGGGCGCGTGTCACTCAGTGCGCCCATTAAAATATATGCAGGCAGGGGCAGTGACATTTTTCTAAGGTTGATTGCAAAAGCGCTCACTTTATCGTGAACGGCCTATAGAGTCGTTTACCTATCTTGATTGGCTGGATACGTGTTAATAGTCTGCACACGAATCACATAGACACCGTGCCGATGTTGCCGAATTCTGGGTGGCGGGTCAAATACGAGAGCGCCTTCTCAAGTAGACAACAACCAATGGCGAAAGACGAACTGTTGTTGGGTGCTTATAGTATTGAAGTCTACCGTGTACTAATTTTTTTTGCGAAAATAATTCTAGCTCTAATGATCGAAGTCTGTATGCAGTGAACTTGCGAACGAGGTTTTTACGATTGGCTGATTCGCAAAGCTAGTGACTTTTCGCGTATAAATGGTAGGCTCCATTACTATAAGCACCCAACAGCAGTTTGTCTTTTTCCATTGGTTGTTCTCTACTTGAGAAGGCGTTTTCATATTTGACCGGGCCGCTCGGAATTCATCAACATCGGCACTGCTCCTACGTGACTCGTGTGCAGACAGTTTACACGTGTCAAGAAGTAATTCAGCCAATCTAGGTAAGTGTTTCGAACACACCTTGTCTGGGAAATATTTTCGCGGAATTTCAACCACTCCTACTGGTTCGCCCCTTTAGAAATGGCCAGAGCCAATCGCAGCATTACAGCCGCATTTCGACACGCTGTGTAACCACCGACTCATCCTGAACCTACCCTAGCATGTGGGGTGAGTCATGTGGGTTTAGCGTAATCCGCTGGTCCCAGAGGTAAGTTTGGATCTGCCTGCCGCTCAGCGTAGGGTTAGTCGATACAGTCCATTCACGGTTACTTCTAACCTTTCTCAAGCCCTACCAAAGTTATACTTCCAGGATATTCCTTCGCCTCATGCAACCAAAGCTTAACGATGTCTAGAAAATTATGGCGAAGAACAACGCACCGAATTGATACGCATTCAATTTTTTAATTAGAGACACAAG
Organism: Dryococelus australis; assembly: GCA_029891345.1. Lineage (NCBI taxonomy): Eukaryota > Metazoa > Arthropoda > Insecta > Phasmatodea > Phasmatidae > Dryococelus > Dryococelus australis. Next base: position 12,841,865 of record CM056995.1, on the reverse strand, counting down.
TATTTCGCGAATTCATTCGGATGCCAGGTAGACTCCAAACGCTTGTTCTTTTCTTCTACTGTTATGATTGGACGACACTTCTTAAGGCACGCCCCATTTAACTGTGAGCCTGTAATAAGCAGGAAGCAGTAGTGTGAGTGAGTGTTTAACATCAATGTACAGAGGTCTCACTTGATCACAGCAACCAATAATCAAATGATAATATCTCGAGTGTATAGAGGACTGTCCATCCTACCTTGCTGCCAACTAAATCTGCGAAATACTCGTGGCTCTAGTTATAATATTTTTGCATGATAACTATTTCTTACTAGGCGCTACCAACTCACGAGTTTCCTCGCTGTTTGCATTCATATTCATTATAAGTGAAATATTATAATTTATAGATAAAATATAGGGGAAAATTTAGTATAACGAAAAATAGCATACTTTTATATTAACAGAGGTATAAAACGATTGTGATACACGGCATATTTAGGAAATAACTAGACACGTCATACGTGGAGTGAATTTTTAAAGGTTCGATTCGAAAACTGTGAAGAATCCGCGAATAGACTATAGCAGCAAAGCCACTCTCACGTTCGCTGAAGGTTCAAATCCCGTGTTTTCGCCCAATCTGGCAGTATTGCCACCCGACCTGTATTCTTTCTACGCATAGTTTGTTTCCCAGAGGAGGTTTTAGAATTTCATGATATAGTTTTTAATGCCGCCTCTGGTGTTATGACTCTCAGTTCTAGCTAATAACAAAGTGAAGAGTGAAAATTCCTTCACACCGTGTCTCTAAAACAAACACCATAAACTTTATTAATTTTACTATAGCATCTTACTAGTAATAGGGGTGGATTTCCACACCATCTGTAAAGAGTTTGTTACGTAACTTTTGCGTGGACCATCTTGAGTTCCTTGCCATTATCTGCCGCAAGGTATAGGCTGTCCACGGCAAAATGAGCCCTTTTGAAAGCTCTGCTTAAGATCTAATTGTATTCACATTGTGTATTCATCCGACCTTATGTAAAGTTAATATTACCGTGGACTTCATCGCTTTATTCACGCGTCCATAAATTTAATCTGTGAAATTATTAGAAAAGTAAATATTTTATGATCTGTTTAGTTTTACACTTAGTTGCTTTTAAAAAAACGAAATAAAAAATTTAACATATCACGAATGTAAACCTAACACTTTTTATTCGACGTTAAGATCTGGAACTATTTCCCCTCCATCTTTGCCAACTTTACTGGACGCATGTTACGCAATGTGCCCGTTAAAATATATGCAGGTAGGTCAGTGACTTTTTTTGTAATGTTGATTTCAAAATTGCTCACTTTATCGTGAACAGCGTTTAGGCTGTTAGTGGCAGAGGTATTGACTCAACGCTATTTGTACAAGGAAACTTTAAGTTAGAGAAAGCGAGATAAAAATATTATTTTCGAGCTACAAAGCAGTTTTTTCAGGAGAGTGGTGGGTCTTTAATGTTCATGACGCGTGCTTCGAAGAGAAATTTCTGTAAACTAGTTTGGCGATACTGCTGGCCGCAAGTCGCCTACTTTCCCGGACATTCACTGCCGCCAGGACCTGAAGAAATTCAGCTGCAGAGAGCGAACGGCTTTGAAGAAGTGAGTGAGTGAGTGGAGATCCGGACAGCTTTTGACACCGAGGTATTGAGAGCCGATGAGGATGGTTGAGGTGGGTACGAAGCAGCGCCGGAACGAAAGGGTGGGAGAAACGGAAGACCTCCGAGAAAACCCCGCTGACCAGCGACATCGCCCAGTACTATTCGCGTTGGTGGGAGACGAGCAGGCTAACCGCTCGGCCACCGCTCGGCCCGGGTTTGGAGAAGACCACAGGCCAAGTATCGTACTGTAACCACTACTATTCTTATCCCCCTCCTCGTTCTTCTTCGCTATCTGCTTAACCCTTTCATGTCGATTGCAGACGACCATCAACATGTTGCACAGGAATGTTACATTTGACCAGTACTCTACTATCAGCGTTTGACACTGAGAATCGCGGGCGCGATAAGGGCGAGACTACCACGTGCTTACAATCCGCCACCGCCGCTAAGCGCAAGGCTCTGAACTGGCGTGCAGTGTTCTTGTTGCGCTGCCTGTATTTGTCAGCAGCGACGCTCGCTTTAATTCTATTGGCGGAAAGTCTGTGTAAAGGTTCAGTGTAGGACCCTGGCCTGGCCTTGAGTAGTTCTGTATAATCCATTCACCGTTACTTCACACTTCTATGAAGCCCTGCTAAAGTTCTACTTACAGGATATTCCTCCTCCTCGTGTAAGCTAATAGTACTTTGCATTGAGAACTATTTCTCACTACGCGTTACCAACACACATGTTTTCTCACTGTTTTCAAATCATAATAATTATAAATGAAATACATAATCTATGGATAACAATATAAGTAACATTTCAATTTAACAAAAAAGTTATGCCTTGATGAACACAAGTATAAAAAGGATGTGATGCATGTCATATTAAAGAAATAACTAAACACGACGTACGTGGTGTGATTGTTCAAAGGTTTGATTCAAAAAGTGTGAAGAAACTGCGAATAGGCGTATATTTTGAGACATGGCGCTTTGAAAAAGCAGATCTTCAGATATTTGGTAATTCTTTAAAACTGTGTTTCTAATGTGCGTGGCATCTTGAAAGCAGATCTTCGAGCCTCGTCTGAAGTACGCGTACTTTACGCAGATGAGCGGATTGGACGCACGTTTAACAGTTTTGTGTCAGGTCAAGCACCTGCTAGTCAGCAGCCTTGACTCCTGCGAGGAAGCCATGTTCAAAGAAGTCAAAATAAGAGTATAGTCTATTCCCGACTGGAAGAGACTTATGAAAACGAACCTTTGTAAAATCAACCTAGGCGTAACATGTCAATCTGTTTTTTCAATAACCTGTATTCCACAAATATATAACACTGTGATTAACTTTAGAGTACTGTATTATTAAATAAATTAAACTTCACCTCAGTATCTTCTATAACTTGCAATAGTTATTTCGTATTAAATATGAATTAACAACAGCGAGAGCAGCGATATGTTGGCAACGGCCAGTAAGAAATAGTTCACAGATAAATATTGTTTTAAAAGTTTTTTGTTATGCTAGTTGTAAATTAAACGTTGCCTATTGAAATATCTAAATATTTAGGTAGCCCTGATGGCAACATATTTCATTGTTACAGTTTGAAATAACGGCGCAAAATATTGTGCGTAGGCCCATTGACACTGTTTGTTTTATCGACTGAGGAAGCAACTGTCTGCTGGACGGAGCTTATCGCTCTCTCTCTCTCTTTCTTTGTCTCTCTCACACTCGGGAAATTTCGCATCGCCAGTAAGAAACAAAATTATACATGTTTTCAATTGTAGTATATTCATACTTATTACAGCAATATAACGATTTTTTTTTAATTTGTAATTTACAACTGAAAAGAGATTTTAATGTTTGAATACTTATTTAAAATATATTCAGATATGATGGCGGCACTGTTACCAGCTCAAGTTGGCAGACGTGGCGAGAAATGGCTTGTCGCTTTTTGCCAAACGAAGCATACATTATACTTACTCCGAAAAATACTTCAAATTACCACATCACGTTTGTAGACGTAATGTTTTTTTAAACCTACCTAGACAAATTACCATATTGTGATAACTCTGTGTTCCCACGGCAGTAATAAATATACTGTGACGTGTGTTTCGTTAACCGCTGCGTGTGAAATATTGTGCCGATGCTGCATCGTGGTTGTTACGCTGGCCCTGTGTGTGGGAGATTTCAAATATTTGATGTGTACTATTTATACGTTTCATCTGTGAACTGTTTTGATGATGAAGTTAATTATTTATATCCACGTCTGTTTATTTATCACAACATTGTACCTTTGCCCTAGGTGTTTGAAACACAGTCGTATAGCGTGGTTTTCCACAATCCCAAATAAATACTAAGGCCAGCCCGATAGATTTCAATAAACCTAATAAACAGTATGTAGCAATACATAGAAATATGAGCGGAATAAAAAATTACATGTGTGCGTGTTCACCGCTATCTTTTAAGATTGTATGACCAAAAATAAGCAACACGAATTGCGTGCTTGTATTCAATGTGCCTTTATCGTTTGACTAGCTGTTCCTTCGTTTTAATATTTATTCCAACAGAGGCCGTCCTTTTAAAGCAATAACCCAACACATGTCAATAACAAAAGGGTAAATACTACAGTTCTTTACCTCACAACTGTAAAAGTGTTAAACATAGTCGCGGCAAAATATTAACGTGCATTACATGTAATGCGCTATGTCGTGAAAAACAAATATGTTAATGTAAAATAACCGTAAGAACTATCGTCAATTCAGGCATTTTTAAAACCTCATAAAGCTGACCTAAATAATGTTAGAGGCCTAGACTGTGAATATTCGTATGGAATGGTTTTTGGAATATGACAGAATTCTTTGAAAAACTGTAAACAGTAAACAACGCAGACTGGTATGAAAGTAGCAGTCACATTTCAATGTTTATGTTTAGGTGTAGCGAAAGTACTCGAACACGTGTACACACAAACACACAATGGAATGTAAACATTGGTTTTGACAGATGCTACATGGCAGTCACATGGCAATGTTTGCTTACATTTGGCGGAAGGATACGAAACGGGCCTGCAAGTAGATATTTAGCAGGTCTCCGAGGAAGTTTCTTCCAGTCGGGAATGGACTATAGCTAGCAGCGAGTGTGTCGTAATGAGTAGAGCTAGTGATTTTTCGCGAAAAAAAAAAAAAAATGAATACACGGTAGACTTCAATACTATAAGCACCCAAGTTTGTCAATTGTCATTGGTTACTGCCTTATTGAGAAGACATTTTCATATTTGACCGGTCCACTCGGAATCCGGCTACATCGGCGCAGCTCCTACGTGATTCGTGTGCAGACAGTTAACATGTGTCACAAAGTAATTCAGCCAATCAAGAGTCTTGAAATCTTCTCGTGGAATCTCGCTACCCACTTTAATAGGTCATTGAGAGGCTCGTGAACTTGGTAAGTGTCGGACAGCGGTTGCAATGTTTCCAGCCAACCTTCGTGTCACATGCCACTTCTGATCTGGCCGCAGATGGATTATACTATCTGTTCTGCGTGCTATAGGGTCCGTTGTTATGATCTAACTCCACTCGTAACAAAGGAATCATAGTATTATGCAGAAGGATAAGCTAAAAAGAGTAAATAAAGAATTTAATTTCAATCTCCAGCAGATATAAATTTCTTCGTAGAATCTTGCACCATCCTGCATAACAGCAAGGCCTCAGAAATGTTGGAAGTAATTATGAATGGAGGCACTTAGTTAAAACTAGTAAGTGTAAGCCTATACGGTAGCATTTTATTAGCGTAACTGAAAGTGTAAATACCTCGGAAATAATTTCTACGCAAAAGTTACGACGATCACTAGCGGTGGGGTCCCAGTGGCTGAGCGGTTAGCCTGCTCGCCCCCCCCAAGGCGAACAGGGTTCAATCCCCGGCCGGGTCACTGCCAGATTTTCGCATATGGGGATAGTGCCGGCCATGCCGCTGGTCGGTGGGTTTTCTCGGGGATCTCCCGTTTCCCCCGTCGCTTCATTCAAGCGCCGCTTCGTACTTACCTCAATCGTCCTCATCGGATCTCAAGACCTCGCTGTTAAGAGCTGCCCAAATATCTCCACTCACATCAGTATAGCGGTGACATAGCTGCTTTTACATCGAACTCCAGCCACGCACTCCTGGTAACTTACACTCCAGCTGGCAGCCTAGCCAATACAGAACTTTTCGCAGCAAGCGACAACAACAAAGAAATTACAAATTTGATCAGTGCTCAGCCATTGGCCATAACTGAACTCTATTATATATTTTTTAAATTAAAGTAATGTACTTTCTATATACCGTTATTCATTTCTCTTATCGTGCAGTAGCCGAAAAGGGGATCATTGGACATATTTTTATTCCCCCCTCCACCAGATTGATCCCAATTAAAAGTCGTGAACTCTGTTACATAATCAGTTAAATTAAGAATTGGTTTTATTTGGGGGAGGACGTTTAATTTAGAAGGAAAGTTATTAAAAGTAGTTTTTTTAAGATATATGAAAGAAAATACATTTTTGATATAATTAAAACGATTGAGAAACCACTACAGAGGCTAGGTATTTTGATGATGATGATTGATGGGTTAACATATAAATGGGATACTATACTTTGTACGTGCTTCTAATGGGTCCTGAACTCTGATGTTGTGAGTTTAGGAAGGCTGCTGTTCGTCCCGGCACCGGGGATTTTTGTTTTAACTATTTTCGAAACTATTTCGCAGCAAGCTGTAGCCAGTCAGATCAGAAGCCCGCTTCTGAAGCCTCGTGCAGCCAATAAAGGAGAAGAATGGGTACGCCTGCATCAAATAGCTCGCCACGCCTTTTCACCTCCGTGTATAGTCTGTTAGCGGTTTCTTCACACCTTTCGAAACAAACCTTGAAAAATCACCCCATGTGTGACATGTTTGATTGTTGCCTAAACACGCCATGTATAGGGACCTGCACCACTCACGTTATTTTTTTGGCGTCAAGCTGAAATTCATAGTACTGTATATAGTCGAGCCGGCGTCGTTTCTTCATTGGCTGTTGCCTAAATGTTAAGTCAATCTCCTTCTGAGTGAACTTCACGTTGTGAATTGTGAAGAGTTCATTTATTGTCGCAGTGTTACCCGGGGAGAGCTATATTGAATAATGGCCCAGTGAAAAACGCCCCGCAAAATAAAACCTTTTTTTATTTAACGCGAATTTTGCCAGTCTCTAGCCATGTATCACAAACGTTTTACACTTGTGTTCAGAACAAAAGTATACGCCTCTCATTTTTGGCGAAATTGAAGTGAGTGTGAAGAGATTTGGACGGCTCTTAACATCGAGGTCTTGAGAGCCGATGAGGGTGATTGAGGTGGGGATGGAGCAGCGCCGGAATGAAAGGGCGGGAGAAACGGGAGATCCCCGAGAAAACCCGCCAACCAACGGCATCGTCCGGTACGATTCCCACATGCGATCCGTCCGGTGATTGAACCCGGATCGCCTTGGTGGGAGACGAGCAGGCTAACCGCCCAGCCACCGTGGCCCATTGGTTAAATTGAACTTTTACTTATATTCTTCGTATCAATGATAAAATATCATTTATATCAATTTCAATAAGAACAGGGAGAAAATATAAATGTTGGTAAAGCCTAGTAATAAATAGTTCATATGCGGAATATTACGTAACTGAGTGCGCACGAATGCGGTACGTTGTCCTGGTGTAATATTTTCTTTAACCCATTCAGACCCAGTGTATACATTACCCATTTGTATACATTACAAATGTACAGAAAAGGTTATGTCGAGCAATATGTCTGTGTAATCGTATTTTCAAAATTGATTTGTAGTATATGATGCCGCAACCATTGATTATTGACAAATATAATTTTGTAATTAAAGTTGTGCATTTAAATTAAAATATTTGGCTTTATTGTTTGTTGAAAACCTTAAGACAGTCACCTCAGAGTTAACTATTTTGTTGTTCCTGCACTATGAGACACAACATCTGGATCTGTGCTTGTTATTCGAAATCTTTAACGTTAGTTAGTTATTTCCTAAAGACCCTGTCACACAATCACATTTCTGCCTTCAACTCTATTTGACAATAACATTTGAGGAAAAAATACGGCCATCAAATTTTTCCTTCCAACAAATTTGCTATCAAATAATATTGAATGTGTTTGGAAATTTGTCATACCGTCAAATTTTTTTATTTGGACAATATAATTTGAAATATTATTTTAAAATTATTTTCATAGTGAGATATTGGTTTTGTTTTTCCATGCGGTCCATTACATGAAGATATGTAATAGTGTAGATTATTTTCGTTTCTTTACTAAATTAAAATTTTATTTATAAGATAGGTTTCCTGCACAATGGAATTAATGGTTCTGAGTTCGTAATATCATGTGCAATATTCATTAGAAATAGCATTCATGCCCAGGCAGTTTATAAATTAATTAATTATCTTCATAACTTACTTTGTTTCCAGTCATTTTTCGTTATTTTATGTTTCTAGGCGTCAATTTTTGTGGTGCACGATTCTGATTGGCTGAGACCGTCAAACATCAAATAAATTTTAGAACCTGTCCAATCATCAAATGTTTGGTAGAAACAGAAGCCGTCCAACTTTTTTCAGATAAATATGACTGCGTTTATGACGTTTCGATGACGTCACAACTGTCCAGTTTTATTTGACCAAGCGCACTGGAAGTAGCCTGACGGAAAAATTTGACAGAGTGAGATGAGCTTTACATACGGAACAGCCTCGATTTCTGAATATCTGAGTTGCTGTCCTGTCTCAGGACAGACCTCGTCTGAGGGAGATGGAGCCAGCCCGTGTGCTGGAGCGACAGGCGCGCCCCTGGCGGCCGCTGCAACTACAAGTCCGTCCACATTCCTGTGCTGGCCAAACTCGTGCTGCTACTTGTACCCACAGCAGGTTTCTCTCACCACACGTGGCTCCACCTGCAATTGCTATGCCGTGGACTGAAGATGAGGTAGACCACTCATTTGTCTTCTGCGCATGCGCCTATCATTGACCTACCCCACGCAGACACAGCTGTCGATGTCACATGGTCAACGAAGATGGATGTGCTTGTTTATAACTTAACTTTCGGAAGACAAGCACTTTTATATGAATAAAATACTTTCACTGCTTTGAATTTAATCAAACTGCTTTACAAATTGGTTAGCGGAAGTATGCGAACATCTCAAAGCACTTGTTTACTAAAGGCTGTTCGCTGTAAAATGAACACTTTTGAAAGCCCTGCTTAAGATCTACTTGTATGCACGTTTGTTATTCCCCCGCCTTATGTAAAATTAATATTTCCATGGGCCTCGTCACTTTATTCATACGTCGGTCAAATGAAACTGTGAAATTATTAAGAAAGTTAATACTTTACATTTCTGCTAATTTTTACACTTCGATGCATTAAAAGACAGAAGACGATAGAAATATTTTTAAGTGGCTACCTAACACATTTTATTCGACGTTAGGATACGGAACTACTTTCCATCCATCGATACCAACTTTACTGGGCGAATGTCACTCAGTGCGCCCATTAAAATATATGTATACAGGGGCAGTGACTTTTTTGTAAGGTTCATTTCTTAAGTGCTCGCTTTATCGTGAACAGCCTTTAATCAGTGTTATAACCTCAAATCCAATCTACGCCGTTTTTGCTAATCGCATTGGCAAGAAAGCAGTTCAGTGTTGGAACACGGAGATCGGCCTACTTCATCTTTAGTCTGTGGTCACTACAAGCTCACACCTGCTCCCTTATTATGTTGAGGTCAATTTCGTGTACCCAAGAGACGTCCGCATAAAAAGGTTTGCAAAGATGTGTGCTTCATGCGGAATGTAATCGTATCCCTAACCAATCACACACGACTACAAGTTAACTAGATTTCTGGTGAAGTAGTGGTTTAATAGCAAATATAACAGCGAAGACGTATTATTTACATCAGTAAGAAAAAAATAGTCATGTAGGTTTTCTTTTGGAAGTTATCTATTAGCCCTTTCAGGCGCACTTTAATTTACTTTTCCAGGCATTGCAAACAAAGAAAAAATGATATGTGCTGTACTTAAGTCGACACGACCCCTGTTTTGTTGTCACAGCCTATGAGCTGAAGGCTCTGTGTCCGGCTACGCTTATATGAACATATTATGACCTAGGCATGTAAGGCGGTTTATGAATCATATTCTCACAACTAAGATCATTGGTTATTTAGTTTCGTAGTATGCAGTGCAGGCCAAAACTCACCTACACGTGCGTAATGTACACCGTTGGGTACACTGCGTCTGAATGGGTTAAATTTAATACAATATATTACAGGCTATTCACGGTAAAGTGAGCACTTTTGAAAGCCATGTCATTTGGAATAATAGTTAATAGATATATTTTATTGTAGCCTTAGACATCAGCTTCTGAGTGAGGTGGTATATTCACACTATGCTTGTTACTTACATGGCAATATTTCTTTAAAAGATGGTTAAAGGATTAAATGTGGCTGAAAGGAAATAGTAACTAGGGCTTCAAAAGTGCTCACTTTACCGTGAACAGCCTATACTTCTCATTCTTCTTTTCGCATGTGAGTCTCTTGAGAAAGCTTTACGTATACGACACGGAGTATAATATCACCATATCCTACACGCCTATACGTCGGGCGAGGATGTAACTATACGACACGTACACGATAACCGTGAACTGTATCGTAAAAATGCCTTCTGAACAAAGGAATCGTATTTACGTCACAATACAGATTTTGCTCAATTTTGGCGGAATCAACATCGTGACTTAATTATGAATTTATAGTTCCTTTACCTTTGTTAACATGTGATTTTACAAAAATCTGTCTCTTTAAAAAGAAAAAGAAAAGGGGTTTTATGTGGCTTGATTACAGTCAACTCATGGTTACTTCTAACTCTGGTGAATCCCTGGTAAAGATTTACTTTCAGGATATTTATTCCTCCGCTTCATACAGAGCTTAACAAAGGCTTAAAAAAATTACACCAACGGGACAACACGCTTCTTCAGTGCGCGCTCAGTGTAATAACATTGTGCATAAGAGCAATTTTTAACTAGGCATTACCAACACATATTTTCCCTGTTTTTATTCCTATCAATTTTGGTTTTAAGCAAAATATAGTTTTTGATGCAATGTAAGCAAAATTTAAATTTAACCGAAACAAAAATATTTTAACAGAAGTGTAAAACGCTTGTGATACTGGACATATTTAGCAAGCGTCCAAACACGCCAGACGTGGGGTGATTATTGAAAGTTTAGATTCAAAAAAATGGTGAAGGCACTACGAAAAGACTACATAGCTATCTGCGGTTTCTTCATACTTTCTGAGCCAAACCTTTGAAAAATCACCCCATGTGTGACGTGTTTTGTTGTTTCCTAAATATGTAATGTATCACAGGTGTTTAATGCTTATGTTAATATATAAGAGTATTCTATATATTGTTAACTTGAAATTCTACTTATATTTTATCTATAAATTACAATATTTCATTTATAATCAGTAGGCCGTTAGCTAGGAAACCAATAAACAGCGTAGTGTAGTGTAGTGTAGTGTAGTGTAAGGGGTGCGAGGTTGGCAGCGGCGTGGTGTTGAAGATGACTGCGAGGTTGTGTTGCAGGTCTGGCCGTACCTGCTGGCCTTCGTGCTCCTGGAGAACGTGCTGCTGTGGCTGGAGGGCAAGCCAGTCATCAGGCTAAACGACGGCATCACCTCTCTGTCGCACGGCATACTGCACCAGTGTGGCAGGTCAGTGTACTTACTCTCCTCTCTCTACTCTCTACACACACACACACTCTCTCTCTCACACACACACACTCACCACTGTCAATTCTATTCCATCTGGGATCGGTCATGCCCGCGTCGCTGGGAAGGCCAATGTTTGTCGGCGTTAGAAAAAGGAGAGAATGTGTGATATGTTTAGGTTAAGTTACATTGTTGTTTGTATTGATGTTGAAGTATTGTGCATACAGGTTAGGTTAATATATATATACACACACACATACTATCTACCAAAAAGTAATTGGGCACCCGTGAAGATATGTAACTCAGTACGTCAGTTGACTTGTGTTTCACGGCCTTCGGCGTAGGACCGCTGGTGTTTGTCCGTGGTAGCATGAACACAGAGGCATATTGTAACATTCTGGATAATGAAATGCTCCCAACATTGTGGCGTTTTTACGGAATGGACCCGTGTTAATTCCAGGATGACAATGTCAGGTGCCATGTTTCAAGGGCTACTATGCAGTGATACGCCGACAACGATGTTCGCCGATTGGACTGACCAGCCTAGAGCCCCGACCTCAACCCTATAGAACATCTTTGGGACGAATTGGATCGCCGAGTAAGAGCTCGTTAGGCGCAGCTAAAATCCATTTCTCAACTCATGGAATGGTTGCAAGAGGAATGGCGACGAATCCCCATGGATGTCCTGCAAACACTCGTAGAGAGCATGCCAGACAGGAGGGCTGATGGTATAGCCTCAAGAGGGGGGCCTACGAGATTATAACGGGGTGACAACCACCGAGCAAACATTGTGGACAGGCGCCCAATTACTTTTTGGTAGATAGTGTGTGTGTGTGTGTGTGTGTGTGTGTGTGTGTGTGTGTATATATATATATATATATATATATATATTATATATATATATATATATATTGTGTGTGGGTGTGTGTGTGTTGTGAAATAATGTTGTTAAAACTGTTATTTTCTGAAATAATTACACTCATTTCTTGAAAGCGTTTGTTGGTTATTTTTGTGTTAAAAGTGTTTCCTTCTTCCATTCTTCGAGTTTTAGTGTAGAAAAAGTGACTGAATTAGAATATATCGTATGTAATCTAACTTAACCTAACCGGACCTAACCTAACCTAACCTACACTAACCTTAAGCTAACCTAATCCATTGCGTGACATTATTTCAGATTGACTGAACAATGAGTCAAATGTGGTCTGATAGAATGTAGGTAATAAATGTGCAAAATCGAAGGCAAAGGTTTCAGGACACGCATTATCCATTGTTGACAGCAATATCGACCCCTGGCCTTGCAGCCTCAGCACTTATATAGTCTGGCAGCGCCCTTGATTTCACTCCCCCTCCCCCCCCCGCCCACACACTATGTTGAACGACTTCTTAACCTCTCTCGAGCCGGCCATAACAACATATAACCTACAATTTGTTTGAAAATCTATCACAGAAACGAAACTTTTGGATTAAACCACAGGTGTATGAAGACAGGGTTAGATGGGGCATGAACCCCCGCGCCCCACAGCATCCACGTCAAACCTCTGGCGTATGAAGACGGTTAGATGGGGCATGAACCCCCGCGCCCCACAGCATCCATCTCAAACCTCACATTGAACTTTGTCCTGTGAATGTTTAAAAACATATATGATTTACCATAAGTGTTTTAAATAATGATTTAGTTTGAGTAATTTAATATTGTTTACTACAATTATGATTAGACTGTGCCTCTACCACGTCACGAATAGAAAGTCTACATTCCGTCCTGGTTCAAACTTCATTTTCAGAGATGAATAATTTTGGTTTCCTTCCATACAAAATGGCGTACGAAGGTTGTAATGTTGCGAGACGTGCCAGTTGTTGACAGTCGAACATCAGCGCGCCTGACTCGGTCGACTGTTGAACACTGACACTCAAGTTTATAAAGGCGCAGAAATAGAATAATCAGACGAGCCGGAAATACAGTTCAACTGGATTTAATTGTACTTTGCCCTTCAGGTGCAACATCAGCACAGAAGATAAGGCAGAACAGTTACAACAGTGGTATAAATAAATAGTTCACGGCAAACAAGCAGGAACGAGATAATAATCTCAGTATCGATTATTCTGCATTCGAAAATACTCGAATCGCGATGATTTTTTCCGAGGAGAGGAGAGAAAATAAACACAACGGAAAATACAAACCCGGTGCCCTGAATGAATGACTTCTCACACCGGCGGAAGTAATTTATTAGTGTAAGCTTAGTCCAAAATATGATTAAAAATAAAGATCGTGGGCGCTGCCAGTGTGAGTCAAGGCTGGTCTATATTTGGGCTATCCCAACCTGTGTCTTAGGATAAGGTCGCTCTGATTGGTGCACGTGACCCTCTGACGTCATGGCACTGTCCCAAGATTCCGTGTCCCAAGACAACCTGTGTACTAAGTTGAAGCAATCGGAAAACAGAACTTTCGTCCGAAGTTGTGTCCTACGCTGATATAAAGATAAGAAGACTTCAAATACTTGCGCGGGCATTTGTGAAATGTTTACATTATTAATGTTTTCTCAAAACAAATACGATAAAATGATAATAAATAATTAGAGATGTCTTCGTTCGGTCTAGACAATTTTATTTGAAAGCTAAAACTTTCAAAACTTAAGTTTAAAAATTAAATTTGAATGTCAGTTGGCGAACTTATTTCAAATAAAACCCTTAAGGCGTTTATTATAAGTAAATATTCAAATCAACCATTTCGTAAAATATAATAAACAATAATACAGCAAATTTAAATATCGCTACGCAACAACAAATAATATACTGAATTTAGTGCGATCTAGTGAGAGATTCTGAAAGCTCACTTCAGACAACGCATTTGTAGACCATGTTCGGATCGCGTCGATGTGACGTCACTTGACGCCGAGTTTCGGGCAATACCACGTACACAGAAACTGCCGAATGTAGACACGGCCTTATAGTCAGGCCTTAAAGTCCATCTTGGGTTCTGACTGGCTAGAAACTGACTTAGAACTGAAACTTCTACTCTTGGTCACTGGACTGGAAACTGACTTAACTGAAGTTGGCACAATGCCGTGCCTACTATAAGAATTTCTCAAAGCTTTAATGCAACTTTGAAAACTACCCAGTAGGGGCGTCGAGGGTTGCTGTCATATCAGAAAATAGCACACACGCCCTAGGCAACACGGGCGTGTATCTCATCGTACCGTCACAGCGTGACCCCTTGTCATTCTGTCTATTCATGTTCACTCGTTCGCAAGCACACGACCTCGTGGTAGGCGCATATTGAATCCACGGTTCACCTGGTCTTTGATATCTGGAAATAAAAATCACGTTCACAGTTACGCTTAACCGAATGGGGGAGGGGGGGGGATAAGTGACTAGATTCGGGCGGCTCTTAACAGCGAGGTCTTGAGAGTCTATGAGAGTGATTGAAGTGAATATGGAGCGGCGCCGGAATGAAGGGGCGGGGGAAACGGAAGATCCCCGAGAAAACCCACCGACCAACGACATCGTCCGGCACGATTCCCACTTGCGAAAATCCGGTGACCGGCCGGGGATTGAGCCCGGTTCGCCTTGGTGGGAGGTGAGTATGCTAATTGTTCAGCCACCGGAGCCCTGGGGGGGGGGGGGGGGTTGGGTGGCGATTATAAGGCCTGTATTGCCCTGCACTTGAAATCTGCAAAGGTACCTCATTCGAGTAACATAATTTCTTCATGGAGTATATGTCATATAAAACCCTCGCACTTTATGGCAATTGCTCTTAAGAGAGTATCTTCACAACATAGACATAGGCTTGCTACTTTACTCACTGCAATGAAGAAATTCCAAAATGCTGAGAGGATCCAAGGATGTTAAAGGAGTTTTATATGGCGGGCAAAAACTATTTATCGACTTTGGATGGCCAACTGGTGACACTCACCAGGACCGAATGCTGAGGGAGTTGCGCCATTGTACCTCGCTGACGCCACGAGTCCACTGCGGCCCGACCGTCGTCGACTCGTCAGCATCAAACCCAAGGTCTCCCAACAAAGCCAACAATAAAGGTAATACAGCAATAAGTAGGCATACAGCAATCTGCGTGGCGAAGGTACAGTCCATTCACGGTTACTTCCACTTTTCTGACGCCCTGCTAAAGTTATACTTCCGGTATATTACTCCGCCTCGTGCATACAAAGGTTACCCGAGTCTAGCAGATTACACGAGAGAGACCATGCGCGATATTCGTGCGCACTCAGTGTAATAATATTTTGGATAAGAATTATTTCTTACTATGCATTGCCAACAGACAGATTTTGTACCAGTTTTATTCATATTAATTATGAATTAGATATTACAATATATGGATAAAATATGTGTAAATGCTCAATTTAACCAAAAATAAGGTACTTTTAAGTTAACACACGTATAGAAATCTTGCTATACGTGGCATATATAGGAAACAACTAAACATATCATTACAAAGGTTTGATTCAAAAAGTGTGAAGAAACTGCGAATAGACTATAGTGCTGGATGACAATATTACTGTCGGCACGCGAGTGTAATGTTTGGCGCCTACATGCGGCGATAGCCAACGCCTGCGCAGTACACGTGTGGAAGGTGGGTTGCCTGACACTGGACAAACAGGCGCTCAGCGTGCTTCATACACATTGCCTCGTATTCACGGCCAACTAAACACTCTTGAACTACTGTAGTTATCTCAACATTATAACGTATTTCTGCCCGTGGCTATATAGTGTTTTAACGCCGACGTTGATTGGAAGGCTCCCAGTAGAGTTTTTAACGAACTGATTCTGAGAAGAAGTCCAGTGTATTAACGTTGTAATGAAAGTGTGGATTTTAAATTTCTTGTGTCTGGAATTTGCTGCCTTCCAATCCATTCAGACCCAGTGAAAACAACTGTGTACATTACGCACGTGTAGTTAATATTTTGCCTGTGCTGTCCACTGTGGATCTCAGCGGCCTATGGTCTTATCTGTGGGTAAATAATTTGCAAACAGTCTTGCTAGTCTAGGTCACAATTGGTTCATATAACTATAGCCGAACATACAGCATACAGCTGATTGGCTGTGACAACGAAACAAGTGTTGCGTTGACTTAAGTACAGCACTCATGATTTTTTTTATTCGCAACAATTGAAACAGCATATTAAAGTGGGTCCGAAATGGTTCATTCTAAACACAATAAAATAATTTGACATGACAGGAACGTAGTTTTCGTCTCTAAGATGGGTTGCATAGTTAAAATCCTAATCAGTAATAAGTGAACATTAAAAATATACATTATGATCATAATTCATATCTAATTTTACACAACAGTGATATTACTAATTTACTAGTTAATGGATGATCAATTAAATCACATATTGCAATGGAACTTTTCAGCAGCGGAAGTTAGAAATAAGTATTAAAGTGTGCTCTTCGAAAACAAAATATAAATATGCATTGATTTGTATGTATGATTTTGCGTGATTGGCTAAACGTGAGACTGGAAAACTGGTGCGTATAGTTTAAGTATTTTTCTAATGCTTTTCTTAACCTTCAGGCTGTAGGAAATCTTGTGTACGAATAGGTTTCAGCCAAGGCGATAAAAAATTTCTAATTAATAATGCTTAAACCTTACTACCTATTATTTTAATCAGGTAAGCTGCAATAAAACACGCAGCATAATTTGTTTCTGTTGATGGCTATTTGGTGGTTGTTACGTTTGCTCAGTTTCAAACTATCCAGACAGTCAACGCTCCGTCGGAAATACTATCTGTAATTCCTGAAATTATCTCGTGATACAGCTCCACCTTCAAAGGCACATGCCGACGCGAGGAATCACTGAAACCTAAGGTAATGCATACATGGTCGGATTGCTCTTTAGCTACGAACAAATGAAATACGATTTGCTGTGGCAACTCAGTTAATTGGCGTACTGTATTTCGTAAAGACTCAGAATTTCACTGCCATGCACATAAAAGAGAAAAATAACTATTTAGTTTCAATGCCAGTAATGCCAATTCCTAACAACACTACAGCAAGCATGTTGGTTAATGTTTTTGTCACATTAAGCGCAGATGTGGGTAATTTCATTTTCAAAGGTTGGTTCCAAACATGTAAATAAAGCGAGTGCAACTAAGGTTTATTACTACTCAGGTTAGGAACAAAACGAGATTTCTTATGGGAGAGTTTGTTATAGAGAAAATATCCGCCGCTAGGTGCGCTGTCTTCCAAAAGGCAACTTTTATTTTAAATTCTTATCTACGTAAATTACAAAAGCGAAATATTTTACTTAGTTACGAAGTTATTTCACGTTTGATTTATGAATATTGCAATTATACTGTTTTTCGATAAAAACAGAGAAAATCTGGTACACATACGACACTAGCGCTTACCTTAGTGTAACGTTCTAAGTAAGAAGTATGCTTAAATAAGAAGTATGCTTAAGTAAGGAGTACGCTTAAGTAAATAGTACGCTATGTAAAGAGTTTGCTTACGTAAAAAGTACTCTTAATGAAGGAGTACGCTTAAGTAAGCACTTTTGAAAGCACTGCTTAAGATCTACTTGCACGCATGTTTTGTACCCCTCCGCCCTATGAAAAATTAACATTGCTATGGGCCTCATCCCTTTATTCATGCGTCGGTCAATTGAAACTGTGGAATTATTAGAAAAGT
This sequence comes from Dryococelus australis, assembly GCA_029891345.1. Classification (NCBI taxonomy): domain Eukaryota; kingdom Metazoa; phylum Arthropoda; class Insecta; order Phasmatodea; family Phasmatidae; genus Dryococelus; species Dryococelus australis. Next base: position 12,823,884 of record CM056995.1, on the reverse strand, counting down.
AAATATGACACAAGTCTGCTTATTCTTATACATAGCCGCATTAAAATAAACAGAGAGGAAAAGAAATAATTTCACTTTGCACACATGGTTACCTAACACTATTTACTTGACGTTATGATATGGAACTATATCCCCTCCATCATTACCAACCTTACTGGGCGCATGTCACTTAGTGCGCCCGTTAAAATTAATGCAGGCAGAGACAGTGGCTTTTTTCTAAGGTTGATTTCAAAAGTGCTTACTTTATCGTTAAAGGCCTTTACTTCCGCTCCTCCCCGTCTTCGTTCCCCGATGCTGCATCTTCATCTCATTCTCCGGATCTGGCCAGCCAGTAATGATAGATGTGTCTCCAGAAATATATATGTGTGTGTGTGTGTGTGTGGAGGTTAGTTACACGAAGGTTGGTCGGGGCCAAGGTCACAAGACAGGAATGTTGGTCGGGGCCAAGGTCACATGACAGGAATGTTGGTCGGGGCCAAGGTCACATGACAGGAATGTTGGTCGGGGCCAAGGTCACAATACAGGAATGTTGGTCGGGGCCAAGGTCACAAGACAGGAATGTTGGTCGGGGCCAAGGTCACAATACAGGAATGGAGGCCGCTTCAAGACCAAGGCAACTAGCCAGGATTATACCGCCGGATGGATGAAATGGAGCGAGGTGAGAATGGAGCATCACCAGAATGCAAAGGCTGACGAAACGAGAGAACCCTGAGAAATCCCACATCGTCCGGCACGAAACCCACTTGCGAATATCCGGGAGCGACCCGGCCAGGGATTGAACCGGGTTTATCTTGGTGGTAGGTGGGCAGGCTAACCGCTCAGCCACTGCGGTCCCTCGGGAAGAGTAGCTGTGTGCGTCACCGCCAGACTTCTCCCATCCATGACGACACCGCCTGAAGCGAGAACAACTTATATAGTCTATTCGCAGTTTCATCTGTCTTTTTTAATTACACCTTTAAGAAATTTTGGTTGTTTCCTAAATATCTGGTGTATCACAAGCTTTTGATACTCGTGTTAATATAAAAGTACATTATTTATTAATAAATTGAATTTTTACGTTTATTTTATCTGTAAATTGTAGTATTCCATTTATAATTAATATAGATAATATAAGTGAGAAGATAGGTGTGTTGGTAATGCCTAAAGGCTGTTTATGATCAAGTGAGCACTTCTGAAATCAACCTAAGGAAATTGCACTGCTCCCACGTGCTTGTGTTTCAACGGGCCGCTGCGTGACATGCGCCCAGCAAAGTAGGTAACATCGGTGGGAAAGCATTTCCATATCTTAACGACGAATCAAAAGTGTTAGGGAACTATTTGTAATAACTTAAATTATTTCTTTCGCTTTCTATTTTTTTTTTTTTTACGCAGCGAAGTGTAAAAATGAGCAGACTTGTAAAATATTTTCTTTTCTAATAATTTCACAGTTTCACTCGACCGACGCATGAATAAAGGGATAAGACCCATAGCAGTGTGAATTTTACATAAGGCTGAAGAATAAGCAAAGGGCACACAAGTATATCTTAAGCAAGGCTATCAAAAGTGCTCATTTTACCCTGAACAGCCTATAGTACGAAATAGTTCATATGCAGAATATCGTTAAGCTGAGTGCGCAGAAATTTGGTGCATTATCCCTCTGGTGTAATTTTCTAGACTTGGTTAAGGTGTTTTTGCACGAGGTGGAGGAATATTCTGGAAGTAGAACTTTATCAGGGCTTCGGAAAAGTCGGAAGTAACCGTAGACGGCTATAGTCGTGACCCGAAAACCGTTGGTTTTATTTTATTTTGTAATCGAAAGGATTAGTAGGTTTTAGGACAATCTAAAAACTGTCATAGGCGTGGCGTTTCCTAACACGCCCACTCGCAGCGTCGTGTCACAGAACACTGAAACAATACAGAGGTGAGGTCGCCGCTTGTGCTGCGCCACGAGCTTACGTAAATACCTCGCTACTGAGAGCTGAGTACCTTCCAGGGTTGAGTTTCCTGACTGAGGGCCTTGTGGAGATATAGAACACGGTAGTCTGCTTCACAGCACGCGAGTATTCCTAGAAGCTGCTCAATGTAACCTGAGCACTTTTCAGGGCCCTGCTTAGGATCTACTTGTACGTACACTGTGTACCATTCCACCATACGTAAAGTTAATACTGCCATGGGCCTGGAAACTATTCATGCGTCGACTTGGGGTCAAGTGAAATTGTGAAATTATTGGGAAAGTTACTGTTTAAGTTACTGTTTTACAATTCTTACTACTTCTAAGTTTTTAAAAATATTATTTCAGTATTCACAGATACCTAACACATTTAATTCAACGTCAAAGTACGGAACTACTTTCTCTCCCTCGTTACCAACTTAACTGGGCGCACACCAGTCAAGGTGACCCTTATAATACATGCAGGTAGAGGTAGGGACATTTTTCAAAGATTGATTTCAAAAGTGCTCACTTTACGGTGAACAACATATAGGCCCTACCGCAGGCAAACTAACAGTAAAAGATAACACAATTTTTTCTTACCATTTACTCTATTCCACTGACATGTCTATTGTCGTGCTTGGTTTTACAGTTTTGTTTGTTTTATTGCATCAGTAATAACTTTTCTCAATACATAGCTGTACAATTTTATTGGACAAGTCAAATTAAAGTATACAAAATTTATACACTGGAAATAGTAAACACACACACATATATCAGATTACACGTACACGCATCAAATATTTTCCTCATAATTTGACCAATTCTCCTCCAACATGCTGTGGAGCGTCGTCGTTTTGCTGAAACAGGAGAAAAAAGAAACGAGAAAAATCGGAACAAGAAATACGTTCAATGACATGTTATACAGTAATTTCGTAGTTTTTGTAGTTTAGATATTCATCTACGCTATAAAATGTTAGTTCAGAAAAAATTCTTTCAGCCTTTTGTTTAAAGAGTTTTTGGTTAGAGAAGCAAATTTCTTGAAGGTGTGGTAACTTACTGGAAAGTTGGCTACCAAGGTAGGATGGCCCTTTCTAGACAGGTTTTAAGTTAACTGAAGCCACGTGTAAATGTTTTTTTTTATTCTAGTGTGATGCTTATGAAAGGACTAATTTTTCTGAAATATATTACTGTTTTTTGGACATGAATATAAGTGCTGAAAACATGTACTCGCATGCGAATGTTAAAATCTGTGAGCTTTTGAAAAGAGGTCTACAAGAGTCTGACTTTCTTTTGCCATTGATCATTCCTACAGCTCTTTTTTTCATGTGGAACACTTTTTTGCTGTACGTGGAATTGCCCCAAAAAATATATACCATAACACATGATGGAATGAACATATGCAAAATATACCATTTTTGCTGTATTTTTGTTCAAGACCTCTGCAACACCCCGCAGAGCGAAACAGGCTGAATTTAGTTTAGGTAAAATATACGCAATGTGAGATTTCCAGTTAAGTAAATTGTCTACTTTTAAGCCAAGGAACTTAATCACTGCGGTTTCATTAATTTTGTCTCTGTTACTGCTAACATAGTAACTAACGATTTTTCTGTTATTTGTGGGGAAATCCATAAGATGTGTTTTATCTAGGTTGAGATTTAATTTATTTGCAGTGAACTATGCATTCAGCTCTGTAGATGTTGTGTCCATTTTTTATGTAAGATCATTTACTGAGTCTCCAGAGACTAAGATGCTAGTATCATCTGCAGATAAAATTGGAGTATATTCTGGGGTTAAGGCACATAGAAGGTCATTTATATAAACTAGGAAGAGTAGGGGGCCTAATATTGATCCTTGTGGGACCCCATGCTTGATTTTTCCTGGTTCAGAGTGGAATGGAGTAGTTTTTCCTTTGAGCCGCACTTGTCTGTTAGAAAGGTAGGCCTATGAGCTTATTAGTTTATTGGGTGTACCTGAGACTCCATAAAGCTATAATTTTCCTATAACTATGTTGGGACTTGCACGGTCAAATGCTTTAGTGAGGTCGCAAATGATTCCATTAGATGACATCATTTTATCAAGTGCATTAAGAATGCTATTTGTTATTTTGAAAATCGCCCCATTTGTTGACGTGTTTTTCCTAAAGCCAAACTGGAAATTATAAGATTTCATGATTCTCAAAATGTTGCAGCAACCTCCTGTAAATTAGTTTTTCAATTACTTTTGAAAAGGATGTAAGAAGTGAGATGGGTCTATAATTGTTTACTTCGGTCTTGTCTCCTTTCTTGAACAATGGTGTTACCATAGCCCATTTGAGTCTGTCTGGAAACAATCCTGCATTGAAAATATCATTACAAATATGGCTTAATGGAACATTGAAATGAAAAGCGCATTGCTTTTAACCTACAGCTAATACGATCATAGCCATTAGATAATTTTGGTTGCAAAGAATTGATTATTTACTCCACTTCTTTTGGAGTTGTGTTTGTAAAAGATATAGCAGGGTATTCTGTATCCTGTAGTGTAGGAATATGGTTTATATCTGGTTTAATGTTTTTGTTAATCATGTGTTCTACGACATTTAAGTAGTATGAATTAAATGTAAGGTCTAAAGATATGCAGTGTCGACTATTATTTACGGCAAAAGGTATATGCTGTTCGCGGTTATTAGAACAATTTTGAAATCAACCTTTGAAAAAATGTCACTGCCCTTACCTGCACGTAGTTTAACGGGCACATTTACTAGCGTGCGCCCAGTTAAGTTGGCAACAACGGAGTGAATGTAGTCCCACGTCTTAAAGTTCGATCAAGAATTATAGATAGACATTTGTAAATACTGAAATTATGCCAGCCTTCAGAAGTAAATGATTGTTCTGCCGTACATGAAAATATTTTTGACAAAAACAATGGACAGTCCGCATGTCAATGCGCAGCCAATGGAAACTTGCGACAAGCCTGATATACTCATACCGATCATACTTCAAAGCAGACTTTTTCTAGCAGAGAAGCTTATTTTTGTGAACAATCATAATCATAAACATGTGCCAACAACATCGACTGCTCAGTTCTGATTGGTCGTTGTCTCACAAGTTTTACTTAAAATATAAAATATAACTATTTCTTTCACGGCTTAAAGTTGAAGTAAAGCAACTGCCTATGGAGCACTGCACTCGACTATACAACGTGAAGAACTCATAAAAAAAAGTAATACAGACACCATAAAAATTGTCAGAAAAGTGCGATTTTTGCTGTATATGAATGAAGAATGTATATACTTTGCAACATTATAAAATATATTACTAAAATATACTTTTTAAATGCAAAAAATTAATCGAAAATTTTTAACAAAATTTAAGCATATTTCCATTCTGTATGCATCGGAAATCAAAATTTGGAAGAAAATATTCGTCATGAAATATCGTCGTAATGTTTGCTATGAATGTATGTAAGAAAATTGTAATTATATAGAAGAAATAAGTTTTATAATTGATTTTATGAGAGATACGTTTGTCACAAGCATTTATAGCTGAAACTGACGTAAATAAAGTTGATTATAAAATTTATGTGATACATTATTCCTATGATTTTATTACAAATGATTACAGTAAATTTTATTACGATCTTTCTTGAAAACGATTTTCTTGTAAATTCTGCTTTTCGAAGTATCCAAAATGTAAATGTGCTTGAATTTTGTTAAAAATGTGTACTCAATCAATAGATTTTTTAAAATTGAAACAGTATATTTTAGTACAATATTTTATAATGTTGCAAAATATATACATTCTTCTTTCATATACAGGATAAATCGCACTTTTGTTGACAATTTTTTTGTTGTCTGTACTACATTTTTGTGAGTTCTTCACCTCGTACAGTCAGTTGCAGTGCTCCATAGGCAGTTGCTTTACTTCAACCTTAAGGAAATCGCGACAACGCGCATCACCTGCTAAGCGACCTTGGGGAGCAAAACATAATATAACACGTTCCCCGTCCTTCTGTACTTAATTTGTTTGCATGGTATGCGGAGGTTTAGTTGAACAGCAGGAGGCAGGGTACGGTATGCCGGGGAAGAGTCAATGTCCCGTTGAAGGGCGCCCGGTCGAGGCTCACGTTCATAACGGACCGGTTTACCCGCCCGGTTACACCGCTCGCTCGAGGGCTGCTTGATTCGGCGTTTAAACCGCCGACTATAGGCTCTTCCCGGTAAAGCCGGTTCTTCGCAAACCCTCGTTACACATTGTTTTTCCTTTCAACCAATTTACGTCCTTCCGCCAATTGTCGATGTGAAAACTGCTATTGGTTAATAAACTCAGTACACACGTTTCATCATCATGGAAACCAGAAGTTCGAGGCCACAATAGAATGTATTTATTGGTTACCATCGCTTCTCTCGTGTGTTATGGAGTTATTGAAATGCATTGTGCGACTAACCTTGACTACCCGTGACTACGTGTGACTACCAACGTCTACCTGTGAATAATGGTTTGGTTAGCGCATGCTTAGAAAGCAGTCAAGTAACTCATTTTTCTCCGACTTGTTTTACAAATTTTGAAATTTCTCAAGGAATTTTTTTTTTATTATTAAACATTGCCTATGCACGTTTGGAAGAATGTAGCTTTCTAATAGTGAAAGAATTATAAGAATTGGCCGAGTAGTTTCCGAGATTACCCGAGACATATAAACAAATAAATAAACTCACATTACCTCTTAATAATATTAGTATAGATTATACCTGATGAGATTGCTTCAAAAAATGCTCACTTTACCGTGAACAGCCTATACCTGTCGTCCACGCCGTCAGTTGTACCTGAGACCTGGCTGTTCCCTACTATGACGCGGTGCAGCGTCAGCACAGAGACGAGATGATGTGGCGGTACCTATATACAGGATGATTCTCAATTGGACCGACGAACTTCGGGAGGTGATTCTCCGTGAAAAAGTAAAAGGAAAACATATGTGACACCTTATACCTAAACTGAATATTAAGGGAGGTACAAGCCCTTAAAAAACGAGTTTTAAACTGTATTTGTGCAAAATATCTGTAACGAAGTAAAATACAATAACAACTCTCGGAACATTATTGTTTGTTATCGGGACCTTTAACGTAAGAACCGATATTTTGCACAGATATAAAACTTCATTTTTTTAAGGGCTTATACCTCCCTTGATATTCGGTTTGGGTATAAAGTGTCGCATATATTTTCCTTTTACTTTTTTTATGGAGAATCGCCTCCCTAAGTTCTAATTTATAATCACCTTGCGTAAGTTTAACTTAAGGCGGTCGCCTAGTGAGTCTCTGCGATGAACCACTACGGACGACGCTGGTTGGCGTATGTACAGCAGTATCGCCTCTACGCGCAATACGCCCAGCTGGCGTGCTGTCTTCCCGTCGTCAGCTCAGCTCCAACTGACTTTAAGCGGTGGCGCTATAACTGTATTGGACGCGACTTTGCAGCAAAGTGCAATGCATCTCCATTGTAGTCTCGCGCGTATCCGGTTCGTATATTTTGAGATATAGCAGTGTTTGGAAAAGCCCATTTATAGCTATGTTGGAGAGCTCGAAAATATTGTTTGCAAAGTGGGTAGTGTCTTGAAAGTACAATCGTCTGAAATATGCTTTCTTTTTGTAGGTAAACCTACTGTGGGCACGTTTAATATATTCCGTTCTCTGTTGCCGCAGAGATTTTTGAATCCCGGCTTACGTTCTGCCTCCAGGATATTCCTCCGCCTCATGCAAACAAAGCTTAACCGAGTCTAGAAAATTACACCAAAGAGACAACGCACCACATTCGTGCGCACGCTACGTAATAATACTTTGCGTAAGAACCGTTTCTCACTAGGAATTACCAACACACCTATTTTCTCCCTGCTGTTATTCACATTCTGCATCAATTAAATACAGAAATTTAAAGATGAACTATAAGTAAAAGTTCAGTTTAACAAAGAAAAAAGGCACTTTTATGTTAACGCAAGTATAAAACGCTGGTGATTTGTTTAGGAAACTACCAATCACGTCATGCATTAAGAAGTTAGAAGAAATCACGAATAGACTATAGCTGCCACAAAATACGCATTTCTCGGACACGCAGCAGCGTGCTGGGTGGGCGGGCCTCACCACAGTGTCTAAGACAATTCTAAAGTTTTTAAACAGAAAATTCAGCAGCCACGGCAGATTCTGAAAACACTCACGTTTCAATAGTTTTCACGCTTAAGAAAAAACAACAACCCCTGGAGTTGAAATGAGAACTTAAAACACGCCTTAGGCTGAATAGTTTCTTATGTGCTGTTCGTGTTTAGAAACAATCCACTACAAAACATCAAACAGTTTTTTTAATGACGAGTTTTCTACCAAACATGTGCTTGCTGCACACTTTATGCGCAAGCGATGAGAGGTCGTTACATAGATTGGTGCACGGAAGACATATATTTACCTGATTTTTGCCGTAAGTAAGTAAAATCCTCAGAGGATTTATATAAATTTTTGGCTCGACAAGACATACATCATACTTTTGAACACTTTCTTACATTGCTAGATGTTCATTAAATTTATTAATCTCGGGGAATTGATGGAGCAAGGTCTTCTGACTTATCTCTCATCAGTAAATCGGATGACACTTTTTAGGGGTCACGGTGGTGTAGTGGTTAGACTACTCGCCTCCCACCAATGCGAACCGGGCTCGAGTCCTGGTGTGGTCGCTCCAGGATTATCGCACTTGCACTGTTTAAAAAAAATTTCCTTCATTTTACCGAAAATTGCTGGTAAAAATTTATCCTGAAGTGTCCGTAAACACACTGATTTTCGGAAACGGACTTTCCGTAAAATTTACGGAACCTCTCCGTTAATTTCCAAGCTAGTTTTCTGTACCCTCCGTTTAAAATAAAAAGAGATAGTGAAAATGTCTTTAATTTTCGTTATGTGGTTGTTCTACTGTTTATAAAAATTATATTAAAGAAGTTAAAATATTTTGCACATAAGCGAGGTTTGAACCCGAGTCAAAAAACTTCTAGCTCACGACTCTAACCAGTCACCTACAACTATCACTTGTAAACTCAAGTATAAGTTTTATATTTGATTACAGACGCCTGATGCCATTTTTTTTTATGTTTGAAAGTATAGGTCATAGTCGCGTGGATAACCTTAACTGCCGCAGAAACGATAATTTCCTTGTTACAGTGGCGAAGAAAGCTTCGTGTAGAATCGGCATTGTTCGTCCCCGTAACTCTAAGCCAAATGGAATACGGAGACTTTCCGTATTTTGTATTTACGGACTTAACTCCGCTTTTCATCATTACGGATTGCCTTTCCTTATATACACTGTACATTTCCGTAAGTCATTCCGTAAATATACGGAAATTTTTTACAGTGTGGGAATCGTATTGGACGGTGCCGCTTGTCGGCGGGTTTCCTCGGGGATCTTCCTTTTTTCCCGCCCTTGCATTCCGACGCTGCTCCATACTCACCTCGCTTCACCCTCTCACGACCTCGATGTTGAGAGCCGCCCAAATCTCTCCCTACCCCTCACTTTCTAATGAGGCGTGAAATGCGATTGGCCTTAGGAGAAGAGTCTGTACAGCCAGAAAATATAAGAAAACTGGAACAATCACGAACGCGACAAATCTCAGGAACTCTGAATATAACTTATGCCCGGTTGCACCATCGTGGTTCGAAATTCGAGCCGAGATCGGATCTAAGATCGACACAGAAAACTGCTGCACCATTCGAGTTCAGAGTTGGACTGGAGATCGAGATGAAGCTCATTTCGAACCGCCGAAATTGGCGGTTCGAAATCTCGATCTCAGATCAGCAGTCACTGTCGAAAATGTAGTTTGAAAATGCTTCAACAGATAAAACTACTTTCGATTGTTTTCTTGAGAAAATAAAACAACACTACACGCACTTAAATATTATTCAGTAAAATTCGTACAGCAATAATTTACATAAAACAGATAAAACATCGCACATCTAGTTCTATCTATAGTGAAAAATACACATACTTCCATGGCGTCATATATTACGAACCAACAGTAAAATTTGTTTCATACTTAATCTTTATCTCTCAATTTGAAACCAAGATCGACGAATCGGAGATCCGAACTCATAAAATTTCGTTGGTGCAACACTTTTACATGGGAACCAAGATAAAACTGGATCACGGTTCGGAACTGGGATCATTCGATCTCGGATCGGGGAATATGTTGGTGCAACCGGGCATAAGTCGGAAAGCTACAACAAGAAGGACGTGAGAACACAGAGAAAGCCGCTGCACCTACAACACCGAGCATGACCGCCAACTACTGCTGAGTACTCGGAGCATGTCCTCCCGACACAGCCCGGACTGGATCCAGGTTGGCTTCTCAATAAGCTCGGGTGACTCCAGCACTTAGGTAAACTTGCCATTCGATCTCGGATCGGGGAATATGTTGGTGCAACCGGGCATAAGTCGGAAAGCTACAACAAGAAGGACGTGAGAACACAGAGAAAGCCGCTGCACCTACAACACCGAGCATGACCGCCAACTACTGCTGAGTACTCGGAGCATGTCCTCCCGACACAGCCCGGACTGGATCCAGGTTGGCTTCTCAATAAGCTCGGGTGACTCCAGCACTTAGGTAAACTTGCCATTCGATCTCGGATCGGGGAATATGTTGGTGCAACCGGGCATAAGTCGGAAAGCTACAACAAGAAGGACGTGAGAACACAGAGAAAGCCGCTGCACCTACAACACCGAGCATGACCGCCAACTACTGCTGAGTACTCGGAGCATGTCCTCCCGACACAGCCCGGACTGGATCCAGGTTGGCTTCTCAATAAGCTCGGGTGACTCCAGCACTTAGGTAAACTTGCCATTCGATCTCGGATCGGGGAATATGTTGGTGCAACCGGGCATAAGTCGGAAAGCTACAACAAGAAGGACGTGAGAACACAGAGAAAGCCGCTGCACCTACAACACCGAGCATGACCCCCAACTACTGCTGAGTACTCGGAGCATGTCCTCCCGACACAGCCCGGACTGGATCCAGGTTGGCTTCTCAATAAGCTCGGGTGACTCCAGCACTTAGGTAAACGTGGCATTCTCTTTGTACAAGGCCTCCCAGATACATACACTAAAGATGAGGTACACCGATCTCGCTGGCTGTGCACAACCAACATCCGTGTCCCAACACTGAACTGCACACCTGCCAATACGTCTAGCGAAAATGGCGCAGATTGGATTTGAGGTTAGAACACTGTTTAGTAGACAAGTGCTTTTGAAATGTTTTTTATACTTCATCTAACCAAATGTAATGATTTTTGATTAAATTCAAACTTATAAAAGTATTTTATTAATATGATAGTGCTTGTTATTTAAAAATTAAGATATAAACCAATACTTTCATCACTGTTGAACATGTGACTTTGACAGTTGTGTTCCTTTGGGATAGGTCAATGTTGGGTACATGCTCAGAAGACGAATGTGCAGTCTACCTCATCTTTACTCTGTGGCCAGATCTCGCGAGACTGAGCAGGTGCGCCAACGTCCCTACTATAAATACATATTGAGTAAAAGTTGAGTTTTCCAGCAGCACTCTACGTGCCTTCAGAGTGTTAGTCAGTTCATTCCAAAAGTATTCTCCAGGCCTTGACGATACAAACATGAGTACAGGTCATTGCTTCATAGCTTAGACTGTTCTGGCGGATTGCCTAGATCTCGTCCTCGCAGACGTATCCGTTTAGACTTCTAACTGCGGTACAAGCTTAGATTTAATGGGTTTTTTTTTGTTGTATTTTCCTTTTTAAGCTTTTATTTGCGATGTCGCTTCCAGTCGTAGCACTCTACTCACACCCCGGAATCAGTGATGTTCCCTATTAATTATTGAAATATCTATTTCCTATGTGGGTTATGTATCGGCTGACTCGAACAGTCAGTAAATAGGTAGTAGTTTGATTATCCCGTTTTGCCTAGTATTAACAAACCCACGCAACCACGACCGGGTTATGACTGATATAGGCTGTTCACGGTAAAATGAGCACTTTTGAAAGCCCTGCCTAAAATCTACTTGTATGCACGCTGTGTATTCTTCCGTCTTATGTAAATTAACATTGACATGTGCCTCACCACTTTATTCATGCGTCGGTCAAATGAGACTGTGGAATTATTAAGAAAGTAAATACTTTACAAATTTGCTCATGACTACACTTCGATGCATTAAAAAAAAAAAACAGAAAGCGAAAGAAATAATTTTAAGTTATCACAGATGGTTACCTAACACTTTTTGTTTGACGTTAAGATACGGAACTACTTTCCATCCATCGTTACCAACTTTACAGGGCGAATTTAACTGAGTGCGCCCATTGAAATGTATGCATGCGGGGGCAGTAGTTTGTTCTAAGGTTCATTTCTGAAGTGCTCACTTTATCGCGAACAGTATTTAGTCCACTTTAAATAGCAAAATTGCTCAAATTCGTTCAGTGGTCGGCGATCAACACAGACTTCTCAGCGATGTACCGCGCCTCCGTGGGGCAGTAACTGACTTAACACCGACCGTAGTGACAGCCTGGACGGGCCTCATTTCACAGCGTCTCTTACGTAAGTGCCCTCTTTTACTGGCGGCGAGAAACTCGGACACAGCCTTGACCAGGACACATGGTCACTCCCTCCCCAGGACGGAGCGATGCTCCGCCCCAACGTGTTTTCCCTTCGTTGTCCGCTGCTCCGGGAATGTTGCCAACACTCGATACACAGGGCTAGTGAAACTTTCGAGAAAATATTTCAAGACAAGTTATATTCCAAAACACCGTAGGGTCGTTTACCTATTTCTGATTGGCTGGATTTCTTTATGGCACGTGTTAACTGTCTGCATACGGATCACGTAGGAGCCGTGCCGATCTTGCCGAAATTTGAGTGACCCGGCCAATTATGAAAAAGCTTTCTCAAGCAGACAACGACCAATGGCAGTAGACAAACTGCTATTGGGTTCTTATAGTAATAAAGTATACCGTGTACGCGTGTATTTTTTTAAAATAAAGATCACTTGCTCCATCGATACACATTTACTGTAGTTAAGGTTCATATCCATCGATAATGTTCCCGATTACGTTAAAATACTTATTACACTTACATATTTCCTTAATTCTTATTTGTAAAACAAGATCCTCGCTGCATGGCAGATGGCCAGGAGCATGAGGAGGGAGGGGGGTGAGTCTCTTCCTCGCTGTCTGGATCACAGACTAGAGATGAGGTAGACCGCTTATTCGTCTCCTGCGCATGTGCCTTGCATTCACCTGCCTCCAAGGAACACAACTACCAAAGTCTCATGTTCAACAATGATGAACGTGTTTGTTTGTATGTTAATTTTTAAATGACAATCGATACTATATTAACAAAATACTTCTGCCAATTTTAATTTACGCGAACTGCATTACAAATTGGTTACAAAATATTTATAAACATCTCAATTTACTTGTTTACCATAAAGTATTCTAACCTCAAGTCCAGTCCACGCCATTTTTGTTAGTCATATTGACAGAAAAGTAGTTGAATGTTTGGACAAAGTTCCCGTTGGAACCAGCGCTAGTCTCTTCATCCTCTCCTCCAGGTGGTCGATACCTATTAAAAGGTCATACCTAGAGCACTTCTTTCTAATCTTTACTTTAACTTCCTCAAAGCAAAAGCTAAATCGGTTCTTTGATCTTCAGGGTCCACCGGGAACTTTGCAATTTTTGAAACCGTCATGCTGTCCGAAAAATTTTAAGAAACACTACAATAAACTACTGACTCATAACTAACTACAGCGTCCACGCATGTCCTTCTTTCGCGTTAAAATTTAAGCATGACGGTGCCCCGTTATCTGCATTCGCGGCCCAGTGCGCTCGACTGTGTATGGACTTAGCTTTGGGGAATGACCGGTAACCAGAATCATTCCCCGCCACCTCGCCTCCGGGGCGCAGAGGGCATAGTCAAACCACACTGCAGTCATTCGTTACGGTTCTCGTACACGAACACGGGGATTGGTTGTGCGCAGCCTGCGGGATCGCTCTACCTCATATTTAGTCTGTGGTCTCGACCGCACATGTGCCGCCGGCAATGGCCGGCCGCTCGCTTCATATTTGCCAGTTATTCTACACACGACACAATCTCATAGTACAATGTGGAAAGTAAAGTTATACTCTGTTCAGATGGCGAGGCGACGATACAAATTATATCAGACAAACACTTAAAATGAACATTATCAATTAAGTGGCCTGTCATACATTAACCATACTTAATACAATGTAGGTTCATCACATATTATAGCTTAAATGCTCAAAAATATTACCCAAAAAAAGAACTGTATTATTAAATTTTGTACGAACTTTTTGGCTGACTTAATCAATAAATAAACCGTATTCTTTCATTTTATACCACCATTATCTTCTGTTTAGTCCGATTTTCAAAATTTACTCACACAAAGTGTCTCATTGGCTATCATTATTTTTTTAACTTTAATTTCATTTGTTTAAAATTTAAAGTAATGCTTTTCAAATTTAAAAAAAGAAAAACCTCAACGCATTATTTTTATTATAATCTGTACTTACGGTTCCTTTTTTTAATATGAAAATATTATTAATTTAATATAAAATGTAAAGTATCGCGAACCTTGACATAAAGTATAATTATGTATTGGTTGCTTAAGGGGCAGGGAGTGGAAGGGAGGCAATGTTTCGCCTGTATTGCTGGTGGCAGGCAATCCGGTATACAGTAGCGGCCGCCACATTGTGTACGCACAGGGTACATCTACAACTCAATCTTACTTCTGTTTCTTTCTCTCCTTCTGTCTTTCAAGCGAGATTCTGGATTTCTCGGCACGTATAGTCCATTCCCGATTGGAAGCGACTTATGAAAATCAACCTTTGAAAAAACACTCCACGCATAACATGTCAACCTGTTTTTTTTTTTAATAACATGTATTCCAGAAATAAATAACACTGTGGTTAACTTTAGAGTACCGTATTAATGAATAAATGAAACTTTACCTTAATATATTTTATAACTTGTAATATTTTTATCTTTTTAAATATTAATAAACAACAGCGAGAGCAGCGACGTGTTGGCAATGGCCGGTAAGAAATAGTTCACAGTTTAAATATTATTTTAACCTGGTTTTTTAGTATACTATTTATAAATTAAACGGTACCTATTGAAATATCTAAATATTTAGGTAGCTCCGCTGACAACATATCTCATTTTTACAGTTTAAAATAACAGCGGAAAATATCGTGAGTAGGGCGTAATGGTACGGTGTTGTTTTATCGAACTAGAGCAACTTTGAAGCAACTGTCTGCGTCAGGCTTGTCGCTCTCTCTCTCTCTCTCTCTCTCACTCTCTCTCTCTCTCTCTCTCGCTCTCTCGCTCTCTGCATTTATCTCTTTCACACTCGGGAAGTTTCACTTCGCTAGTACGCGGCCAAATTGTACATGTTTTCAATTTTAGTATATTTCATACGTATTACTGCAAAATAATGATTTTCGAATTTGTAATTTACAACTAAAAAGAGATTTTAATGTCTCAATACTTATTTTAATGTATTTAGATATGATGGCGGGGCAGAAACAAAGTGAAGTTGGCAGACGTGACGAGCCATGACATGGCGTGTTGCTGTTTTACCAAACGAAGCGTAAATTATACTTCGAAAAATACTTCAAATTACCACATCAGGTTTGTAGACTGTGTTTATTAAACCTACCTAGGCAAGTTACGATGCTGTGATAAATCTGTGTTTCCACGGCAGTAATAAATATACTATGACGTGTATTTCGTTAATCATTGCGTCTGTGAAATGGCGTGCCTTTGTGCATCGTGGTCGATACGCTGGCCCTGTGTGCGCGTGATTTCAAATATTTGATATTAACTATTTATACGTTGTAAATGTGAACTGTTTTTACGACGAAGTTATTTATTTACATACACGTCTGTTTATTTATCACAACGTTATACCTTTGCCCTGGTGTGTGTTTGAAACACAGTCATGTAACGTGATTTACCACCAATCAACAAAATAACCAAGCCCAGACCCAATAAATTTCAATAAACCTGATACACAGTAAGTATCAATACACATAAATATGACCGGAAAAAAAGTTTCAGTAGGCTTATTTGTGTGCATGTTCAACGATATATATTAAGTTTCTATAACAAAAAATGAGCGACACGAGTTGCGTGCTTGATTTTAATGTCGCTTTTTCGTTGGACTGGCTATTCCTTCGTTATTCGAACTGAGGCCGTCCTTTTAAAGAAATAACCCAACACATATCAATAACACAAAGTTAAATACTGCAGTTCATTACCTCGCAGTTGTAACAGTGTTAAACACTGTCGTGGCAAAATATTAACGTGCATTACGTGTAATGAGCTATGTCGTGGAAAACGAATATGTTAATGTAACGTAACCGTAAGAACTATCGTTAATTTGGGCTATTTTAAAACGTCATAAAGCTGACCTAAATAATGTTAGAGCCCTAAACTGTGAATATTCGTACGAAATGGTTTTTGAAATAGACCTAAGACAGAATTCTTTGAAAAGCTGTAAACAGTAAACAACATATTTGACAGGTATAAAAGTAGAAGTCACATTTCAATGCTTATTTTTAGGTGTAGCGAAAGTATACGAACATATGTGCACACACAATGGAAAATAAACATTGAGTTTGACAGATGCTACATGGCAGTCACATGGCAATGTTTGTTTACATTTGGCGGAAGGATACGAAACGGACCTGAAAGTAGATATTTAGCATTGCTCCGAGAAAGTTGCTTCCAGTGGGGAATGGACTATAGCATGATTCTTACATTGTCTGTGGAGTTGCGGAATTGATCAACACGTGGTTCGAACGAAGGAAGACATTTTCTTTCCAGTATTGTTGGCATAGTCTAAGTTACTTTATCTAGCATTTAGATTATCTCTGGTGCCGAAATAAGCCTTCGAACCTGCCAATAACAGCATACAAATGTGAATGCTGATTGTAAAACTTACATTAAAATCAGTGGCTGACTACGACAAGTATTACTACGCCTTGAGGTAGACCTACATGTTGTCCGAACTGCGCTGCGGGGTTTTTGACGAAACTATTGAATGTGTCCACAGTATGTCGGCCCATGAAAAGAAAACATACCCCAGGCGAAGACTGAATGATACTTTAAAGATGTCTAGAACGCTCCAACTATTATTTTCGATCCCTCCAACATCGTTTAAAGTTTTTTCAGACTTCTGTATCTTAAAACATGATATCCGGACACGAGCGACAATACTGTAGCAGCACGTATTGGACTTCGCTACAGACTTTACACCGTGAAAACTGTAAGGTCGCCTCTTAACGTCCCATAGGTACTCGCAGCACAACGAGAACACCACACAGCTGTTCAGAGCCTTGCTCGTAATGGCGACGGCATACTTAATGCTGGCGGCAGTGTAGCCCTTATCGCTCCTGCGCTTCTCAGCATTAAACGCTGGACAACCCCCCAAGGTAGGCGGGGACCTTAATGATACCCTCGTCATACCCCCGACGTGGCACAACCCCCCAAGGTAGGCGGGGACCTTAATGATACCCTCGTCATACCCCCGACGTGGCACCGTTTCCTACTTCTCGGGAATGTTGGAGTCGCGGTTGCTGAACGGTTAGACTGCTCGCCTCCCATCAAGGCGAACCGGGTTCGGTTTCCGGCAGGGTCGCTCCCGGATTTTCGCATGTGGGAGTCGCGCAGGACGATGGCGCTGGTCGGTGGGTTTTCTCGGGGATTTGGCGTTTCCCCCTCCCTTGCACTCCGGCGCTGCTCCACACTCATCTCGCTTCGCCCTCATCGGCTCTCGAGACCTCGATGTTAAGAGCCGCCCAAGTCTCTTCACTCACTCTATTAATCACTACATAGCATAAAAGAAAGTCCCTGGAACGCGTCTGTATGTATGACTGTGCTAATCTTGAGAACCACTGAACGGATTTGGATGCGGTTTTTACTCTTATGATCTTCATTTATCGAGGAAGGTTTATGTGTATTAAAAATTGCCGTAGCACTTATAGGAGTTCAGCAATAACGGCATTAGTGGATCAAGTCACAAAAAATGAGCTATTTTTCTGCTTTTTAATAATGCCCTACTAAAACTGAAGGGCCGATTGTTACAATACTTCCATTGTTAATAAGCTTACATTCTTCCATATAGCTATAGACATATATCAAGTGGGACCACATAGGCTCAGTGGGTAGAGTAATCTCAAGTGTGGCTGCAGTGGACCAGTGGCTAAAGCGATCCCAAATGAATGGCTAGAGCGATTCAAAATTTTCAAAATAAATCAATTCCCAACGAAGCAAGCGAGGGTACAGCTAGTGTAAAATGTAATCGACCTACATTTTGTTCAATTTTAATTTGAAATGGACAAAGATTATAGTATTGTGATTTTTGTATGTTGATTTAGATACTTTGTTGTCAGGTGGGTTCATGAACAGAAGAGACTAGCCCGTGTACAGTAGGGTGAGTGAGAGGCTGTGTGTGATTGTACAGGCTGGTGTTCCGAGGAGCAGAGAGCGCGGCCTACATATACATACACAAGCACTGGAGACTGGCGGACATGGCGTGGGACTCGCCCTACACCTGGTACCTCGCCGCCATTGGTGTAGACTTCTGCTACTACTGGGTACACCGCGCCTGCCACGGTAACTCACTACTACTCTACTATCTAGTAGCTTGTGCCACTATAGTCTATTTATATTTACGCTTACTTACAACTTCTCTGAAGCCCTGCTAAAATTCTACTCCCATGATATTCCTTCGCCTCATGCAAACAAAGCTTGACAGGGTTTATAAAATACACCTCATTCTTGCGCACTCAGTGCAGTAATATTTTGAATTATAACTATTTCTTACTAAGCATTGCCAACACACCTATTTCCTCACAGTTTTTTTTATATTAACTATAAATTAAATATTATAATTTAAAAATAAAATATCTATAAGAATTTTGATTTAACCAAAAATAAGGTACTTTTATATTATTTTATGTTAACACAAGTATAAGACGTTTGTGATATCCTTACTACTATATAAATGAGAAAGTGTGTTTGTTTGTCCTTTCACGTTAAAATGGTGCAACAGATCGACGTGAATTTTTGCACAGATATAGTTGGAGGTCCAGAGAATGACATAGGCTACTTTTTACCCCAGGAAAATATCTCAAACGGTTCCAAAAAATTGATGATTAGGGATGTACGTAGATACTAGATTAAACTTTTATTAGGATTACTGCATAAAAAAGCATTGTTAAAATTTCTCCTTTTTTTGTCAATGGGCTGCCTTACATTCCTTCCCAAGAGCCACAGTAGCTCAGTGGGTAGATAAACCTACAGTGGGGCCGCAGTATCTCGGTGGGTAGAAACCCTATAGCGGGGCCGCAGTAGCTCAGTGGGTAGATAACCCAATAGTGGGGCTGCAGTAGCTCAGTGGGTAGATAACCCGATAGTGGGGCCGCAGTAGCTCAGTGGGTAAAGAACCCAATAGTGGGGCCGCAGTAGCTCAGTGGGTAGAGAACCCTATAGTAAGGCCGCAGTAGCCCAGTGGGTAGAGCACCCTTTTTTTACCCACATGGCAGGGTTTACATTAACAAGTGGTAGAGGGATATAAATTAGTTGAAAGAAAAAAAGTAACTAGGGTTTCAAAAGTGCTCACTTTATCGTGAACGACCTATACTAATGCTGCTGCTTGACTTTGAAAACGGAGGCTGTCGTATGTTGGGAAACTTCGGGACAATATGCGACAGTGACACGACGCGGTCACAGCCCGTAAGCCAAGAACATAATTTAGAAGAGAATTCGTTTGTGTTTGTCTGTCTTGAGCACGAATTTTCATTTCAGGGATCACATTTAAATTTTATAAAAGTTCCACGGTTCCACTTGGGTGACGGATATGAATAACGTGGTCGGACCCATAGCAATGTACAGTACATTTTACGATAAGCGAAAAAGTTACTATAGTATATTCGTGGTTTCTTCGCACTTCCTGGATCGAACATTTGAAAAATCACCCCATGAATGACGTGTTTAGTTATTTCTTAAATATGCCATACCACGGGCGTTTTATACTTGTCTCGATATAAAAGTATTCTATTTTTGGTTAAATTAAGATTTTACTTATATTTTATTTATACATAACAATATTGTATTTCTAATCAATATTTTAAAAGACGGAGAAAAGTAGGTGTGTTGGTAATACCTAGAAAGAAATAGTTCTTATGTAATATATTATTTCACTGAGTGCCCAAGAATGCGGTTCGTTGCCCCTTTGATGTGATTTTCTACACTCGGTTAAGCTTTATTTGCTTGTGGCGGAGGAATATACTGGAAGTAGAACTCTAGCAGTGAGCAACGCTCTCGAAAGTACCGGGGCAATAGCGAGCGGCCAATAGAAGTGTGTTTGGCTGTGTAGAGTTGGGGCCGTACTGAAGGAGAGTCGTTGTTCCAGAGGTGCACATCCTGTGGGCGCAGCACCAAGTACATCACAGCTCCGAGGAGTTCAACCTAGCAGTCGGCCTGCGCCAGTCTGTACTGCAGGAGTGGTGCGGCTTTGTGAGTACACGCACACTACTTCACTAACTACTTGCCCACGATGGCTGAGCGGTTAGCCTGCTCGACTCCCACCAAGGCGATCCGGGTTCGGTCCCCGGCCGGGCCACACCGGATTTTCGCTTGTGGGAATCGTGCCGATTGGTCGACGGGTTTTCTCGGGGATTTCCCTTTCCCCCGCCTTTTCATTCCGGCGCTGCTCAATGTTCACCTCAATCACCCTCATCGGCTCTCAAGACCTCGACGTTAAGAGCCGTCCACATCTCTTCACTCGCTCACACCCGTCATACATGTGGCTGTACGTATAGCAACGAGTTTTCGCCCCACAAAACTGAAGAGGTATAGGTGTAGCCGACCTCCCGTGGCGCAGTCATTTGGTACGCCGCCGGTCTGCGGTGCGGGAGGTTATGGGTTCGAATCCCAGGTAAGGCATGAGTGCTAGTAGAAGTTATATTATAAGTTAGTTTGTAATCCGTCCCGTGAGAAGCCTTCACGCATAACACCAGGAGAAGTTAATAAGCCCTTTCCAACCAATCAGAGGTAGAGGTAGAGAAGTCTTGGGATCCGATGAGGGTGAAGCGAGGTGAGTATGGAGCAGTACCAGAGTGAGATAGCAGGGGAAACGGGAGATCCCGCCGACCAGCGTATCGTCCGGCACGATCCTCACTTGCGAGAACCCGGAAGTGAGCCCATCAGGAGCCGAGGTTGTACAACATTGCAATGCACAGTACGGTTCATGAGTTATCTGAATTCCCACATGCATGCACGTCACACTCGCTGACAACTTGACGAAGCATTAAGTTTGTGACTTCATGATGCACGGCCGTCTACATTCTGGGCGCCAGCATATGGCGCTATATGTAAAGCATCGAAATTTCCATGCTTATAAATATTCCTACAAAAGGTGGAATAAAAATCATGCTCAGTAAGGACATGTAAGACAAGTACTAGAATCTAATAATAATTCTCTTCTTAAATTAATTTCTAACAATTTTATCTCAATTTCGTGCATTCGCACGAATTTCCTTGCGAATTCCCTGACTTTTCCAGAACATCAAAATTCCCTGACTTCCCACGATTTTCCTTTCCCCGCCCCCTGGCGTTAGTCATCGTTCTTGTAAACATCAGTGATAAGGTGGGTTCGCAATTGAAAGCATAACATTAACCATAGCACATAGGTCGTGTGCATGAGAATATTGACCTCTATGACTTTAAACTTCACATAACCGGTCGTGTGGATATTAGGACCTAACATAATACATGGAGGGAATGGTTACATTTCATTTCTTATGCGGACGTATTGGGGCAACAGCCAGTCGACGAAGTTGTTTAATCAGGTGTAAAATCGGAGGAACATAGGTAAATGCTACAGAAACGGATAAAAGTCGCAAGACATAAATTTAGAGGAAGTAACAGGTGACAGTGTATTTTCATAAATAGTTGTAAGGTTATCCGCGTCTTTAAGATAACAAAAGCCACGATTTTAAAGACAAGCAAACAAGCCAACTCTTTTAAATCACTGTCCATTTTCTACATAATATCGCACTAAATTTAATTCAATACCCATTTTACAGATGTCAAGACATCCAAAACATCAAAACATTCAACAACACAGCCAACTGACGTCAAATTCATCGGAAAATTTAATTGGGTAAAAATATAGTCGTGTGCAATGTTTTACAGTTAGGTCCTACGTTCTGTACCTTTGTTTTGTTATTGTGAACCCGCCATTATGTTCAGGTACAGGTAAACTTCGCGAGTTGAATGACATATAAGCTTGACGCTGTACAGCAGATCTTCACATATTCCTTCGTTGGCTTCCTCCTTATTCAGGAGACAGTTTCCTTCTTGAGAAGGTAGCGCGAGATTCGATGCTTGTTTTCAAGCAGGTCTGCCATTGGTCGAGAGTTGTCCCTGGCGTGTGTAATAAGTCATGACCCAGTTGCTAAAGTAATCCATGTATACGCGTATTTCAAGTCTAGCTTGTCCTCAAATAAATGAGCAAAATTCCGCTGTCCCTGGTAGTGGAGCACCGCAGACTGTACAAAATAATGGGGAAATTACCTGACAAGTGTAGGGTAATATTCGCAAATTTGTGGGGGAAGCATGGTTTTCCTTACGGGTAAGGTAAAATTATCGTACTCTGGAGTAAAATTCACGTACACGGAAGTGGAAAATCCCATACATGGATGGGGAAATTACCTTACGACGCGTGCATATACAATATAAAATTTTTCCTTACTTGTATGGGATTTCTCCCCCACTTTTGTCAGGTACATTTCCCGTACGATTAGGGAATAGTAGGCTACTTTACTTGTTATGTACATTTACTCTACATTTAAGAGGTAATTCTACCTTACATGTTGAGGTAATTAGTTTCCCTTACATGTAACGGAATTTTTTTTCCCCCAATTGTTTGTAGAGTGCAGTGAAGGCAGGCGGGGGTGTGTGTGTTACAGGTGTTCTACCTGCCGCTAGCGCTGTTCGTGCCGCCAGCGCACTTTCTCACGCACCAGCAGTTCAACTTGCTGTTCCAGTTCTGGCTGCACACCAAGGCCATCAAGACCATGGGCCCGCTCGAGTGGCTCTTCAACACCCCGCAACACCATCGCGTGCACCATGGTGAGTCCAACCCCCACCCCCTACCCTCCCCTATCACTTTCGCATCGTCTTGCTATCCTTCCCGAGGGACTCTCCACCAGTTGAAGGGAGCCACTGTCCAGGTTTCCGCACGTGCGAATCATGCCGGACGATCCCGCTGGTCGGCGGGTTCCGTCAGGGATCTTCCTCCCCCCCCCCCCCCCGACCTTGCATTCCGGCGTTACTTCATACCCACCACGCTCCACTCTCATTGGCCCTCTACACCTCGATGTTAATGGTAATGGTGCACGAAAATTGTATATTTATATAATTTTTGCCACAATTTGTTTTGCAGAGGATATTTCGAAATTTTTGTTTCAACACGGCGTAAATAACAATTTCGAACACCTTACGACATGGTTAAAAATTCTCTGCGTTCGTTATTCTCGGAGCTCTGATTGAAGATAAGAAAAAAAAATCCTTTCTTTTCTTCCATCATTGTTCCGAGAATACTGAAGACACTGAAAATCCAATAACGTAAAAAACTGTCGAGAATTATTATTTTAAGTCCTGTCGAGCCAAAAAATGTCTATGAACACTTTGGAAAACGACTTGCATATAAGATAGGGTAAATATGCTGCTTTCTTGCACGATTCCACTTAACAGCTGCCCGAATAACTCCCCTCCACTCCAGCATTACACCTCACATCAGTATCGAACATTATGCAACCACATTTCTTCAACCTCATCTTCAGTGATAAATTAATTATTAATATTCGCTCATTATAAAATATATATAAAGTAGTTTCACCACAAGGAAATGCTGTTCTGAAAGCAGACTTTGACTTTCTTTGTGTCGTGCATGGTATTGTGCAGCTTTTCTTGGTAAAACCTGCCTCCTCACCAATCGGAGATATTCCGACTTCTTACATCGAAGCCTTTACCCGAATACCCTCTCATGGGTCCTCGGAAAGCTCTTCTCACCACTTATCATACTCTTCAAACCTCTTACACATTCTTGTGGCGAACTCTTGCCATAACTTACGAAGAGCTTTATCTTTCATGATATTTTCTAATCTCATATCAATGCCCTTTATTTCTGAAATTTCCTGGAACCACTCCCTTTATATCTTCTGTCTTCAAACCGTTCGTGATGACATGCTCCATCATGTCATCGACTCCGCATGCATCACATAGCGGAGATTGCACCAAACAGAACCCGTGAAACTTCGCCTTAAAGTTGCCATGTCCCGTAAATAGATGGACACTACAATGGTTCATCGTTACCCAGCGAGACTTCACCGATGCCATGACATCAGGCCATCTGGACTTGGGGGGTATGACAACAATCGGCTCATCATGGAGCTGCCACACTGCCTCCGCACACGGATGTGTTGGTCGTCACCATCATGACAAAAGTGGGACTCTATTCACTGCAGATTACCCGCTGCCATTCTGCATGGCTCCACGCCATGGCTCTGCGCCATGCAACCCTCTGCCAGCCATACTGTAGCTCACAGGATGCTCCAGGTTGGGCATCGCTACTCTCTGAACGTCCGCATTCATGGTGGTTGGGGAACTTCGCGCGCGTCAGACAAGCCTTCGGTTCTTTCCCGGTGTGGTTCGTGGCCAACTCCCAGATCCTACATGTCGTGCGTGTCAATAGTGCTAAGGTGATATACGTACGATCGATATGGCGTGCTATATGACAACATGACCATCCTGCTTCTCGCAGCACAACGATGCAACCCTTCTCGAGCGCTCACAACTGTTCTAAGAGCTGCCGAACTCATATCCGAGGCATACTACTCTTTGAAGGGTGTTGCCGACATAATATCTCAATCCAGATCGGAGAACATGCCAGTATTTATAATAGGCGAGACCGGGCGCCTCTAGACACCCATAACTCGCTTATTCCTACCTCATTATAGAGTGCGTGCTTTTTTCCTAACCTACCATAATATAAAATTGATGTTTTTTAGAGCTGATGAGGGTGATTGAGGTTGAGTATGGAGCCGCGCCGGAATTAAAGAGCATATGAAATGGGAGATCCCCGAAAAAAAAAACCGCCAACCAGTGGCATCGTTCAGCATGATTCCCACTTTGCGAAAATCCGGGAGCAACTCCGCCAGGAATCGAACCTGGTTCGGCCTTGGTGGGATGCGAACCCCGTAGCAGGTGCGTCACTGGGAATCCCAACAGTCACCATACTGCCGGGCATAAACAAAGCCATAATTCTTGCAAGTGTGGGCATGGCCTATAAAAAAATTGTTGGAGATTTTTGCTGATTGATGTTAAGTACAATGTGCACAGACTTGATACAGTATGCAATGGTTTCAGGTTGCAACCTCAGCTACCTCGACAAGAACTACGGCGGCCTCCTCATCATCTGGGACCGGATGTTCGGCACCTTTGCCGAGGAGAAGGACGACGTCATCTATGGGCTGGTGTACAACCAACCCTCTTTCAACCCACTTTTCCTGCAGGTAACGGCAGCTCTTCACTTACCCTCGCGTGTAATGGTAGCGCCAAGTCAGAAATATTCCCACTCACTCACTGTTATACAATCTCATCTGTGTGTGTGTGCGTGGGTGCGCGTGTGTGAGGCACATACATGGCCACGGCATTGCCACAGTCTGGATGCCGGGCTTGCGGCAGCTATGGCTTGCTTCCAACCACACTGTGTGGCGTTGGGTGGAGGGGGCTAGCCTCCCTTAACCCATCTGCACTCAATGAAATACAAGTGGAAGTACAATATCCACCCTTCCCGCCCTAGGGGCTTGTAGTGTTGAGGTGCCTAGCTCCAGTGGTAAGATATACCACTGCAACCACAGACATAAAACATAACTTCATGATGGGCTGACTGGTGCCCCATGTGTCTCGCACGACGGCGGTGTCCAAGAATTTATCGACGGCGACTGTCGTCACATCATTGACGTCCGCCTACATGCATTCTAATATGTTACAAGTTACGTTTCAACCTATTTCGGGGAAGGACACGTGTGAATACGTCGAACATACTTGAGCGACGGTCTACAATGGGACTCGTTTGACTGCGCCAGGCCCGCTGGCAAGCTGGTCCACATATGGTCACGCAGGAGGTGCGGCTGCATCCATGTCGTGTCGTTCTCCTCCTTCACTTTTCCTCTTCTGAAGCTTTCAGCACTGCCTGTGATGTCACGAAGAACCACCAGCGACGTCCAGGAATATTTGAAAATGTTCGAGACTTTTTTGTGAACGGCTTTACGGCCGAGAAACTCTTATATGCAGGTTTTATCGGAACTTATGCTCTGACAGGACCATGGGTACCTAGTCAATTTATATAACAGCCAAAGATAAGTAATATTTTTATCATGGGATTTATACTATGTAAAGTGGTTTTCAGAAATACAATTTGTAAATATAGTCAAAGTTTATTATACTAAACATACATTATATGATAATTGTGGTCTCGTATTTTAATCAAGTTTGCAATACATCTTTCTATATATATTTTGTACTGGTATATAAATATAAATATATTTTAGGCATTAATATAATAAGTGAAATGAAATTCTGTGTGTTCGAACTTCACAAAACTTTATAGAAGAAATATTATCTTATTGTGCCTTCTGACGGGGTATTGCGTTTCGACTCTGCTATGAAAAAAGTTCAAAATAATTTCTACTGAAAGAAGGTGAGACAACGTGTCTGTCACGTGTGTGTGAAATTTTCTGGCATAACGTATCTGCATGTGTTAGGAAACTCTAACGACAAACGTAGTCAGGTTATTCCTCATGGAAAATCAGTAACAAAATGCCTGGTGGACATGGTAGAAACCACCCCCGAAAAAGTGACACTAAAATCCGAATATATAACATTAAACAAAAAGTGATAATTATAAAGACACAATGTTTTGTGTTTCTCAGTGCGATGATGTACAAGATAAAAACATAAACCCTGTGAAAACCAAGCCTCTTCATACACACATCGGGGTTGACACCCTGTTAGGGAAGTGTGAACTATTGCATTTATTTCAGAAATTAATATGGATTCATCACGACAGTGTCAACAGATGTAAAAAAAGGGCTTCAGGGATTAAAATTTTTCAACGCACTACAGAAAGGGTAACTTCATGGATACCTGTAGATAACATTTTACCATGTGAATAGGCTGTACAATATACTTGCCGCACTTACTGGCAGAGAGTGTCTCGTGCTACAGCGATGTGAACATGTCGAGATACTCTTAGGAAGAGATGGTGGACATGCATCTGGCATATGGCGCAGCAAACTGCATTACGCACAAATCCAATGTCTCCTTGCCAACCAGCAATGCCAACATATATAGAAATTTTAATGAATCACGAAAATTCTTAATTAGCAACTCAACATGTTTTAATAATGTATATAATGCATAAAATAAAATATTAATTTTGTATGTATGGTAAATTAAAATAAATTTTTAGCTCGTGTATGTGTCCCCCAATTCCTATTTGGTACCTATTTCAAAATCAAATGTTCATTTTTAATCAACTCGCAATATGAATTATAAAGTAAATCATAATTTTGCTTTGTGTTTCACCGTGGTGTACTATGTTGGTTTTATTTTAGTCGAATTTAATGCAACTGCATATTACTTATAACTACAGAATTACGACACAAATTTGATCTTTTTCGAGGACCATTTCCAATGTTTATCTTTTCTGTTTTAGTATTTTCACTCGAAAATATGTTAATAACTTAAACCTTATACTTATTTCTGTATAAACGTAAGACACAGCGTGCCTTAAGACATGGTAGCTTCGGACAGCCCTGGGACATCATTCACATAACCAAGCCGCATATTCATGTCATACAACCCAGCTTGGGATAGTACAGTTGTATATGGACCCTAACACAGGGCTATTCGAGTATCAGCCCACCGGTCACATGCGGCTCGCTGGACACAGCAAACTGATCGGCAGACCAAATATTTTATCACCAATTGTCTTTTATTTAATATATACTAGCGACCCGCCCCGGCCTCGCTCGGGTGCGATTTACAAATATGGCGTTGTTTAGGTTTACAGCAAGTATATACACTAAATACTTAAGGTAACTAACATAGGATTAATACTGTGTTGTTTACAAAGTCTTCGTAAATGAACCCCTAAAAGACAAAACTGATTACTGTAGATCATCCCTAAAAGATAAACATACGTTGACCTTTTTGAGATCTACAATTCTGTAGTACATTAATTTGGTGTATATCTCTTACGGTTTAGTCAGTGTAAACCATGTAAGCGCCTGAAAAGCGGTTTTTTTCCCGACTTGATTAGAAAACGTCGACAATTTTCTACTAGCCTTACAATAAATATTGATTTTTTTATATGCCTAAACCTTCCTCGAGAAATTCTCTAAATTATGGCGAAAACTCCATTAAAATCCATCAAATATTTTAGAAGCCTTTGCCAAATACACAGACACACGCGGCTAGGTGACTTTGTATTATACTATCTATGGAATTTTTAATATCACTGCCTAATTTAAAGTCAGCTGTGAGTGTCGCTGGAGTAAACCTTGTAATAAAATTATATATTATTTAATGTATTACATCTTTACTTAAATTAAATGACTACAGCTTGTATATGAGCCATGACTTCGTAATAATTAAGCATGACCTGTGAACCATTGTAATTACAATTTGTAAGTAAACTAGCTTAGTAACCCTGCTTCACTGATTGTTTCAACTGACATGTACACGAGTGAAGGCAGAGGGTTTGTTTGTCGTTGAGCAGTGGAGGTGAGCGTGTGGTTGACGGAAGGGTGATGGTGTGCGACAGGTGTTCTACAACATGAACGTGATCAACAAGTGGCGGAACATGACCGGCTGGCAGGACAAGATGGCCGCCGTGTGGAAGGGCCCCAGCTGGCTGCCGGGCAAGCCCCGCCTTGGAGATGACGAGGACAAACTCGACGTGAGTACCTCCCATCGTCCTTCTACTCCATTTTGATTGAGTACACTTATCAGTGCAGGTTCTTGTTCAAATTAGTAACATGGGTTGGAGACTCTCTCGCCCCCCAAAAATTATCAACATTTCAGGTTAAAAACAGAGCAAGTTGGTGCAGTGGTAACTTTGAACTCAACATTCAGGAGGACCTGGGTTCGAATCCTAGGCTGGCCGATTGGAACAGGCATAGAGGATAGAGAGGAGGATAAACTCTCTCACTGGTGTCTTGAGTCATATTTACTGTACCTTAAAACTGTGAATTTATAAAAATTTTTAAATTTGTTGACAGTGTATTACAATGTTATGCCAATCACTCCAACCACTATCATCTGTGACATTAGTAGGTATTTATTATTATTGCAAGTGGTACACGCCACTGTAAAGGTGTTTTACATAGTTATTTATAACCTCGAGCTACTATAGTATGCTTCATATATTTTCACATGGTTCTAAAAATTTACACCACACGCATTAGTGTGACGAGACTGCACTGTAGTGGGTACTGATGTTATCTCTCACTACGAGAATCCATGATTGATTGCATCACCAACCCTTGTAGTTTTTTTTAGTGTGTGGTGGGTATCTTTGTTTTGGTCACCACAGAAGCATAAGGCGTAGTCGCACAGCACAAGCACAAGCAGTTCGCGATATCCATTTGCACATACCACAGTAATGTTATGGATAAAATTTCAAAATTTGTGAAAAGTGCAACCAAAGGGTTAAATGTACAACTTTACATGTTGTGAACGACTATAATTACTTATATTTGCTTGCTGAGCCACATATTTATCATCTTCATTTTTCCATTTAATGCATAATTTATTAAATACAGCCACCTAATCAGTGAACATGAGATTGTTTGCATGCAAAAGTGTAATGTTTACACATTTATTCCTCCAAAGTTGTAGTTCTATCAAGCATAACAAATTTTATAGCAGAATTTACTGTAATTAGTAACCTAGAAATACGAGGACTCTTTTTTTAGTTCACCTGGCGGTGACTTGTCCTCATCTGATGTGGCAACACTAGCCTGCACGAAATGTGTTCTGTCCTCAGATCCGCAGCAGGGAGAAGTACGATGTGCAGCTGCCGCTGTGGTGTAACCTCTACCTGTTGCTGCACTTTGTCGTCGTGGTCATCGGCTTCCAGGAGCTCGCTCTCAAGCACATGGTGAGCACAACGTCACTACTCCACACTTTCACCAACTCACATTATTTTCTGGCAGTGCCTAGAATTCGCCATCCTGTTTACATTTGAGTCAGTAGTTGTTTTAGAATTGTCCTCAAATGGATCCATTAGCTACTGGATTCCTTAAAAGTGCATCGTAATGGATGCCACATCTTTAGCTAGCATCCACTAACAAAGGATGTAACACTCGCGTTCACGGACAAGCCCATGTACCCTATAAATCCAAAACGAGGACATTTATTTCTGTTATTCATTTGTTTCCACTTATGACAACATAAAAGCCATCTTGTTGTCCACTCCATCTAGTCTGAAACTGGTGCAGTGCTTGTCCTGGGAACTAAAAATCAGCATTGCAGGCAAGCCAGAGCATGTAGGAACGTGTCCTACTCCAGAGCCCCGCCAAAAACAAATTCCGAATTCGGGGGGAAGGTGATTCCATCTATCAGCCCTTCACAAAGCGTGAAGGGGATTAAACAAAGAGGTTCAGAAAGCGTAAGGTTGCGAACAGTCTCATACTGTACAGGATTTCCCTTATCCAAGGGCTGAAATAATACTTTCGTATTGAAATAAGACACGATATCATATATCCCTTATCTCATCTCAGACTTCTTCAAAAATCAACTGGATAAGAATAAAAACAGCATCAGTAATTTACCACTTCTGCTATTACAGGTAAGTTCTCTCTGACGCTCTAACCCAATGGCGACCGATAGTTACAACTGAAGCAGACAGATGGCGTCGTTAGCAAGTGTGTTTGTGGAAGTAGCAGGCTGCTTGCCGAGATGTGTGTATGTAGCAATTTTTCAGTGTGTGTTGGTGCCGTGGTTTAAAGAAGACTAAATCAGAAATTCAAATCAAACTAAATTACGACTATAGGTACAACTAATATTTTGTTGTATATTTTCAAGGAAAATGTTAATTGGTATAAAAATGACTTTTGCACATTGCAGATAGTATTTAAAACTGTTCTTTCCCGTAATAAATTTCCTTTACCATTCCAGTGGGGTCAGATGTTGAATGTTAGATTGTTGTAAGTATCCCTTATAGCAAATCTAAAAATGTTGGCAACCCTAAGGAAGAGATAAGTTAACACCGAAAGTAGCAGAGGATAATAGCCAAAGTGTTTTTTTTCATCCTTTTACAAAGAATACGAATCTGACCTGCATGGAGTCTATCCATGTCCTAGAGGAGGATGCAAGGACACTGCTCTGGTAGCTAGGCCTCCACTCTCACCAGGCATGTAAGGGGAGGAAGAGAGTCTGCTGTGATAGTTGCTAGGCAACCACTTCCCCTACCCCTAGGTCTGTACGAGTAGGAAGCAAAGTCGCGTTGTGCCGAGCAACAGCCGAACAGGAGAGGAAAGCACAATGAATACAAAAAAAATGTAATAGAAATCTGTGCCATTTACAGGGAATGGGTATCACGTGCTAGCCATGAAAATAATTAACGTTAGTTACACTCATAATAGAAACTGATTTAATTTTTTTTCGAGTACCTACCAAATTCCGAGGGGAATTTTTAGTATGGGATGTGTAACTATAATGCAATGAATACAGTCGTGGCCAATATAAGCTATGATCAAATTATAAGGACAATATTTGTTGCTTATGGAATAAAGAGGGTGTAGACACACACTGTGTACACAGTTGGTAGATATGTATTCTCCCCTCTCGGCAGGTGATGAACCCCGTAGTGGCGCTCGGCTTTGTGCTCTACGTCCTGGTGTCGTTGACGACAATTGGCATGCTGTTCGACAACCACCCGTATGCCTGCATTCTGGAGCTGGCGCGATGTCTCGCCTTCTCCTGCTGGCCGCAAGCACGCTCTGGCGACGCCGCGGACCTCCTGCAGTGGCTCTTCCTTGCATCCGCCAGCTTCTGGCTGCTGCAGTCCTGCCAATTGCTGCGCATACGTGTCAAGGCCAAGTGAGGCCCCTCCGTCCGCCATAGTAGCGCTTTGCCGCCCATTTACGCCTTAAACTGCGGCAGTCCGAGCGTCCGCCTTTACCCCACTACATTTCACCACGACTGTTAGTCTTGTCGTGCAGTAGTTCACCATGATCACATGCCTTTTCCTGTGGTAGCATTGCATCTTAACCATCAACATTCAAAGTACAAAGACTATACTTATACTTTACTATTTTTTGTAAGTGATTACTGAAAGTGAATAGCTGTTAGTAAAACTGTATTTAATAATAAAAAAAAAAAAACATTTTATATTGCAGTAATAAAAGTCGTGTCCTAAATGATTCAGTGCCTCTTTCAAAAACAAATGGTAAACTATAATTTTTTATTTAATGTATGAATGGTTTGTTGGTTCCTCAGAAATGTATGTAATTTTCTAATAGTGGAAAATGTACAATTATCAATTATATTTGACAGAACCAGTAACCATTGATGGCACCTGAACACTGGACATTAAATATTTAATCCTTTGTGTATATGCTAACTCCAAACACTTTACCACAGAGATTAACTTTTTACCCAACATTTGGTACATTTAGCATTGAGTTAATCATAATACTGTTCTTACAATGAATTTTAAAAAAAAAAAGGATCTTTGAAGTGTACTGATCATTTCTACATGATTTAAGTAGTTTCTGTTCATAAATGTGCATATATAGGTACTCAAAGGGTGGACATCATTTTCAGTATTCTGCCCTTGCATAATCACATCTGGTGAACTGGTTAAACGTTAACATGATCGGTATAGTCATTTCACAATCACTTCCTAAAACACTTGATGCGTGCCCAGTTAAACTGAATGGCACATTGGTCGAGGATTTTGTCGCTAGACCAATAGCGGGGTTTCTCAGTTAGGCTCGACGGGATTGGGCGAGGGGTATTGTCTACTGACTTACGCCGTCGTCCTGGTTGATGCTGGCAATACTGTCCGGGTCACTAAGTGGCGGCTGACTCGCCCCACTCTGAAGCGGCGATTCCAGGCAGACGACTCTCTACTCCAGAAGTGTGGATTGGACCAGCCGTGCCTAATCTCGGTCTGATATACCAACCTTCTCGGCACCAGGTGGCAACTACTTTGAGTGTGGCGGCGCGGTCCCGTTCCACCTGCCTTTCCTACATAGGAGGTGGTAGTGCAGACCACTCTCTGGCAGTAAGGAAAGCCTGGTATTATTCCCTACGCTTGAGGCCACACCTCACCTTGTAAGGCATAGAGTAATGTGGCTCAACAATTTACGTAGTGCACCTTGACACGAACAGTACCTAGAGTGTTGAACCAATAGTTGCTTGCTGGCACGAGCTCGGTGTCTCCACTGATCCCCTACGTTTTGCGGGCTGATTAGAAATGGAGAGCCGTGTGGACCACCAAGCTTCTATTGGCTGTGCGTTCAGGCAAGGTTGAGCGGCAAGTCTTCGGCTATGGTCGCTTCAGCACTAACTTAGCGCTCAAGGCGAGGAATAACCCAGGCTTGTAGCTCCTCCGGTAGACAGTAAGATACTTTAAAGAAGAAAAGCTTAAGGATAGAGAACAATAGATGTTTGTTGAGACCACAATAAACATGCGACCCGTGCTACCTACTACCGAACAGTGTAGTGCTGAAGGTATTTGCGTTATTCAGGTGTAGGCGACCTGGTTATGAATTACATGGGAAAGGAAATAGTTCTAGACGAATACAAAGTAAATTACTGTTAAACTGTACAAAGTATGCTGGTGTCTAGAAGAGACAAAGTGAATTAAATAAGTATAAGCGTGTTCGCTGGATAACTGGTCGTCGTTGACGGATGTTGCCTCAGGAGGCGTGCGTAAGACTTCATAAATCTCTGGAGATCCCAACACTAGGTAGTGCTCGCGAAGTCGCGAGACAAAAAACAAGACTGGAGCCCTACTGCGCACGGACTTATATGCTAAAGGTATACTTTCATACTATTCGATTCCTCCACCTTGATGCATGGCGTATTTTGTGCTAGAGAAAGCGCACTACAGAAACACGACTTCGCCCCATCTGAATATGGCAAGCCACATGGGCAAGTCTCCCAACAGTATTGGAGGCAGAACACAGGGAGCCCCAAGAAGTTGACGGTGCCTCAACACACCTCCAACCCCGTGCTCCTAGCGTATACAGTCCACCAGAATCCACAGAAAATCGTCACGTCATCGTCCTTCCCAAACCGAAGTTATTTTAATTCACTGCTCTCGCCAGCAGAAGAGCGCACCAGTTCGAATTTGGCGACGGAGGAAAAGCCGGTTAATCACCGAAGTGTCACTGCCTACTCGAGCGCCCTGAGTTGGAGTTCTTCACACCAGGCGCCGAGAGAACAGACGAGATAAGCATCCATGGTCCATGCATGTGACGTCACAATCTCCACCCCTACGAGGTGGGTCCAAGACCCTCGCACCCTTCGAAACACCTAAGATAGCTAGAGATCACAATGAAAGGCAAACCCATCCACGCCTCGAGGTGGCTCGCTGAAGACACTCATCCACTCCTTATGGACTGTCAAGGCCGGAGATGAAAACTGCGGCGGTAACAGTCTTGCAACACCCTCTGGCTGTGAAGGCTAAGGACATCCTGACTAAGGGCCGGTCGTCCTATGCCCACGCCGCTACCACGACGACGACACTCTCCAAGAGGCCATCTTCCCCTGAAGGACGTCACTTCAGCAGCGTCTCCAGTCGTCATCGCATTGAGCACCTACGTCGACCTAATCCGTCATCAACCTTGCACCTTCCAGGTAACCCAAGGTCACTGCGACGTAGTCCCCTTAAGGCCTTAGCCTGGCCAACCCTACCACTCGAGTGGATAACTCCGTATATCTATTGCAAGTTCCCATCTCGATATTGTATTTAATTGTAATTAAATGTAATTATTTACCAACTCATTGAACGTAACGTAAATGTAACAGGTAGCCTTTACCTGAATTGCAGCTAGTTCGTTCTAATTAACGTCTGCAATTAATATGTAATCAATATTTATTATTTAGCAGTTAAGTATTCAATGGTAAAAGTTATTACCATAATTATGATGTATCAACTTGTGTGGATATATTAAAGCCACAAACCCATTGAACTTACAGATACTTCTTTCTACTAGCATTAATAACTTTTGTGTAATTTCTGATTTCTATTATGAGCCACAGTTTAATTTCTTAACTTTTTACTATGTGACGTGCGCCACTCAACTTACTAATCAGCCACGATGTGACGTGCGCCACTCAACTTACTAATCAGCCACGATTACGACTCATGTTACTACTGCCACTGCTGCTGGCGCTAGAATCATTTCTACATGAATTTCCGATCGCATACTCTGCCAGGCAATAGGAACTTATGCTCGAATTGTCTTCATCTGAAGGTTACGCAATCCGGCAGCCCCCCCCCCCCTTTTTTTTAAGGCCTCAAACAAGCTCAGAGCAAACAAGCCACCTCCCACCAGGCAAGGCCGAGCGCCGCCGAAGAGGCACGAAGCAACACTGACTACTGTTAGCCCGAGAGTTTCGACTCCCATGACAACCAGGACAGGATGTTCGCCCTCCCCGGCAGCCGACAAGCTTCGCTTCACCTATATAACTTCGGATGCTGCCATACCCACCGGGCTTTCACTTAACACTTAGTTATAGGGTAGTATAAAGAAAATCGGGCTCGGGCAGTAATTCTTTCTTAAACTCTCTCGCGACATCCCAGAGCACTAATTCAGTGATGGGACCTCCGGAGATCTCTTAAACTTCAAGTATGCCCCCAGCAGACATGGGTAAGTTACTTCTAAAAATTAACCTAAGTTAAGTTTAAGTTAATTTGCCAAAATTTTAATTGAGTTAAGCTAAGAGTTAGTGCGTGGAAAAAGTAACTGATTAAAAGTTAACAAGTGGAAAAAGTAACTATGGTAAGTTAAAAGTTAGTGTCTCAAAAAAGTAACTCTGTAAAAGTTAGAAAACAATTTTTTTTTTTGTTGGAGGTATGTGATATTTTTTATTTAGTGAAAGGGGAGGAGTTCTTTATATTAATTAAAATATTTAGAAATGCTATATATTTCTGTACCTAAAAATTACACTGTTATAATATTTAATTCACATTGACTATGTACATTTGCCAACCATTTCACATTGGATGATCGCTTGTAATATATTGTAGTGCCGCGGACACTCCGCCAGCTTTCCAGTTCATAGAGAGAACATTTCAATGAAGTATTTTCGCAACTTATCAGGTTCTGCGGTGCCTGCGACAGGAAGCTGTAACCGCTCTAATATTGCCTGCGGTGATTTCAGCACCGCGTGACTGCGATTGCTAACCACTTTTGATGGGAAATACGTTGTGTTTTTCACTATATTTTCGTCCCATGACTCCTGGAATCACGTGCTGTATCACACGCTATTTTCCCATCACATGATTTTGATACCACACTTTGGAGCCATGTGAAAGTTCCAGTTCATTGACTAACGCCCTAACCTTGCTATCTCATTGGTGGGCGACTCTTCTCGCTCTGACTTCTCATTGGTGAGAGACTGCTCATGCGCAACTTCTTGGTGGAGGGAGACTTCTCCCCACTACACTCATGTTGCTTTATTATACCGTGCACGGCCTTAAGAAGAGAGACTCAGGAAAGGGCACCAGAGACTGCACATCACCGCCTGGGACGACTCGCCTGAGTTGCGTTGACACCCACTCTCCTTCATCACCATGGCTATAGAATGAATTTTCTTCCGTTGCCGTTATTAGTTTGTTTTATATT
Organism: Dryococelus australis; assembly: GCA_029891345.1. Lineage (NCBI taxonomy): Eukaryota > Metazoa > Arthropoda > Insecta > Phasmatodea > Phasmatidae > Dryococelus > Dryococelus australis. The sequence continues at coordinate 12,786,985 of CM056995.1, read as the reverse complement.
AACAATTCACATGTCGTCTTCCACCACATCGCCAAGTAAGTAAAAGTATAATTAAAAGTGTAACAGTTTCGGTGCTTGATTCGATTAAATGTGTTCAATTGACTTAGAAAATTTATTATTGAGTGTTTGTGCTCTGCCCTAGAACGCTCGGGCATCACAATATACAGGTTACAAAAGCTTTACAGATTACTGAATAATGTATTCCACTTTTAATCCACGTTTAACATTAACTGCCAATTAAAATTTTATTGCTGAAATTGTTTATTGAAGCTAAGCAGCAATTGCATTTCAAAATTATCATCATTTAATTTTCCTTTTCTTCCCCCCCCAACCCCTCGCCACTTTATTCACCTCAAATACTAAATAACCTCTCAACTGAGGCTGAAGATGGTACCACTCAATTGCATTTATGTACAGTTTGTTCATTGTAGGAGAGGTAGTAATGTTATCTACAGATGACATTGTCATATACTGTGCTAGTTCATTACTGACTACATTAGAACTTTCATCACAATCAAACTGAAAGAAATCATCATGAATAACTTTTTGTTGTTCCAGTTTTTTTGTGCTAATGAAGGCTTCTGTATAACCTCTGATATTTCCAGCTCCAATTCTTGTTTATCTGTCAGTTTATCTTCGTTCAAGAGAACTTGGACCTTGGATGCGAATATGCCGCTAAACAATATCTATGGTTCTCAATGCAGTTCCCAAACCTGCAAGTGATAAATCATAAGCACATTTTATTGTTTAATCTTGCAAGTGATGACACACAAGCATGTTTGAAATCAAGGGAAGAGTTTACTATTTACTGAACTCTCTTCAATCCCTTTCAACAAGGCTGCTAGTAACGGAGTACAGTAATTGAAAGTTATAATTCTACCCAGATTCTTTTTGATAATTTTTATTGTTGGTATAAGGTATCCCATCGAAACATTTTTATCGCCTTGTAGGATATCCAATGCTTTTGCCAGGGGTTCCATTACCTAAAAATGAATGAGTATAATATGTTAATATAGCCGCATGTGTTCGGTATTGGGATGTTAAAGTATTTGCTTTTATGCCGTGTTTAAATCGCACAAAATGTAACTTTACGGAAACTATAGTTGTCAAAACCATAGATTCGGCTTGGCGTATCACATCAGTGAAAGATGGAGCAGGCTTTTGACTACTGAGTACGTATTAGGAAGATATGTATTTCATTAAACTGTTCCGACGAATTGTCGTGGTGATTGCCCTCTTCTCTGCCAAAACAATATGATATTCACCTGTCTGAGTGAAATTAACCTTTAACTTAACTTGAAAATAAGTTTATTTCCTGTTAAGAAAGTAACTTCTTTAAATTACATGTTATTTGGTTTTAAAACTAACTAGTTAAGTTAAAAATTCTGGAAAAAAGTAACTTTTTAACTTAACTTATAACGTGTTGACAAGTTGGTACCCATGTCTGGCCCCCAGCAGCTACTTTCCAGGTCTCGATGACCAGCTAACACATAAATACATATTTAACTTCACTTTGTCTCCTCCAGACACAAACCTGGAACCGCAGTTACCTTCAGATCTCCATGGTTTGATAGGAGGTAGCACGGGTCACGTGTTTATTGAGACTTCAATAAACACCCATTGTTCACTACTCTTCTGCTTTTCGTTTACAGGGTACTTGTCTGTATTAATGGTCAGTGATGGAGTGCGATGTGCACTGCCAACAGGAACCAGGAGATTGTTAACATCCACATTAGATGGCTACCTGTTTCTTCCCAGTCCCCCAAGCACTAAGTTAGTGATGGTGGGGAGAAACAGCAACACCACAACCACTAGAAACACCTTCGCACAGGGTGGGGCTACAAGCTCAGGTTATCTCTCACTTTGAGCACTAAGTTAGTGCTGGAGTGACATTAGCCTGGGGTTTGCCGCTCAACCCGGTGCAAACGCACAACCAGTAGAGGCTTGGTGGTCCATACGGCTCCATGTCCCTGATTAGCCCACATGCGAGGCGGATCAGAGGGGACTCTTATCAAGCTCATGCCAGCAAGTTACTATTGGGTTACAATGTAGTAACTGTTCCTGTCCAAGTGCGCTACGTACGCTGTCAGACTGTTGTGCTCTACGACTTACAATGTAAGGAGTGGCAAGAGACGTGGGGAACAATACCTAGCTATCAATACGCTATCAAACAGGGGATGGAATTACCACCTCCTACGCAGGAAAAGCAGGCGGAATGGGACCACGCCGCCCAACTCAGGCACCAAGCAGTATCGCCTGCTCCAGTTACAGTAATCTTCTTGTCGCCTTGCTTTTGCACTCATCCATCGTGCCACACTGTGGTAAGAGGGTTGCTAAACCATACTGAGGTAAGATACAGCTGGGCAAACCTGAACTTCTGGAGCAGTGAAGCCTACGACTGGAATTAACGCTTCGGAGTGGACCGAGATCACCACTATTGGGTGAAACCCACATCAACAACCACACCCAAGACAACTGTGTAAGTGAGCACTAACCAACACCCCTTGCCTCACACCTTCTAACCAGAGCTAACTACCCCGCTTTTGGTCTAGCAAAAAAATCCTCGACCTACATGCCAGTCAGAATTGACCGGGCACGCGTCATGTGTGTACATGAATTAACTCTGGTTACGCGTAACAACCAAACTGCAAATACAAGTAACACCGAGCAGTATTCAGAGTTTGGCCATGGTAATACTCAGTATTGCACTGGCTAATCTTCGGCGGAGCCCTTCACTAGGACCTCAATACACCTTGGTACTGTGGCTGCCCACATGCTCTGCTGTATAACCCTTCGGGGTAGCGAATGGCCAGATGAGGTTAAGAAACAAGACACTTCGGGTCTAGTCGTTTACCCGGACGTACACTATAGGACCACCAACTATACTCTGCTTCACGTCACGTATATTTCTGTGTGTGGCAATTCATATTTTATCAGAGTTATCATTAATAGAACAGCCTCATGCCGAAAAACTATACGACAGGTGTCAAGAACCATCTTAAACGGAAACTGCACCTCCTAGAGGAATTAATAACAATTCAATTCCTGAGCCACAAGAAAGTAATTCTTTGTTCTCTTTACCAACTCGGACACCAGGAAGAGTAACCTTTGAGTATTTAATAATATTACCGTGTTTACCCAAAAGGAAGACAAGGTTTTTCGACAGAAAAGGAACAGAAAAAATAAGAGGTCGCTTACAATTCGGGGTCGTCTCCAATTCAAAACCTAGGCACAAATACTATAAATGTGTGACACAGCTAGTTCAGTATTTACGTTTGTGTAACATGCAACAACATTACTGCGGGCTTCTATTCATAATTTTTACTCAAGTAGCAGTTAGTCCTCCAAAATTGGCATGCCATTAGACAGAGGATTTTGACAAAGGCTTTTCATGCTTAAATACAGTGTCTCCTATGATTGTACGTATTTTTGTAGTACTGAGACTGTAGCTGTCAACTCTGACAAGGGTCTCCTTACATGATGTATCCTGGCCATAGAGAGGAAGCGCTTTGCTGGGAAGCAAAATGGCTCAAGTAACAAATATATAACACCCACAAAAGCTTTACCATGTAAGAAAGATGCTATCACACAGCCACGTTAGACATACCTATTTCATTGTGATTAGCTTTTCTTTAAAAGTAAATCAAATATATCATATTATTCATATAATAGCATATCTTCTTGAAGGGTTTGTCAAAAATTCATGCAAAAATACTTTCAACCTGAATCAATTTTTCAGCATTTTACAGGGGTAGTCTTGAATTCAGGTTTAAATATTTTTCCCTCAAAAATATTTTTACGAAGTGGTCATCTTCCTTTCGGGTAAATACGGTAGGCCTACACAGTGGCACAGACATACTAGGCATGGAACCATCAGCCCTCTCTTTTGAGTATATTGCAATTCCTTCACGACCTTCATACATCCTATCCAGCAGCACAAGCACCACTCAGCCGCAACCACAGTTGGCCACTGTTCCCCAGCCAGCATCAGCACCACCACCGGAGCAGGGGAGAGCTCTGCCTGCTGCGGATCCACAGTTAATTAGTCGACGAGGAGTATTGCCCACTGTTACTAATTTTGTTCCGACACATAAACCTAAATGCCCCACGATATATGCTGGTACCTTGCCCAAGAGGGAATAATCTCTCCCAGGCATGCTTTATGCGACACTCACATTTCATAATTTGAAGGCTACCCAAGCCATTTGTACACGAACTGCGTATGAGCATACACTTAAGTTCAAAATGTTCATCAGCATTTCAATCCCTAAGTCACCTACACCTCATCCCATTGCCTCCCCTTTTGACGTGCGAAGAAGCCCCCTCCCCTTAGCTAGCTTGGTACTTTTGTGCGCTCCCTTAGGTGACTCCGTAAATGAGTAATTTGTAACTGATGTACATCCTTCGTGTAATATACAAGTTGGCATCGGAGGTTTCAAGCCGAAGTTTGCCGCATCAAACACTCTACACCCAAACGGTGTAGAGGGGGAGAACGGGTCTAGGGGGGAACGGGCCTAGGGGGGGATCGAGTGAGATATGGTTGCCAACCCCCTCCCCTCCCATCACTTCCCGGGGGAGGGGTTTTTGTGCCCAAGGCTTAAGGTTCGTGTAAACCATACAAGTTCTTCAGGGTTCAAACCCTGCCTGGGGTTAAGTGATGTGATGTGAAGATGAGGCAAAGTCATGTTTGTATGTGCCAGGCATCAGATTTATGTATTTGCTAAACGTTGTGTGTCATATCTGCATCTTTTTTCTTAAATATAAAAAAAATCATGCACACAACCAATGGTGTGTGTTATAATGGATTTGCTAAATTTAGTGACCATGTCTGCTTGGTCCAATCCTTCCTACTAATCATGTGCATCCACGTACATTAATGAAAAACAAAAGTTTGGCACTGAGAAATGCAAAGTTCAGAGTCCTACAGCACCCCCTTTTGTATCTATTCTCATCTTTCCTTTTTACATCCCCACCTCTCCTTTCCCCTTTTCTCTCGGAAAAGAGTACATTTCAAAGATTCAGATTTTTATTTGTATGATGTTAATGCATTATTCATGCTGGGGACTTGCAGTTTGGCATTGAGATATCCTGGCTGGCACTGAGAGCCATGCTTCGCAGTAGAGCGGCACTCTGCCCCACTGAGAGGTTTCATGGCGTGGGGTACCATTTACTATGATGCCCACACCCCACTGATGTTAACTGAAAAAACCCTGATGGTGTGGCAATACTTCCAGGAAATTCTGTTACCATATGATGCACTCCCCTTCCTGGTGTAGATTACAGATTCACAACCCCATATTCAAGCAGGATAATGCCCGGCCTCACACAGCAAGGATATCTCTGGCCTGCATTCATGATGTCAACATGCTTCCTTGGCCAGCAAAGTCCCCACACCTCTCACCCATCGTGAATGTTTGGGAGCAGATTGGACAGCAACTTCGGTGGATTTGGAGCATCACCTGAGACAGGATCTTCCTTTGGAAAAAACCCTGCGTCTGTAAGCCTTCGTGCTCAACCATATCACTGCTTATCTCCGTGCTACGGGTGATCCAACACCATACTAAGTGCATTTTGCAAGTGTTGATCCCCTGCAATACATACTTTGTGCAGTAAATTTTTTTTTTTTTGTTTTCTGTATGCATACTAGCATGTCCTATGCCTGTACTGTGCCCTTGTGATGCCACCTTCAGTGGGATCCATTTTTTTTGCAAGTGGGTGAATTACAGCATGCATACAGGCAGTCTCACAAAAACATGACATCTTTTTTTAAAGAAATATTTATTGCACAGTCAGTTTATAATGTGCATAAAATGCTCTAGTACTAATGTCTTTGGTGAATACTTAACATTGATAAGTCTTAAAACACAAAACAATACATTAAAGTGCAATGTTTTCTGTTTCCTGATATGTTTACACTAAATAGAACAAAAATACGCTAAATTAAAGTTAATACATCCTTACATATTTATACCACATTGTGCCCTTGTTGATGGGTTGGCATAAGGATAACACCACACTTCAATATGCAAGGGAACTTAAAATAATAAAAATCATACAGTATACAGAATAATTCAAAACAACAGAGATAAAAGTTATGTATTATAAAGGGGACATATAATAAGGAAAATACATTTACAAATTGTTACATGATCACCCAAAACAACCAGTACTGTACTTCAAATGAAACACAAAAGTCAATTTCTCACAACTGAGGTAGGCAGTGTTCTATTGTGAGTGTATTTTGGTATTCACTTTCCCTTGGCAAGAAGAACAGCAACTGACAATGTAATGCAACAGCATGTGGTTTTATGAAGTGCATTATCAGCCAGCATACGTGCAACTTACAAATATATTCATACAAAACTATCTTGTGCATTCCTTAATGAACCAAGTCCACAACCAGAAAAATGATGACCTGAAGAGAACATTTTTTTATTTCTATGCCCAACAAATTCACATTTCAAACATATTTTTCCTTCAGGAACCAACTAGTAATAAAAAATTATGAAGTAAAAATTTGGTGAAAATTTCCACGTTATCAACTCATAACATTATTCTGTTTTCATATCCAACTTAGTTAAAAAGAGCTAAAAACTCAGTAATGTCAACATTTCTGCACAGAACTGTCAATAAATATGAAAAAAATTATTTTTACCTTGCTAATTAGTATATTAAATACTGTTCCTGAATAGGCTGCTAATATAATAAACTGTAAAATAAGCGTAAGCTAAACAGCTCCCAGTCATTAACAATCAAACCCTATGTACACTTATGTATAATACTGTGCAGATAGCAAAGTTAGTGAATATGCATTACCTCAATAAATACTTGAAGAATTAATCTGCGGCTTCTCATTAATCACAGACACTAATAACAGTGGCCATCTGTTTAGGCTGACAAATAGCATGAACAGGTTCATCCAAAGCAATACCTTTAAAACACCATTAAATATTTCTGAAAGGTGTTTGTTCATGAACATGCCCACCTAACTAGAGTTATTTTCATGTCTGAGGCTCAAAAGCATGGGAGCTGTAAGGGCTAAACTCTCACGTCCATCAAGTGCCCCATCACCACTATATGCAAGACTCTGAATTGGCGTCCAGTGTTCTCGCCATGTTACCTGTGGTTATGGGAGTTCAAGCGGCAACCCAACCATTTTATTTGTAGAAAGTACCCTATGTACCAAGGTTGAGAACATATGCCTATCATAGTTTCATTCAGGTCTGGGTCAGATACAACCATTCAGAAAAAGCACTTTTTAACGTCAGAGAACTCTAAAATAATATTTGTAGCATGTATGACATCTGTCCTCATCTGGGATACTTTCTTTTTGTAGGTAAACATATTGGGAACAAATTTAACAGTTTAGTAAAAAAATCTGTATTTCAAACACACTGCAAAACAGTTCCAGCACAAAACAGGTGTCCGTAATCTAAAGTTATTTCTTTCTCCAATCATGGCTACACCAAATATTTTCATAGGAATTTTTTCAAGCATAAAAATTCCACAGCATAACATAACTATAGCCATGTGGAAATAGGCAGCATAATTTTTTAACTTTATTATGAGGGTGAATAAAAAATTACCCGTATTCTGGCTCAAGAATTTATTTTAATCAACATGTTGAAAGACAAACACATCATTTTATGACATAACTGCTTGCTTTCCAATATACCTTGTTCATTTATCAACAAGCTTTTGTATTCCCTCATTAGAGAATGATTTAGGATGAGCAGTGAGCCATGAATGCACCGCTGTCGTGTATGATTTACACAGGAAGAGCCGTGACAAATTTGAAAATGACGTGCTACATAATCCATTATCACTCGTCTATCTAACAAAATCATTTCACGTGCACGTGCAAAGTTGACATCAGTAGTGGACGTGAATGGGCATCTGGCTCCTCGCCATGGCAGACACAAGACCTTCCTTGAACATTACTATCCGTTCTTATGCATTTCCTTGTAACAAAACACTTTCTTCATACAGTGCACATGCAGTCTTCGATAAATATTGGCACCACACCCTCCGACAACAAAAAAAAAAATCTCTGAATATCGCTTTCTTTTGTGAAAATCACAAGTGGGGCAGCCGTTGTTTCTTCCGCCATAGTTACAAATGAAATAACACAATTCAATCAAACAGCATCACTGCCACTGGAGAGACTGATCCTCAGCGCAAAGTAGCCAACAGACGGAACACATGTGGGGTTAGTTTTTGACACACCCACATAGGATGCTATGAAATGACAGGGCTGTCAATGAATGTCCCTACATAGGTGCAAAACTGACGATACTTCACCCCAGTTACAGAGTCTCATGTACAGAGTACACGCAACGCGACATCTCTTTCACACATTTGCAATACGCTTGGCGCTCCCACACTCACAGCTCTCGGACATGCTAAATATCCTCAACTAGGCCGTGTCCTTAATTCAAATGGCTGGAACCAAGATAACCTTGGGCAATATTTTGTGAATTTTTTACTCACTAGTAGTTCTTGTCTATCTCAAACACTTTCCAGAATTATTAAACATCATTAAACAAAGGTGAAAAATTATGAATTTAATTTTTATAACAAAACCAACAACTTACACACAGATACAAAAATACATTCAATAACTGTATAGTGCTAAAATCACAAAATTATTTCTATACATCCAAAATAAACACAGGAAAACTCCTTTTTTACACCCCTTGTTTTACACTTTACTGTGTTTTACACCTTACTTGCTTTGGTCATGTGTAATGCGAATGCAGCACAAAATCATCTTATTTTACACTTTTCTGCATTTTACATTTTTTTCCTAATCCCTTGAGAAGTTGAAAAGTGGGTTTTACTGTACATATAACCTGCATAGTGCAGTCATATTAACAACACAACACAATTCAGATGTTATATACATCAACCGCCAAATCCTTTACAAGAGGCCTTCAATCGTAGGCACATGCACAGGGTGCAGATAATGTCCTTAGGAAAATACAGTATTGCCAATTTCATATTTTACTACAAAGTTTTACTTTTTGAAATGACCACTAAATTTCAAATAGGTTTAATATAGTGTAGACTATTTATAATGAATGTGTTTGAATATATTCATATACTTAGTAATTTTATTTAATATCTTTATTTTGCGGTTTGCACCTCCTATAAGTACTGAACCCTGATGTGCCTACAATACCACTACAACTCTGTGCAATTTCACCTTTCATACCACTCTGTTAAGAAAATAAAGTTTATTGAAGGTTTGCTCCAGAAATCACCCCAACAATCTGACACCTAACTACAAAACATTTAACATGCACTGTACATATAATAAACACTTTGTACCATTTATATAACCATATATACAAACACAAAATACTACACACTACAAGATATGTCGAGGGTAGATGTCAATATTCATTTCAGTACATCACTGGCAAGTTATTAATACTTATTGTCTAAGAGAGTAACATGTCGTGGAACAACTTTATTAGATGCCTTCCGAACTTACACTTACAGTATTTGCATTGGTCTTCTCCAGTCTCTGTAAAAATGAATAGTATTTCCTTCGTACACTGTCCTCTGTTGCAGCATTTTAACGTGTTCCCACGAGGTGTTCGAAATGTGGAATTTACTATGTTTCTGCTTTCATTACACATTTGGCTCATCACTTGCAATACCACACACACAAAAGTTGGCCAAGCTACAAACAGTAAATGTAATTATCACCCCAGAAGTAGCGTGTAACACAAAGGAACACACAGATACGTACAGCCGTGTGAATGTAACTTTTTTTTACATGAATAAAATTTAAAAACGTGTAGTGAAAGTCTAAAAGCCATCAAGCTTTTGTGGGAAGTATTTCACAATACTACTGGATGATGCAGAAACAATTAACCCTGAATAGGTACCACACAAACATGACATGAATATGGAGCAGCGGCGGAATGCAAGGACGGAGAAAACAGAGTGTGTCTCAAGAAGGTCCGCCAACCAATGGCAATGTTCAGGTGACCCCACGAGGACTCACCTGGTTCATGTTGGCAGGAAGCAAGTAGTCTACCACAAAACCACAGACCCTAGATACGGTGAAAAAGAGAAATCATGGGAGGGTACCTCAAGGTAAACCCTTCGCAGTAAACTAGGTAAAGAAGTACTCGAAAAGTACAAAACAAATTCCTGTTAGTTCATGAGTATTCAATCAAAACTCAAACAGTTACACTTATAAATTTCAATAGTACATAGCTTGATACAACTTTCAGCAAATCAATTTCTTACCAATATCAAAATAAACCTTTTCTATTTTTTATTTTGGCAAAATTAATATCTGCACCATGGTACCTATACATTGTGCACAACAAAATAATTTCTCTACTATAGAGGAGCCCGTACCAATACTCTCAAGAACATAAGGACTTACGACACACCTGGACTTAAAGCCGTGCAACACATGTAGGTAGTGCGAGCTACTCCCTACAAACATCAGCATCTTTCTTCTAAAGCAATGTGTTTACAAAAAAAGAACTTCAGACAAAGAAACTAAATATCACCAACACCTTTGTAAATTTTTCTTAACATTAGAAACATGACTTCTAAGCTAAATAAAATTGCTTTTGAATTTTAAAAAATAATTTCAAACATTTATATAACTAACTTTGAATACGACACCTAAAGTGATTGGTCTACTACTCACCTGGTTAATAGTATGTAATAAGTATTAATGTAAAAACTGTCTTCCAGAAAATGAAAGTGCTATTCCTTTATTACATGGAAATTTATATTCTTCGAAAATCAATCCTACCCTAAAACATAAACAATGTACTTTCAGTCACAACACACAACAGTGACACGTGATGCTTTTCTTAACAATGGTGATTAGACGACTTCAGCTCTATCCTGCACATAGCTTACTTGTGAGTTTTCAAGTAAGCATTATCATTTGTCCCGACTTGTGATGAGATTGTTTTATTCACCGGCCCACCATAATTATGCATATAGGGAATGAGTTCTTTAATCCACTGCTAGATAGCACTACTAGTAGGATTTTTCTTTGATTACCATCCTCCAGCCGGTCAGTGACGTCACGTTAGCAGTCGTGCCTCTTCGCTACCCCTTGCTCAGCAGCCATCCCTTGCCATCAAGACACCAGCCAATAAGCATCAGGCAGCGGCCCGAAGGACTATAAAAGGAGGAACAGTTTTCGACTTCTCAGTTGGTGAGACCCCACCCGCCCTGCGTTTTTAATTAAATACTCCCACACTTAGGCTAAGTTGCAGTAGGATAATATGATCTGTCCTGTAAGGACAGCTCCGCCTAGTTTTTAATTTGTTCATTAGGTTTATCTCTCTTACCTCTCATCCCAGCCAGCTGTATGTACATATGGGCCGTTCACTATTGCCGATTCCTCTCACCCCCTCTCTTAGAAGCTCAGTGCCCTCGCAGCATTATGGGTGGAAATATACTCTATTACAGCCTATGGCTATGGAGGCATGCTCGCTGCGAGGTAGCACATACACACATCTGTCCCTGAGGACACATGTTAGTATTAGATTGTTTAGGATAATTATTCATTTTTCATTTCACAGGCTCCACCATCTCGCTCGATCCCAGTAAAAACCAGTGAGCATTGGCACTGCCGTTGCTCACTGGCAGCTCACTTCTGTTTTTTTTTTTTAGTTTCAGGTCTACTGGAGATCGGAGGGAAGTGGCCCCACATCACCACTTCTCTCACCAGAGTGACGTGGAAACGGCACTCTGGTTGACGTGCAAGCGGCGCTCTTGTTAGACCAGCGCCATGTCCTTAATTTACTTTAATCAAAATAAAGTTCCTGCCCTCTCTCTACTAGATTTTCACCCATAGTAACAAGATCATGTTTCCAAAAACTCTGTCTCCTGTAGCATTTCTGTTTACAGCATGAATATTTTGAATTCTTTCCTGTCGCAAGGGTTTTTATGTCTCTCTTGACGGTTTTTCCCTTACTCTTATAGTTATAGTCTTAGCTATAGGTTAACTACAGGTGCACTTAGGGAAGTAGTCATGGCTGCCCAATCCCTCTCTGCTGTGATGCATGTCTCCTGGTATGACTTCCTTCCCTTGTAGGCGTACGGGGTTAGCCCTGAGACGCAATAAGATCCCGCCCTACCTTCGGGCTTCCTTTCCCCTAAAACTTAGATATAAGGTAGAGTAAAAAAAAATAATTCACTTCTGACCATATTCTTCAGTTCTCTCCCGCCCGAGATCTGATCAGTCTGCGATACCAGTCTTCCGTTGTCTAGCACTTGCTGCTAAACACTAACCAGCCTGCGCCTTTAATCCTTCACTCAGACCAGTTCTCTCAATCCCACCATGCTAGACGCCAGGGAAGGATCAAACTGCCAGTCTACAGTCGTCCAACACCCATTGCTCAGACACTGACTAGCCTACACCACTAACTCTTCTAAGATTCAGTCTTCCAGCATGCGCTTCTCGGAACTGTTAGTTAGGCCTTTACTATGAGTAGTCTGACCACTCGACCATTGCGTTAGACAGGTGTCTTTCTTCGCGACGAACCCTGCTAACCCATTTCCCCCTTATTCTGCATGGACAGGCCAGAACCGAGGAATTCCTTCCGTACAGTCCTTTTAGGACTCATTCTGTGTTACCCCAGCTTAGTAGTCCCAATGTCGTGTCAGTATTTTAGCGTCATGTTGCCACAGACAACAATGGAAGGGGAAATTGACATAGTTGTTCACTCAGCGCTACGCAACCCATACCCCAGCTATTTTACCCCGGTTGCCTCTGCCAGTCCTTAACGTACTTTTAACTTCCAGCAATAGCTCGTGCCGACAAAGGAGTTAGTATTATCATCAAACGGAAATAAACGTGTACCAGCTCAATCCTTGGATACCACATTCCTGCAGACTTAGCACCTTGCTCAAAGTCGACTCTTCAAGGGACGGGAACACAGGTGATTCCTGACTTCCAGTGTGTGCTGTGCATCCGTGCCAGGTACTACAATAGGGTATCCACGCAGTATGTATACGGCCCTTTCGTGGTCCGACTAGTAATTTGGGATACAAGGAGTCTGCATTCCTACTCTCGGACAGGGAGGGTATTTGTGTGTCCTGATGACCTACTCCAAAAGGCAGGGTCTGAAGGAGAAAGTTAAGATGACATTGCTTGCCTCTGGCCACCTGCACGAGCTATCCCCTGCTCTCGTCGCATCCATAGCCAAACTTAACCCCAGGGAACAGACCCGAGCCTTGAGGCACCTGCAGGATTCTGTGACGCATGAGACACCGAGGGATTTGTTCGCTGACCTCATACGCGCTGGTCCGGAGAGTACTCGCAATGGGTAGACGGCCACCTGAGATCAACCACCCACGCCGGCCGTTGCATACTTGGTTCCAACTATACTTTGCCCAGCTCCTCGGCCCATACCTCAACCCAGGCCTGCATCACCTGTACTGTCTTGCTCACAGCCTATTGTTACAAGCAAGCCCAACAAGTTCCGTCGCCCAGGTATTACCAGTAAAGCAAATGACCCAAACGCAAGATTATGTTATCCGAACCCGACTTTGTGCTCTGTCGGAAAGCAACCAGGCCAGTCCTGTATAATGGACGAGCACCAGTTCCCCGTCAGGACTAGACCTCCAGCATATAGGAGCGCCTGGTCTAGCACCTAGACAAAAAGGACCACGCCTTCGCGAGACGTGTAAGTATTTACTCTTGGATATGTCACGTGTCAAGTGTTGAATATAATTTACGCTTATTCTTCACACAATGACTACACTTTATTACTGTCGTACAATGACATCTAGAACTGCAGTCTCTTTCTCTCGCCTGAATTTGAATGACTCAATCTCAATACGAACCATCTTTAAGACTACATCCCACAAGCCAAACTCAATTTTTTTATTTCTTGCTGATTTAAGCTTTCAAAGGAAAACGTATTAAACATGCAACTAAGTCCTTTACATATTTGCCTTACCTTCAGTACACACATAAAATGTGAATATTACAATTAACATAATATAAAACTTATCTATAAAGTCCACCATGCTCTGCTTTTTATAGAGATCATGGTCAAGGACAAGCTATGAGATCTGTTACACTCCTAACCCTTTGATTAATATGCCACATGACACCATAACATGCTATGCTATTATTTATAACATTTACTTTCTGAGCCGTTTGTCAAAACACGTACAAATCTTGTGCTTGTAGTTTTCTCTCGTAATTACTTATACGTAGCTATTCCTAGCATTTTATAAATACTAATGCAGTCTTACATTACACTGGAACCATGTTATAACATCTCTTAATTTCCTGCTTAATAAGCTGCCTTCTCTTGAACAAAAAATATGTTTTTCAATACAACATCACCCTCATTAAAGTTTTCCCTTCCATACAGCTAGCATTTATTGGGTCTCTTGAGAAATACAATAACAGTGTTCTATTGTGCAGAGATTCCCGCAACATCATCACTGCATGTCATATATTACTCACTTCTAACTCTGATCAGGGAATTCTGTTTGGGTTACCATAATCCTACTTGGAAATCTACTTTGAAACTGCATGTTACACAAGCTCAGCTACCAAGATATACTGCCACATTATAGACTACCACCAGAGACAGCATTAGGCCCCAGGACAAATAAAAACCAAAACCTCAAGAGCCTAAAAAAATTAAGTTGAAGGTCTCCAGACTGATGTATAAGCTGGATAACCCGCATTGCTGACAGTCTGCACATCTAGCTACTATGCCCCTTCCCCACTGCTCCAACTACAATCATTCTTCCTGAAGGAGCATCCTCCCTGAAGCAATTTGAACACTCCTTTACAAAACGTCCAGCAGTCAAATCTGGCATTGCAGATGTCTAGCTCTACTAGATTCAAAATAAATTATTTCATAAAGGCACAATTCACCAGGAGATTTTAGCAACATGGGAAAACAGATCCAAAACAACTACACTGACCCAAGGAATGATGAGAAAGTGGAGAAGTTTGGGTAGCAAGATGAGTATGGAGCAGCGTTGGAATGCAAGGGTGGGGGAAACTGGAGATCCCCCAGAAGACACGCTGTCCAGCAGCATCATCTGGCAAGATTCCCACATGCAAAAATCTGGGAGTTCCCCTTGGTGGGAGGCGAGCTCTCTAGCAGCTAGGCCGACTGCGGCCAATCGAGGAACGATGACTGACTGTGACATCACAAAGCCAGTGTAGTGCGTATGGCATAAAGAATAGAGAGCAATAAAATCATGTGAGAGAGATAAAAGCTGTAAATCACTCCCTACATAGCATTACACTGTACAATGATAATGTCATAAACTCATTCACACAACCAGCAGCTAGTTCTGTGAACCCGGTAAGCAGGTTAACAACATTTGGTACTAAGGTACACTGTAAAAAAAAAAAACACAAAACTATAAAGATAGGGAACAGTTATAGTAACACCACGATGGAAGTAAATGCAATACGGATAGTTAGCCTGGTACGACTGCTTCTTAGTGATGCATGCAAACTTGTTTGTATCCAAACATGTAGATGTTGACATCAACCTAAAACACAAAACAACTTATAATTTCCTTTATTTTTATTTCAATACTAATATTTATCTTTAATGCACTGAAAATTTCGAAATAAATTACAAAGTACTATACAAGTAACCACACAAAACAAAACCTTTCAACCACCAAAGATATCGGCAGAAATTCCATAATCCTTCAAAATACAATAACATAAAATTACAGTCTTAACTAAGGTATAATGCCCAACCCTGTATAACCCCATTAAATTTATTATCATGGTTTACCAGGAAAAAATTTGGGGTCGGTTTCTACTGGTAACCATAATCCTTTTTTCGGTTGATTGTTTACAAAGCATTTTTTTTCTGTGCCACTGATAAGCGAATGGCTACTGCAGGGAGGGTCATGTCAGCCACAGGACACTGATGAAAACAGAGTAAATAACTGTTAAAGGGGAAAGGGGATGGAGGAGGCAAAGTGTGAGAGTGGACTTTACACTGGTCCATTAGCATATGGCTGGGACAGCAGGCAAGCAGTACACATTTACCGTATTTATTTATGTATAGTGCACACTTTTTCTCCCACAATAAAGGAAAAAATTTCTGCGGTGTGTGCTATACACAAAAAAAAAGAGGAAGGGGGAGTGGTAGCCATAAATTGTCCGGGAATGTTGAGGGTGGCGGGACTGTCTATTGTCTCATTTCTCGCGCTTACATCACTCCACTCCCTTCTCTCTCTTTCTCTCTCCGCAACCCTCAGTTATATGTACGTCGAAACTCTGCCCCCCCCCCCCCAAATTCCTCCAAACTAATGGCATCCTGTAACGGCACAAAACCAGAGCTACCATGTGTTTAGGGCCCCCCATCCCCTTGTAATAACACCCAGATGTTGCCGGTTGATAATTCCGCAAACCCTCTTTGTTTCCATGGCAGAGGCTAGCGAGCCATGTTGTTGAAAAGGGGGAGAAGGGACAAGGAAACCCTTTCTTTTTTAGATAAGGGTAGTGTGAGAGCCTGTCACTGCTAAAAGGAGAAAGAAGAAAAACGAAACTGGAAATGTTGAGTAAAAGAAACATGAGGTTTCAGAAATTTTTTGTATTTTGGCTTTTTGCACCCATGTTATTTAATTAAAGTATTTTCTAAACATATCACAATCACCAAACATTAATGTTGGTGTGTGTGTTTCAGAGGGTGACTATCCTAGAAGGTAGTATGGTACATTGACTGCCCTGCCAAGCCCAGCTCAGCCTACCACGGCAAATACTATACCTTCAATTACGCCTAGAGGTGTTGGATGTTTTGATACAGCATTCGGCCGCTTGGGGGCAGGTTTCCTAAGGGCTGGAGAAGAGTCAAACCCCAGAGTGAGTCGGATAGAGGTGGCTTCCCGCCCTCGGAGCATGATCCTTCGCACTATTAGGGTTGCCAATATGCAGGGGGACGCCAGTTTTCCCAAATGGATGAAATGGTGAGGGGTTTAATCTAAAGTGATGATGGGGAAGCAGACGAGACTCTAGTAGTTGGTCGAGTGGGTTTACGGGTTGGAACAAAATTTACCGAGGGGCATGTCACACGGGTATAAGAGTCGGGTTGAGCAGGGAGTAGTAGAACCCGAATCACCTTTCCTGTTGCCAGTTTGATATCATAATATCTTGGGAGTACTGTGCTCGCGGGGTGTTTCACTCTGATACGCCGTCCTGATTGTAATTTAATATTACTAAAAGGTTTTCCGTAGCTGGCAAGTAGGGTTGTCATGGGGAATAGCCTCGTTCTCCTAAATTAACTATTTCTCCTGTTCTTCATAGTCAGATACCCAGGACAATTACCACCGAGTAAATGGTTTAGTGGAGATGAGATATCCAAAGGGATAAAAGGAGAAATAGCTTGTGGTGTTTGATCTGGACACCTAACCGGCAGTTCGTCCTCAGACGTGGATTGGGTGTTAGTTCGAGCAAGGGCACGACGTTCCCTACATCTTTGCTTACTGGGAGCATCACCTTTATTATTGTACATCTGATTAATAGGATTAATACAACACAAAACATAGGGCGCAAGGGTCCTCTAATAGTAACAGTACACAGTAATTCAATGTTACGTGGTTGTTTATTGCGGTGTTTGGTCCCTGGGGAGTAAATACAATTATCACTAATACAGAATGCACAATTAAATTAAACTGTTTTACAAACAATTAAAATAATAATAAAAAATATAACATGAAAATCACGTAAACAAAGGGGGTCCGGTGAAGGCGAGCCTCAGGAAAGAAATCTATAACTCCACAACTTTACAGCGGCTAAATGTGAAAACTATACCAATTTAATTTACAGCGGCTAGATTAATTATGGGGGGAAGCTAATCAGGTACGTGACACGAAGCATTACCGCGGAGTCAAGGGACGTTGAATTGGATAAGGATTACTGGGTGAAGATGGGGTATACCTGTAGCCGTTGGACGTCTCACGTGCAGAGGTTTTTTTTTTTTGTGTGTGTGTAGAGAGAGAGAGTCTCTCTTGATGCGGGTTTAAGGTGCAGGCCAAGAAAGGAGAGTTGGCGGTAGGAAGTAGAGCAGCCCTTGGTCGGACTCGGAGAGCCTTCTACAAGCTGGGTGTAGGAGAGTCCTCTGCGGACTGGAGCGAGAGCAGCAGAATCCTTGCAGACTGAGAAGAGTCTTCAGCAGATTGGGGGTTGGGTTCGCGTCCTCTTTGGCCGCCGAACCCGGCATCACATCCTGGTGCTGGCTGCCGGGGCTGTATTTATACTAAATTTTCTCTATTCAGCAGTTCTTCAGGGTGCGGGGGGGGGGGGGAGGGTAGCATAGTCTCCCAACACGGGGGCGCATTTATCGGATTTATCGGGGGTGCATACACGCTGCGAGTTTCGTATCGCCCTGCGTGGAGGCGACAACAAATTAAAACCCTGTCCCCGAGGCGGCCCGGCTGACATCTCTCGTGATTGCAGGAATTTCTTCCAGGGGCCAGACACGAGTAATAGAATTTTCAATAATAATAATTCCAATCACGGTGGTGCCTTTTGCATGCATAATTCTGGACGGACACTGAGGATTGCAAATACGCACGTAATATGCAATGATGTGATCTGTCAACCAGACTTATGGGATTCTAAGCATGATACATTTAATTTGGATTGCCACTTATATATTCCGCCCTGGAGCGCACATGGCTCGTAGGTGGGGCGGAGTCGTCTGTAGAGTGCGCAGTCATGCTGCGCACAATTCTGGCACGCATCAATCGGCCACCTCTTGAGCGACGAAGACCCATCTCCGGTTCTACTACTATATTACCGATCTTGGAGGTGGAAGCCCCAAACATCGAACATCTGATGGGCTTCTAGGTGAGCCTCTTCGGTGTGTGTGTTGCCTTGAGTGAGTTGTGCTTCTGGGTGAGCACCTGCTCTGTGCAGGTTGCCCTCGAATGAATAGCGGGCGCCCGTTATCTGGGCTGCGCATAATATGTTTACAATCTCTGCGGCGGGTGAGAAACCTTCTCCTTCTTTCCCTCTTCGCTCTCTCTCCTTCCTCTTGGTAGCGGTCGGGTGTTGGAACGTGAGGCCATCTGCTGCTCAGCTGAGCAGTGCAGTCCCGTAGCGTTTTCGTTTCTTTTGCTTACCAAGGGAGGAAGCAATTTGGGAAGGAAGTTTGGAAACGAGCCGTTTTAGCACTAGGTCTTCCTAGTTGAGAGCAGAATTACACTGGCGTAATAAAGTGAAAGAAATTTATTTATACAGCGCATGTACAAATATGGATAAAAATATTTTTATTTTTATGTGAATATTTATTTTTCTGTTCTTGAAAAATAAAATTGGGTCCTTAAAGAGCAAGTTTTCATGCAGGAGTGGTATACTGTGAGTTGGGGTAACAAATCTCTTTACATTCTGGTGGTCGCACAGTATCCAGCATGTAGTTAAATGTATTAAAAAATTTTAATTAATTAATAAAATAAGAAAATTATTAATTACACATGTGGCATTAATGTTTCTCCCCTACATTCTAAGTGGCCATTGTATTATGGGAATAAGAACTGAAAAACACTCAAGTAAAACAAAATATTTTTGTCTTCTTAGTCTTGAGGTTTACGTACGTGGTGTAGCACAATTTTTTGGTGACATAGCAAACTTTGCTTTAAACATTTTTACAAAACACAGGACACTGAACATTACTCTTACGAAATAGGTTATGTACAACTTTCAAGCAATGGTTATAATATAAAACTTCATTATGAGTAATAATCACAAGTTCAAGATACTATTCCATGCTAATGGGTAAGATAATATTCCCTTATATAGCAGGATTGGTTCAGAGTGATTATTCTACACATGTACTTGTGTGAAAATTCTTTCTGGACAGGGTTATCATGCGACCAGAGTGCACAAACGTTTAGGTGTCTGCTCTGGGGCATGAACATCATGTAGGCGTAGGCCTCCATTTAACGTTACATGAAGGGGCTCAAGCATGTGAGCTAGTGAGAGTGTGGAATAGTGCATCACAACTCTGTTTGGGGATTTCACACAGAAGTGAAATAAATCAATGTAAACTGTGGAGGGGGGGGGGGGGGGGGAGACAGTTAGTAACCCATTATTACACTCTTACATGCTAACAATGGTTACACTTTGGCATGTATCGTACGTAAAAAATTAAATTATACATGCATAAGACTTAATCTATAAGATATCCGTTTCGAATTATTATAGTGGGATGTAAAATGCTTATATTTAATCGTCCTAAAATGGTGTACCGTAAAAGAGGTTATGTACAATATTATAGCTTTCACGCACTATACTGGCATGTTTTACTAGGAAAGTTAATAGGCAAATTAACACTAAATTAGGATTTCCTGGGTTGTCCTCGTGGTGGGAATAGAGGGCAGGTGAAACCGTGCGCATCATCCCCCCCTTGGCTCTTCTACCTCCCCTACTTCGTGGTGTAGTGCGAGTCGCAGCTGCCTGACCCCACCCGTAACATTCCTACTGCCTAATCCCGTAGTTGATGTTTCAACAGTGGGCTGTAGTGTTGTGAAACGTTCCAAAAATGCCGAAATGTGCAGTGTATGGGTGTACTAATCATTATCGGAAAACAAAGGAACTAATATTAAACCTACAGGTTCCCAAAACAACAAGAATTCCGAGATAAGTTGATTGTTGCCTGCAAGAGAAGGGATAACTTTAATGTTGACAGAGGTATAAATCATGTTTTTTCCTTATATTTTCTGCTGACCCCCATAGCGTAGTCGCACTGGTCTGCAGTGCAAGGGTTGTGGGTTAAAATCCTGGCTAGGGCCTAGGTGTTAAGTGTTGTCCATTATCGCGTTTCACCGTTATCTGCGCTAAAAACCTCACTGTTAAAGTGCCGTAAAACCCTCTCACTCACTCACTCACATATTTTCTAGGTTATAATTGTTGCGACAAACAGTGAAATGCTAAGCGTATATCCAAATAAATGGCTCTTGTAATAATTTACATCCACTGCAAACGTCCTTCCAGGAGACGTATTAACTTTCAGTAAACGTCTCCGGCTGTTCGGCAATATGATATTGTAGATAACGTAGAAATAACACGCTAACAATTGAAATGTCTGAACCGTCGTTCAAAAATGTGAAGTATTGTAAAGCGCTGACTTGCTGCTTCTGATCAGTAAATCAATTGTACTTGTTGGGTTCTTGGTGAAATTTAATTACTTTTCCAAGGCGCGTCACCTGAAAACATCTAAGATATTCCTGCATTATCATCTTTAGATATGACCATCATTAAAGATGGTATTTTCATATTTATTAACTTCTCATATAATAACAGAATGAGTCTGAGTTTTAATGCAGTGTGTGTGTACATTAGTTGCAAGGTAAGCTGCATTTTGAATCCAATAAGTTGTCAATTAGAGCATGTGGCCTTGTTTCTTATATATTTGAATAAGATGTCACATAATCTTGAAATTTTATATTCACCATGTGTGTGCAACATTACTATAACTGTGAGTTACGTTTTACCACTGCATTGTGTTAATTTGCACACAACTTATACGGGTAATTTTACTTTACTTCCCACTGCATTTTATCTCTTACACACTGTAACTTTTCAATGAAAAATATGCATGACATTAATTTTCTCAGTTTTCTTTTACCACTACATTAGGTTATTTTAAACATTTTATGTATGTGTAATTTTACTATTCTTGTTACTGCTTTCTACATTGGTAGGGTAAAAGTGCTGTTTCATTCCAATTAATTCTGTTTCAACATTAAACGCTATTTTCAAACCCATGTTACTGAAATCCTTCTTTCGTCTGTACGCATAAACATGGTGAATGATATTACAGCTAAACAACAGAACATTCACAATAAACTTTTCCATTTTGGGAGTAAAATTTGATTTGGCGACAAAAAAAAATCTGT
The DNA here is from genome assembly GCA_029891345.1 of Dryococelus australis. Classification (NCBI taxonomy): domain Eukaryota; kingdom Metazoa; phylum Arthropoda; class Insecta; order Phasmatodea; family Phasmatidae; genus Dryococelus; species Dryococelus australis. The sequence goes on along the minus strand of CM056995.1, from coordinate 12,765,094 downwards.
TTCGTAGTCCATTGTAGCAGTGATGGTTTTGTAGTGGTTAGTATTATGGTTCTGGTTATGTGTATGGTTATGTCAATTGTAGCACGGCGTTCAATTGTAGATGTAATGTTCGTAAGTTTGTCATTGGTCCATGTGGTTATGGTTCATACAACATGTGCTGCCGCACTGTGAACACACGCCATTGTACTGCTAGACTGCAACGCGCGTGACATCATAGGCTGCCTGCGCAGTAGCGTGCCAGTTCTGCCGGCCAGACGGTTTCACCTCCCCACTATTGCCACCACGGTTTGCCCTCCTAGTGAGGTTACAAGCTGGGTACATGCTTAAAGTTTACTTTGAATAAGGTAGTGAGTTGACTTCCTACGATACAAGATTTAGAGCACCTGTTACAATTATGCATGGGTTGGGGGAGGGGGCAGCCTGACTGGCTGGGGATGAGATTGCATTTCTCGTGGTTGTCCACGTAAGGGCATGTCTAACTCGCACTGAGAAGAGCTTATGCTTGCTGTTCTAGCGTTGGTACAGTTACATTTTACGGGATTATGCACAATTCTCAAAGCTTTCTAAACTAAGACACTGGGGAACACAAAACACTTCATCAATTCACTTGAATTCTACTATTAGGCGTTTCCTACTAAGGAAAATTTCTAGAATAATACTCTATGTGTAATGCTGTTATGTTAACCTTATGTACAAGGGGTAGAATTTCAAACTACCCTTATCTAAAAAAATAAAAAATTGGACTCCTCCTCCCTCTCCAATCTCCCCCCCCCCCTTTTTTTTTTTCCAAGAACATGGCTCGCTAGCTTCTGCCATGGAAACAAAGAGGACTTGGCAGAATTATCGACCAGCAACATCTCATCTAGATGTTATTTGAAGGGGGGAGAGGGGGGGAGGGAACACATCACAGTCTAGTTTGCGGCATGACAGGATATTGTTAGGCGGTAGAGGGGGGAGAGGGAGCAGGGTTTGACCTACACATAACTGAAGGGTCGCTAAGAGACAAAGAGAGAGAGAGGGGGGAGAGGAGTGATGTAAGAGCGAGAGATGAAACAGAATGTCCCACCACTTCACTTAACATCCCCGGACAATTTATTACTACCATTACCCCCTCCTCTTTTCTTTTCCGTGTATAGCATGAACCCCAGAAATATTTCCTTTATTTTGGGGAAAAAGGGTGCGCTATACAGAGTAAATACCACATTGGTTGTTATTTTTCTTTTTCTTTTAATGTGCGGCATATACAAACCAAAATACAGTAATTTTTGTGCCTAAAGAAAGTAAATAAATCTGACTTCATGTCTACAACCTATACTTAAGTATCGGCCTGATAACATACCTAATACAGATACATCGGAAAAAGGCAAAGTGTCCGACCGATACTTAGTATCTCATTTTTACTGAACCTACAAGTATTTGCCAAATAATTCATTTACAATCTAACATACAGTAGAATTCGCGCTGTAGCGAGCACGGCAACTGCAAGAACACAGGTATAACGAGGTCTTTTTGGGGAACCGTCAAAATATTCCATGAAAAATTGTAATTTTTCGAGATGAAACATACGGCTATATCATGTGGAGCAGGTTTGCGGCAGGACTCGTGACCATGTGAAGCGCGCTTTTGTTATCTGTCTGCCGTAACTCCACTCCCTCGCAACGCCTCCGCGTGCCACTCTCATGTGTGACATTCTTCCGCCTTGCCTTCTAACCGCCCTCTTTAACAAACCAAGCACTTTGTTCAATAAATAGAAGCCCGCTCTTTCTACTTGACCCCTTTTCATGAACCAGTTGCGCTTTTCCGTAGTCATTCACGGTTATTATGCTATCAACTGTGTTTTGTTTCAAACAACTTGGCGTACATGGGTCGAACGTTATTGTTAAATGAAAACAAATTTAATTTAAACATAACAGTCCAAACGATAGCTGGAATCGAATACAGATACATTTTAACAGACTTCCACCCGTTTTTTTTCATACTGTCGCATACCAATTAAAGATAGAGACACAACTACTACTACATTTTATCGCTGTGCTTTAACAAACGTAATTTCAATCCATTTTGATAAGTTTTCTTGAATCTTTGCTGGTTTTGAGTAAGTCTCGCACCATGCTGGTTTTGTTAGTTGAAAACTGATAATTTTCCAGTGACTACCATATTTACTGGCATAATTCTCACGCTGGCAATAATGTCGCATCAGCAAACTGCTAAAATCAAAATTTCATTTTTCACTGCATCAAGATTCAGTTAATCCAAAATTCATAAAATTGTGATTCGGGTAATAGACACTAATGAAAAAGTGATCCTATTTATTTCCCATCAATTCCTGTGTTAACACTAGTAACTTGGTCAAGTAAAGTATTAATACTTTTGAGTGTGTTACTGAGTACCTTTATGAAAACTGCTGAAAATGCAACATTAGAATGCTTGAAGCCAACAGTTATATATAGTTTGCTGCAATGTTATGACATCTGCATTCTTTGAAAGTTCCACTGCCAACAGTTACAATGATGTTCACTGCAACACAATAGTATTATTTCAGCAGCAGTCACAATGTTCATTTATAAATACGGCTGTGAAATCCTGCTCGGTGAACACATAATGGGAACCAAGTACTGTTAAATCAACTGCTGATGGCAACAGTCAGTGACAACACATGCTCGGTGCCGCGTACCTGCAGGCCTCAGCTGAACACCTCGCATTGGTGCGAGATCATAGTCTCCAATGCGCAGATCTCGTACGTCATGCCCGGCAGCCCCACACACTTGCTGAGGTCCCGCGGGGGCGGCATCAGTGTAGGGGCAAACACCGTGCTCAGGTTGTGCGACGTCATCTTGTTCACACTCTGGTGCTCTGCCACTCTACACCACACCAGGCCATAAACATTACTTATAATGAAAAAAAGCAAGCACACAAGCATAGATACACAAATTACAAATACATCACAATTATCATATTTATCCATGTACCACTCACACATTTTTTTAGGGATTGCGAATGTAAATTTTTGTCAGAAATGAAAATGAAAAATATGTTATGAACTTTCGTGAAAAAGAAACAAAATCGAAAAATAATTTCATAATAGCTTAGTCTTAATGAAAATTTTACAAATTTCATAACATTTTAGCAATTTATTCATTATAACAAATTTGTTGCAAAACCAAACCACTTTTGATGCTGATTACAGGTTACCTGTCAAGCAAGTTCTGTGGTTGGCTCAGTTGCCAGTCACTGGCCTTCCACCTATGTGGTCCCCGATTCAATCCCATTCCCCAGCAGATGGGATAGTGGTAGTCACTACAATGGTGTGGGGCTTTTATCGGGGCTCTCCCATTCCCTGCCCCATCTTCATTTCACTGCATCTCCACCCCCAACTTGTATTGCCTCATCCATTCTTAAGGCTAGTCAGAGTAAGTGGTATGTACCTCGGAAAGGGCCGCCAGTTGCAATTAGCACTATCCTCCTCTCATCCGTACGTGACCTCGCCTCAGGTAGGAACCACATGTGAATGTTCATTTTCATCTGTTAGATGACTAGACATAAAGGATAAAGTAGGTAGCGATACAAACATTGGTGAATGAAACAAAGACCAGGTGTGGATGACAAGGCAGGCACCACATATGCACACCCACCTGGCCAGGTGCTCCATGAGGTACTTGAGTGTGTTGAGGTGGGCGGTCGGCAGTAGCGTCAAGGCGTCCTTAATGCCCTTCTTCTGGTCATCCAAGCACTTGCACTCTGTGGACATACACAAGCCACCACAGCTTGCAGCACCACACGGTGACTTCACGTACTCAGTCCACACATCGCTATAGGCTGCTCATGGTAGGCTGAGCATTTCTGAAAGCCCTGATTAAGGCAGAGCCCTGTCTGGAGACACTTTCATGTTCCACGTTTTATAGCCAGAAAGCAATGAGTGATACTATCATGTGCATCACGTGTGTCATTGTAAGTGCAAGGCTCTGAAATGGCGTGCAGTGTTCTCGCCATGCTATATGTACCCGCGCGACTGTAATCTGTGACCCTACAGTTATATTGGCGAAAAATCTGCAGCATAGTTCAATAAAGACCCTTATCACAGTTTCGCTCATGTCCAGGTGGTATGTTTTAAATTACAGCTGTCTGAAAAAAACAGATTTTAACAATATTGGAGGGCTCAATAAATAATATTTGTTTAGACCTGAGCGATGCTAAAAAAAAGGGAGTTAGACGTTTGTTCACTAAAGGTTATATTCAGAGCTTATTGGTGCCATGAATTGTGGGAATTATGACAATGGAAAGCAGTGAGAGACAAGATGGCAGGCAGTTAACTTCATTTGTCTATGTGTGCAACTAAAACTGAATTCGCGATTTGACAAAACCAGAAATAAAATGTATTTACAAAAATTTTTTGGTCCTCCAGGCTGAAACGAGAATTTAGAAACCAAGAATGAGTGTTTATTTCTGTGAAACGAAGAAATAGTAAAGTTGTGAACAATCACGTGTTTGTTTTGGTCATTATGGCAGTATCAAGGACCAATTTGCGACTTATAATCTTCAATTATTTTACGGACAAAGTAACTGAAGTAAAGCGCCATCTAGATGAAGACATTAGTGATCTGAAAAAATTAGAAGTTTGCTATTGCATTCGAGGAAATGTAGGAAAAAAAGGGATGAATTTTTTGCGAACTATTCTGCGTTGTGTGCAGTCCTGCCGAAGGCAGAGAAAATAACTACTCAAGACTGAAGGAAACTTTTATGATATTTGAAAAACATTTCACGCACCTTCAATCATGCATAATAGATTTACAGTCAGATCATTGGACTTAACAACTTGTACAACAGTTCCATGTGCAATGTTGCCACCGCTTCCCCTGCCGGTGTTTGCAGGCAGTAGAGCCGAGTGGGTTTGTTTTCGAAACTGTTCAGATCTATTGTTCATCAGGATACATAGCTAAGTAAAAGTGCACAAGCTGCATTATATATTAGGTTGCTTGAAAGACGAATGTAGAGAGCTGCCACACTTACCAATGAAAATTATTATGACATTGTGGGGCTAAGAGTGCCTTCAGAAAACAAATTCCTTGTGATTTGAAGTCATTGAGTTATGAGGAGATACAATCTGCAATGGTTTAGAGGGAATTCAAATTCTGGAGCGCAATGAGAGTCAGTAGTCTTCGGCATCTGCAGCCATTCCTAGATACCTTCGGAGTCATCAGAGTGGGTGGGCGGCTATGAGTTAGCAACACTCTTTAGTGAAAACACAGCAGTTTTGAACTCCAGACTATTGTGTCCCCTTTTGACAGACCCCTCTGAATTTCATGTCCTCACTCCAAGGCAATTTTTAGATTGGTGCTCCCTTTATTGGGATACCAGAACAAGACCCCTCTCACATTGTGGAGAATTGTCTCGATTGATGGCAAATGGCTCACAAAGTTAAAACAGTGCATCTGGAAACGATGGAGCACCCAGTATCTCCATACACTTCATAAAAGAACTAAATAGAATGTTGCAACTCCCAACGTAGAAGAAGACATGCTCGTCCTGGTAAAGAAGGTGTCAGAGTTGTGACTCTAAGATCTCCCAATGGTGAACTTGTTAGGTCTGTTTCGAAGATAAGTCCATTGCCACTAATCTAAATGTGTATAGCCTATTCACGGGAAAGTGAGCACTTTTTAAGGCCCTGCTAAATTTTTTCTATAACTAAATTTATATATTTTTACCAGTTTTTAATATAAATACTACCATGTGACTAATAAACACAATCTATAGTCCATTCCCCATTGGAAGCAACTTTCTCCGAGCCCTGCTAAATATCTCCTTGCAGGCTCGTTTCGTATCCTTCGCCAAATGTAAACAAACATTGCCATGTGACATCTGTCAAAATCAATTTACTTTCCATTGTGTGTGCGTACAGTTCGTATACTTTTGCTACACCTAAAAATAAACATTGAAATGTGACTTCTACTTTTATACCTGGCAAATGTGTTGTTTAATGTTTACAGCTTTTCAAAGAATTCTGTAATATTCCAAAAACCATTCCGTACGAATATTCACAGTTTAGGGCTCTAACATTATTTAGGTCAGCTTTATGACGTTTTAAAACTGCCTGAATTGTCGACAGTGCTTACGGTCATTTTACATTAACATATTGGTTTTCCACGACATAGCACAATACATGTAATATAAGTTTGTATTTTGCCATGACTGTGTTTAACACTGTTAACTGTGAAATAAGGGGCTGTACTAATTATCCTTTTGCTATTGATATGTGTTCGGTTATTTCTTTAAAAGGATGACTTCAGTTGGAATAAATATTAAAATGAAGGAAGAACCAGTCAAACGAAAAAGGCACATTAAATTCAAGCACAAAACTCATGTACCTCATTTTTGTCATACAAACTTAAAAGATAACGGTGAATATGCACACAAATAAGCATACAGTAACTTTTATCCCGTTCATACTTCTACGTATTGCTACTTACTGCTTATTAGGTTTATTGAAATTTATAGTGCTGGGCTAAGTATTTTTCTTCTGGAATTGTGGCAAATTACATTATACGACTGTGTTTCAAACCCCTCAGGGCAAAGGTACAATGTTGTGACAAACAGACGTGGATGTACATAAATAACTTTGTCATAAAAACAGTTCACAGTTAAAATGTATAAATAGTGCTAACCAAATATTTGAAATCACGCACACACAGGGCCAGCGTACCGACCACGATGCACAAAGGCACGCCATTTCACAGACACAATAATCAACGAAACACACGTCACAGTACATTTATTAATGCCGTGGAAACACAGATTTATCACATCGTAACTTGCCAAGGTAGGTTTAAAAAATACAAAGTCTACAAACGTGATGTGGTAATATGAAGTATTTTTGGAGTAAGAATAATTTACGCTTCGTTTGGCAATAAGCAACACGCCATGTCATGGCTCGCCACTTATGCAAACTTTACTAGGTAACTGCCCCGCCATCATATCAAAATATATTCAAAAACGTATTAAAACATTAAAATCTCTTTTCAGTTGTAAAGTACAAATTCAAAAATCATTATTTTGCTGTGCTGAAATATGATGCAATTGAAAAGATGTATAATTTCTTTACTTACTAGCGAAGTGAAAAAAAAGAGAGAGGGGGGGAGAAAGGGGGTAGAGAGGGGGGAGAGGGGGAGAAAGGGGTAGAGAGGGGGAGAGGGGGAGAGGGGGGAGAGGGGGAGAGGGGGAGAGGGGGAGAGGGGGGAGAGGGGGGAGAGGGGGGAGAGGGGGGAGAGGGGTGGTGGGAGAGGGGGAGAGGAGAGGGGGAGAGGGGTGGAGAGGGGGGAGAGGGGTGGAGAGGGGGGAGAGGGGTGGAGAGGGGGAGGTGGAGAGAGGGTGGAGGAGAGAGGGGTGGAGAGGAGGGGGGGAGAGAGGGGGGAGAGAGGGGGGAGAGAGAGGGGGAGAGAGGGGGAGAGAGAGGGGGAGAGAGAGGGGGGAGAGAGGGGTGGAGAGAGGGGTGGAGAGAGGGGGTGGGAGAGGGGTGGGAGAGGGGTGGAGAGAGGGGTGGAGAGAGGGGTGGAGAGAGGGGTGAGAGAGGGTGGGAGAGGGGGGATGGGAGAGGGGGGGGGGGGGGGGGGGAGGGTGGAGGGGAGAGGGGTGGTGGAGAGGGGGAGAGAGGGGGGGGGGAGGGGAGAGGGGGTGGGGGGTGAGAGAGGGGGGAGAGGGGGGGGGGGGGAGGAGGGGGGGGAGAGGGGGGAGAGGGGGGAGAGGGGTGGAGAGGGGGAGAGGAGGGGGGAGGAGAGGGGGAGAGAGGGGGGGGGAGAAGGGGGAGGAGAGGGGAGGGGAGAGAGGGGGAGGAGGGGGAGAGAGGGGGGGAGGGGGGGGGGGGGAGGAGGGGAGAGGAGGGGGGAGGGAGGGGAGGGGGAGAGGGGGAGAGGGGGAGAAGGTGGAGGGGTGGAGAGGGGGGAGATAGGGGAGATGGTGAGGGGGGATGAGGGAGTGATAGTGAAGGGGGGAGGGGGAGAGAGGAGGAGAGAGGGGAGAGTAGTGGGGGGTGAGGGAGAGGGGGTGGTGGGGAGGAGGGGGGGTGAGATAGAGAGAGCGACAAGCCTTGCCAGCACAGTTTTTTTTTCAGTTGCTTTCTTGCTCGATAAAACAACACTGTACCATTATGGCCTACTCACAATATTTTACGCTATATTTAAACTGTAAAATGAGATATTTTGCCATCAGGGCTACCTAAATATTTAAATATTTCCATAGGCAGTGCTTAATTTTCAAATAGTATACTAAAAAGCTAGGTTAAAATAATATTTTAACTGTGAACTATTTCTCACAGGTTGTTGCCAACACGTTGCTGCTCTCGCTGTTCTTAATTCATATTTAAAAAAGAAATAAATATTACAAGTTATAGAAGATATTAAGGTAAAGGTGCATTTATTCAATAATACGGTACTCTTTAACCACAGTGTTATATGTGGAATACAGGTTATTGAAAAAACAGGATGACATGTTATGCCTAGAGTGTTTTTTCAAAGGTTGATTTTCATAAGTCGCTTCCAGTTAGGAATGGACCACTATACACATTTCACCAGTCCCAAAAATCAATGTCTGAAGCAGCCACAAAATATATTTATTAGTGAATAAAAAACATTTGGAAGGGCCTTAAAAAGTGTTCACTTTAACGTGAACAGCATATATCTGTAAATATAGGAGACAGTATTATCATGTTCCATTGACTGTTGTAATCTTTTGTCTTACTTTGAAAGTTTGTGGTAGCATTTGTTGACTTGTTAATAGTAAAATGAAACATTTTCCAGCAGGCAGTATGTTCAGGCCTGAGTGATGCTAAAAAAGCCAGAGTTAGACCTTTGTTTACCGAAGGTTGTATTCAGAGGTTATTGGCACCAGGAATTGTGGGAATGAAGACAATGGAAAGCAATGAGATACAAAATGACAGGCAGTTAACTTCGTTCATGTGTGTGTGCAATTAAAACAGAGTTCATGATTTGACAAAAACAAGAAATAAATAGTGTTTACAAACAATATTCATAGCATACATATTACAGAATCTAGAAAGTACCAATCCCTCCTCATCTAAGGTATGTTTTCTTTTCATACGTACACATAGTGGGGTAAGAGTAATACTTTCTTTAAAAAAATATATATATATATGCAAGATAGATTCCCCATGCATGACCGCCATTTATTTCACGACTTGGCCTTACTCGACCACTTCCCAGAACCACCAAATCCCACGTGCAGCTAGCCTGCGCCGATGCCACGGAGTGGCAGTAACCAGAGGCAGTCTGTCACCCATAGTACTCAGGGCATCCACGGCGCTGCTACATACGCCACTGCACTGAGTTGCAGGCCCAGTGAACTGCAACTGTGCTTCATCAGTCATAACAATACTCCTCTCTCCTACAAGCTCACAACACAACGCCAACACTTACAACTAATTTACTTAAGTTTCTACCAACTTAACTGACAACTTGCATGCCAGTGTGCATGGCAGCATGTGTTCAGTTATCAAGCCGTGATATTTTCAAAGGTTGGTTTACAAAGTGCTCACTTTACCATGAACAGCTTATAAATACAGTAACATGCATATTTTAAAGTGAAGAAGAAGTCACAATAATCACAGCATGACGTGCACAACAAAAGACACATACGAGCAGCACTGATGAGGGCTGGGTGCGCGTCGAAGGTGATGAGAGGGATGGGTAGCAGTCGCAGGTACAGCTTCAGGGTGCCCGCTATCACGTTGATGTTGTCATACACCTCCGGGCTCACATCCGTCTGTTCCCCGTCTGCAACCACACCGTCCCCGCCCGTCAGACACTCACATAAGTACACAATTCCCCCCCCCCCCCCCTTTTCGCAGACACTTTGGTTAGCCCCACACGCAACTTGCAAAAGGAAGTTACACAGTACACAAATATTTATGTCTTCAGAAAAAGGTGATTTCAACGATAGGCAATGTCAGCAAACAAATTTAGTATACATAAAATTGTATTTTGAACAATACTCATGTACCAGCATCATGCAAAATTAATCATACTGCAAAACACGTAAAATCCGGTAGACCACCCAGCCGCCATATTTCCCTCCTTCACATTTCTCCTCCAACCACAGCCAAGCAGCTGTGTGGCAACGGCTACATTGAAGAGTGGATATTGACCCCCCCCCCCCCTTGGAGTGAATTGGGGGGGGGGGGGTAAAGGGAGTGACAAAGGACCCAGTCATGGAAGAGAGAGTGGTCCAGGAAAAAAAAGCCTCCGCAGGGTGGCCCATAAGCATTTAAACCAAGTGATAAGCTATTCATTTGTTGAAATGTAGTATATGTTGACAAATTTCTGAACATGTTTTGGGGGAAAAAAATTTTTTTATGCCAATATCTTGTAAATAAGCCGCACCCCACTTTTTGTAAAAATGTGCAGTCTATACACGTCACAATACAGTATTATGCCATGTAAGAAATATTCCCTCTTAACATCAGAAAGAAAAAGTGTTATATTTTGAATAAACCTCAAATGAGTTGTCAGAAAAATGTTCACAAGTACAGTTTTTTGATACCTATTTGTGATTTGGTCACTGCAGCAATAAACAAAAAAAAATCTCATAACTTTGTTGGGATCTTCACACATGAAACATTCGAACAGACATCTTTAAATTAAAGATGACCATCTCCTAATTACCACGTGGTAATGGAAAGAAGAAAAAGTCAGCAGTACTGTGAACACAGGGAACAACCACACTTCTGTGTGCAGCAAACTCTTCTTCAAAATAGTTTAAAAAAGAAGTCCCATGACTTCAGGTGGTGCCGCGGAATTTGTTGATACAGAACGTGGCCATCTTTAGATCTTATGTATGGGCCTACAAGATGAGCAGTATCTTCATGGAAAAAAAAATTGGTACATTAAAAACATGACATCCAGCAGGTATCGATACAGAGAGGTGTCTATAATTAAAAATTGAGTTGTTCCGATACCATGTTTACAGATACAGATACCCCAATACCAATGCCCTTCACACTGAATTTTAGAAAAAAGTATTACTGTTAATAATACATTAAAAACATTTCTCCTAAACTCACATTAAAAACATTTCTCCTAAATTTATTTAAATAAAGAAAATAATGTCTTAAAATACTGTATATAATTTATTGTAATCTGACACAAAATGCAAGCTGACCTAAAATTTTCAAACCCTCTGAAAATGCAAATAATATGACACCAAATGCAAGTCAAATTTTGAATGTCCCGCGCATACTATCAGTTAAAAGCGCACGGATAAGTTATCGATTGTGCAGTGTCATGTCTGTTGGTTTACGTGGGGGGGGGGGGGGATGACCTCTCCACGCCGCTACCTGTTGGAGACACCTTGCACTTGTAGCAAATGTTTGTCTTTTAAAGTAACTAACCATATTTGAGTGCAAAGAAAACTTGTAATTTTGAGACAGAAATGAGGCGATTAGAACTGATTTCTTCATTGTCTTTAATAATTAATAATTCAAAACCACGTCCTCTGATTTTCCCTGTCATGAGTTACACTGCGCTCGGCTCGGTGCTTACCTACCTATTATTAGATGGTAAAAGGTGTTCAATAGGCACTTACATATTATCAATTTATTGTAAGATGCATGTCTATTAAAATTAATTAATATAAATCCTCTGATTTCCCCACAAGAAGTTACTGAAAATGAACACTCATAATACAAGTCGCTCTATGTTCAAACAATTTTTTTCTCACAAGTGGCATTATATTATATTCACGAAGATGCTGCCCTTTGAGTTAAATAAATGTTAAGTTTTAAAGTCATGTTAATTTTAGGCCAGATACAATAAAACACCAACCTTACCAGATAAAACAACCTTAAAACACAAAAGAAAACATCTTTACAAATAATAATTCCTTGTTAAAATGTTTTGCGTAACATTTTCAGGTGAAACCATTTGCTTTGAAATACAAGTGATGTTAGGTGCAACTATTTTGAGCGACGCATACTGTATTTACTTGTGTATAGCGTGCACTGATTTTTGCAACAAGTTCAAGGTAAAATTTTTTAAAATAAGATTGCAATAAAAAATTTGTATAAGTATGGAACAAATTATTGATTTTTACATTAATGTGTGGTGATTGTGATATGTTTGGAGACTACTTTAATTAAATAACTTGGGTGCAAAAGGCCAAAATAAAAAAAAATTCCCGTAACCTCATGTTCCTACTACTCAACATTCCCCGATTCGTTTTTCTTTTTTCTCCTTTCAGCAAGCAGTGACCGGCTCTCTTTTTTTGCAGTGCTAGAATATCACACTACCCTCATCTAAAAAAAAAAGTGTCCCCTCGGCCATTTCCCCCCCCCCCCCCTCCTCCTTTTCTAGAACATGGTCCTTTCCACGAACATGGCTCCCTAGCCTCTGCCATTGAAACAAAAGAGGGATGGCGGAATTAACGACCGGCAACATCTGGGTGTTATTACAAAGGGGTGGGGGGCCGTAAACAAAAATCGGATTATAGGATGGCAGACGAAGTACTGCGTAGCCATGATTTCCCAGTAGTCTGTCTACCGAGTACTGCACTTACCGAGGTTTGTGTTGCCTTATGAGGTCATACAAAGTTGGTTTTAGCATGTCGCTAGTAAACAAAATATTCTCCTTACCTGACCACTGCTGCATATCCATCTTAGTTGAGCTGGAAGTAGGTGTTTTGTTTACCTTTGCATTGTAATAGGGAGCACTATCTATCACAACAATACTGTCAGGTGGAAGATTTGGTATTAATTGCTCGTTAATTCATTTTTCATAATTTCCTTTATTCATATTTTTGTGATAATCCCGTTGTCTGATGTGACTTCCATACTGCAAGAGCGTTAGGGACAAAACCGTTTTCGCCTCCTGCATGAATCATTATTAACTGCTTACTTTTTGCCACAGGTGCTAGCAGACAGTTGGAAGACATGACACTCCACATTTTATTTTTCATATGCGATGATAAAATGTACGACTCATCCATGTAAATAATTGTAAGTTTCTCATTTCTATATCGCCACATACTCTTCAGATATTTTATAGGTTTTTGCAGAATATCTGATTTTTCTATTAAAACCAGGCGTTGAGATTTTGTTTTTTGCAGCCTAAATCCTAGCTTCTTCAAAGTCGTTCTTAAAGTTGAATTACTTCCTTGGGAATTTATGTCATCATTTAGCTTAAGTCTTAAGAGTTTCGACAGTCGGCACATGTTTTTCATTTAGGTATAAATTGTAAACAGAACGTTGTACCACAGCTTCGTTGAAGGTATCAAGGTAGTATTTAGAAGTTCTCTTCCGTTTCTCGTTGGGTGTTGAGAAAGATGTTCCTTCACCTGCTTCTTTCTGATTAGCTTCCCTCTTAATTTGTTGCACTGTGGTTCGAGACACACCCGTCGCCTTAAATGTTCTCAGCTGTGCTTTCTCAAGTCGAATGGATGGTTCCCTCAATCTCGCTTTGTTTTCCATGAACTGCAGAACATTGTAAAGAACACTGACTGCAGAAGTGATGAACTTCACACACACCAACCTCGGAAACAAACTGTAAAGAAAAGCATGTCTTAAGTAAGATGGATGTGCTCGCAAAACCTACGTCTGCTTCAGACTCGACAAAGGGAATACATTTTCACTCGGTATAGTAGCTGCAGCCGTACTGGTGTCAAGTATGCCTTATCATTCTGCGGCTTTGCCTCCTCCTGCATGACTGATACTGTTACATCCATTTGTAACGGGCGGCCAGGCTCGGAGTTATTCTGTATCTAGTATACACATAACTGAAGGTTCGCTGAGTGAGAAAGAAAGAGAAGGGAGAGGAGTGATATAAGAGTGAGAGATGAGACAACAGACAGTTCCGCCACTTCCCTCAATATCTCCGGACAATTTAAGGCTAATACTCCCCTTCCTCTTTTTTTTCAGTGTATAGGATACACCCAAGAATTTTCTTCCTTTATTTTGGGAAAAATGGTTGCGCTATACACGAGTAAATATAGTATTTGTTTGTATTTTCCTTTTTCTTTTAATGTAATAAACCGAAATACGGTAATTTCTGTGCCATACCCAATACAGATACATAGGGAAAAGGTAAAGGATCGGCCGATACCATACCGATACTTAGTATCGGAACAACTGTAATTAAAAAGTACATAATGGACTGTACCTTACCTCTGTCAAGAGCCATCTTGAGCGTTTCTATCTCCTCAGCAAAGCCAGACACACGGTAGAGCCCCTCTGTGTCCAGCCCTCGCCTCTCTATCTCCTCCACGCACTTGTCAACGACGAAGGGGCGTGGGGTACGGTGGGCCTTCACCAACGTCGTCAGGTCTATGCCAAACACTCCACGCAGCTGCTTTAGGTCGGGGCAGCAGTCACACGGCACCTTCTCCGAGCACTTGTTGTGCGCGCTGAAACCACAGTCTGCAACAAACATTCATGGTAGAGTACGCATGTCTATTGTGCAACTACAACCCACTTCCTGCCCACACATTACAAACCTGAAATGTTTTTTTTTTTTTACTTCTAGGGCTGTCAAAATCACATGACTTAATGCAACTGGGATTTATTCAAGTTATACTAAATACCATGTTTACCCACATACCACCCACCTCTGTGTAGACCAGCAACCTGCAAATTGATTATCCTCCTACGAAAAATATTTTTACATATTTAGTTCCAGAAACTTTTGTTTCAATGCACAGCTATGTTGCACAAGCTATACGTAAGTGTACATTACAAAACTAAACATTGTACATGCTACACTGTGGTACAGTATCAGAGTTGTGAGAGCCCTACCACCTTCAAGCAATAACTCAGAACTCAGATTCTGAGAATTAGCTCATCAATTTATAACAAAATCCCGGCAGTCCCCAGGCCTCAACATAAGATAATCACATCTCCAAACCACATTCATCAGCTATACCATCAAATTTTCAATTTTCACGCCCCACCCTAGTTTGCCACTTGGCCACTAGGTTTACTACTAACAGCATCCTTCCATCATATCGCAGTGTCCTACAACTCGCTGCTTGATGAAGCGGTTTAGCCAGCAAAATGTTGCAATTGCACAGCCACGAGAAAAAAGTAACATCCTTCTTTATGTATGTGTGCCTGTCAACAAGTATTAGACTGCGAGTGCTTTAATTCCTATCCTTTTATATATTTTTGGTAGCCTAGTGACTTACATATAACTGTAACTCATGATAGATTTTAATGGTTTGATTCAGTGGCAGATTATATTCAGAGCAATATAGTGTTAGTATGCAAGTATTTATCGCCATGTCTTAGTAATTTTTATGATTATAAATTGCAGACAAAAAAATTTTTCTACCAATTATTTTTATTAGAGTGAGGTGGTGATATTCCTCTAGCATTGTTGTTATGTTTTCTTTCTGGTCTTCAACAGAATAATATCACTCTGGCCTTCAACAGAATAATATCACAACAGCTTCAGCAGTGAGCAGTCAGTCAGCTCGGCAGGACACCCACCTTCGCACTTAACGCCCTGAGCAGTGAAGCCCCAGAGGAAATTTCCGCAGAACTCGCACCAGTTGAGGCCCTTGAAAGTGTGCACACGGAAATTGTGGGGCTTGTCGTAGTCGTCAATGGATGTGGGAGATGCATTTCCGGCGTCCTCCTCCACGTGTGCCGGGGGCAGCGAGTTGAGCCGCCTCTCGCTCGCTGTCCAACAGGCGGAACGTGCTCGACAACTCCGGCCTGCAAGCCCAGCACACTCTCCTCACCTCCGAATACACCACACAAACCTTTCATCATCACTAGTATAGTAAATAACAGTACCTTCTAAAGAAATTTTCATGGTTAATAATCCTGAATTTTTCATTTACTTGAAAAACATTATGAGACAGTTTTCCTGTATTTTATAATTGGTGCTTTTTAACTTTGTTGTCTTTATGTTTTGTGTTTACTGGGGAGATGTTTATAGTCCATGGTCCATTACTTCTTGTGTATGTTGAGCTACAATGTAAATGGTAACTTAAAATGTGTGTGGGGCATAAATTACTTCGATAAACATTAAATGTATTTTCCAAGTTTCTTGAAGCAAAAAATGAAGAGTCAAGGAAGGGCAAGCCTACATAAATGTTTGCAATGACCTTATGGGCAAATATTTTATAAAACTGACGTATTTCTGTTGAGATATTTCTGACCATGTAAATATTTATACTTTGTCGTGGCACAAGATCTTACACATAATAAATGCACCATTTTAGGAAAATAGTTGCTCACAAAGATGTCGAAAGCAGTCATCTAGGATTACCATTTATTAGTTATTCAATGCCGACTTCCAAAATCCAGTGAATTTCAATTGATGTACTTAGAGCTAATTCATGTTGCACGCCCTCTTAAAATAATTCCCCTACGCACTGTTTTCCCGAGCACCAGCTTCTAGCCCTGTGAGAAGGTGGTAGCACACACAAGGGGCAGCATCACTCCAGAGTTAAGTGGTAGTAGTCTCTGATCACGATCACCTTGCCAGCGACGTGAGCCAAGTGTAGGGGTGTACAGTACCTGGTGTCTGCAGACTTGCGCATGGAGCGGGCGATTACGGCACGGCGCTTGAGGCGGTTGAGGGTCATGTAGGGGCTCTTCTCGTAGGAGCTGAGCGTGGGCAGCTGCTGGACAAAGGAGCCAGCCTTCTCCTCTATGTAGAGGGTTACCAGGCCATCTGCCACCAGCTCCCTCACCGAGTCAAACCTCTTGTCCTTGACGTAGTGCTGCCCATCGTAGTAGAGTTTGTAGTGCTTCACTTGCCCACTGAACCTGTACACGCACCACATGTGCGAGCTTATGTATCATGAGAGGGAGAATTATTTATTTAGGTGCAGTTTGAATGTCTAGTCGAAAGAAGGCTCATCAGAGATGGAACTTAGAAATTATTTAGAAAACCACACAAAATGAAAACTAGAATGGCCAGAGGAGAAATCTAACCAGAATCATTTTGAGCACAAGTCCAGTGTGTTACCACAGAGCCACATTGTTTTCGGTGGGACGAGAAAAAAAATGGATGCTTAAGAACAGAACAATGGGGTTAATGGGAGGAGGAATTGGATGAAGAGGAAGGGAAAGGAGAAAAGAAAATAGCAAAAAGGAAAAATAAGAGGGAGATGGAAATGAAAGTGAGAAGAATGCAGATGGGAAATACAGGTGAAAAAGGTAGAGAACAAAAGGAAATGAAGGTAAGAGAGGTCGAAAAAGGGGAAGATGTAGGTGAGAGAGGAGGAGAGAAGGAAACTGGAGGTGAGAGAGGAGAGAAGAAGGAAACTGGAGGCGAGAGAGATGGAAAGCGGGGAAATGGCAAGACAGGGGAAATGGCAAGAGAGGAGGAAAGAGGGGAAATATAGGAGAGATAGGAGATGGAGAAATGATGGTGAGTGAGTGAAAAGATTTGGACTGCTCTTAACATCGAGGTCTTGAGGACCGATGAGGGTGATTGAGGTGAGTATGGAACAGCGCCAAAATGAAAGAGCAGGGGGAAACCGGAGGTACCTGAGAAAACCCACTGACCACTGGCATGATTCCCACATGCTAAAATCCGGAGTGACCCGGCTGGGGATTGAACCCGGATCGCCTTGGCGGGAGGCGAGCAAGCTAAGTGCTCAGCCTCCGCAGCCCGGGAAATGATGGCGAAGTGGAGAGGAAGAAAGGGGGAAATGGGAGTAGGATAGGTGGAGAGAGGAGATATGGCAGTGAGAGATGTGGAGAGAGGAGGAATGGGTTGAGAGTAATGACAAAGAGGGAAAGAGTGCAGAGATGGAGACAAATGAAGTGGAGAATGTGAGCAAGAAATAAAGAATGGAAACAAAAGAGGAAAAACTGGGACACTGGAGTTACGTTAATTTATATTGAAAATGCTAGCATGATCTTGTTGTAAGTATGTATACATAGTAGTAATGTTACTTTAATTTAATTTACATTGAGAAAACAAGAAGTGTTTTTACATTAAGCATCTAAAATTATATATATAATTATATAAAATTTATATATGTGAGAGAGAGAGAGAGAGAGAGAAAGAGGGAGGGAGGGAGGGAGGGAGGGAGGGAGGGAGGGAGGGAGGGAGAGAGGGAGGGAGGGAGAGAGAGAGAGAGGGGGGGAGGGGGAGATATTATATATATATATTTATTTATATATCTCTGTGACAAAAACATATTATTTTCATTCATTAAAACTGATAGTAAAAGGAATCTCTGGAGATATGGACCTAATAATATTGCAAGAACTTCGGTAACAAAATAATTGGTTGCTATTAACAATCACAATCACTGCAAATATACTATTTTGTTTTCTGGTTTTAATTCCTCATGGTTAGCTGGACGTAACTGAACTATCTGAGAATATCACTTTTAAAGGAACAAAAGAAGGGAAAGGAAGGGAATTTCCCCTCCTAACAGTTTAACCTTCCGAATAGTATTGAAACATGATGTGTCGCATTATTGGTATTCAGACGACCTCAGCTCCATCCTGATGTTTAGCATTGTTAAAAAAGGAGTATATTCTACCGTTTCCCCCCCACTTGAGCTAAGATTGTACTGCCTACTTTTTAGCTTGTTTTATTCACCGGCCCACTGTAACTATGCATGCAGGACGAGTTCATTTCTCCACCACTAAATAGCACTAGTTGTATTATCATTCGTTTTTGCTTCTCTTCCTCCAGCCGGCCAGTGATGTCACAGACAGCTGTCAGCCATACCATTGCTACACCCCCCCCCCCAATTCTGTGACTACCCCCTCATCCTCATAACGCCAGCCAATCAGCTGCAGGCACCAGCCAATTTTTAGTATAAAAGGAAGTCTTGTTCGCACCTGCCGGGACATTAGGCATTTGGTTTTTGTTTCTAGCAATTGCTGCTCAGAAAAAGTCACCCGCCAGTCTAGCACTAGTTGCTCAGATACACCCCGTATTCTTATTTACCTTCCAACACCTATGTATTGCCCTTGTAGCATTGTGGTCCGACTACTCAGCGACGTTATTTAGGTGACTCTCTCTATGAAGAACCCTGCTAACTCCCACCCTCATCCTCAACACGGACACGTTCGAGACAGGGAAACTCCTATTCCACAGTCCTTCTCAGGACTGGTCCTAGCCCTCCTTGCTTAGTCTCCCTATGTCATGCCCAGCTCAGCATACAGTTGTACACATCGGAAACTACGGCAACAATAGGAGAAGCCATTCGTTTGGCCAGACCATGCCATGCTTAGCACACCACTCACCCAAGCTCAACACCAGTACGAGCTGCTTCCCGGCCGTTTACTCGTGCCAACAAGCAGGAGTGAGTACGTCACCATGTTGTTTCCAATTGCTGGAAATAAACGTGAGATGAACCGAAACCTTGAGAATCACCTTTCCTGCAGACCTAGTACTGTACCTAGCTCCCAGTGAATCCCGAGGAAGATTGCTCAAGCGAATCATCAGACACTTCTGTTACACCCACACACACTTAGCTTGACCCACCTTTCCATGTACTCTGTGAGTGGAACGAGGGTGCCTCACAGGTACACTGACTTCGGTACAGCTTGGTGTCCGTCAGCCTCTCCACTGTGGGCTCCCGCCAAGAGAGATGGATGTTCGCAGGGTTGGGGTGACTTACCCTAGCAACACCCACACGTCTGACCTTAGCCAGTGTGGCCCGACTTACAGCACATACTACAGTTCCCATCAGGTGCTGGAATAGGATGTCCGCTGAGTTACGGTCTGCCCGTGGCTCGACACATAACTGGGGAAAACTCAGAAACCTGCCTTACACTCCTTGATGGGGATAGTGTACTGTGCATCCTAATGACCTACTCAGAGACCGGCATCTCGAGGAGAAAGTAAGGTTGACATTACGTGCCTCTGGATGACTGTACGAGTCACCGGCCTTGGTGGCCTCTATCGCCAGACTCCAGCCCACAGAGCAGACCCAGGCTTTAAGGCACCTGCAGTACCCAGTGACGCCGGAAAATCCTACGCACCTCTTCAGCAACCCAATGCGCACACACTCTTTGGAGATTTCACAGTAGATTGTGAATTTAACCAACATCCTTCATCCAGCACCAGCACCTCAGCCCAGGACACCGAAGCCCCAACCTGTATTACCCATTGTTGCACACTCACTACCAAATCCGTCGCCCAGGTATTCACAATAGAGTGCCCTGTCGACAGCCAACCAGGCCAGTCGTTTACAACAGGAAGGTTCCAGCAGCACGGAAGGAACAGACCCAAGAAACCTTACACGAGCACTCGGTTTAGATCCTGGTCAAAAGCTGATGAAGCTACTTCTGTAGCAGTAAGAACAAGACTCACACCCTCCCCCAGCGCCAAGAGTAGTAGTTCTAAGTCAGTATAATGTCTTAAAACTGAAAAACTTAAAATTTCCTACAAAATTCCATACACTTACATCTACCTTTATCAAACACACTGGAGGCAAATATAGGAGTGCGCAAACATTTCTGCAAGAAAGTCTAGTGTTGGTGCCACCTCCAGCTGACAGAGAGCAATAATTAGATTCATTAATCCATTTCATTCACCAAGAAGTTATAATATGCACTACTACATAATTCATTATGAGACATTTGTTTTCTTTTCTCTCTGGTAAAATTTATCAATACAATGGGTCAACGTGTGGTAATAAAATCAAGAACTCTACAAATCTGGGGAAAAAAAAAAAAAAAAAAAAAAAACGTATAAAAACAGCAAAATAAATTGCTTAAAAAATTATTGCCAAAGATGTTTTATAATAGCACTTACTAACGCCTTGTTACATTTTTTACTTCTATGGGAGTTGCTCATTCAGAGGTGGCTAGTAGACATATTTCTATTAATTCTTGCAGCAGCTTTATCTCTTGATTACTCAACAGTAATTATTTTGTTATTCTGCTGACAAATTTAACGTAACCGAATTGCAAGTGGACAATGTGTTTATTAATGTGGTTCTGTGAAACCCTTATAAGTTAGCCGGAAGTATATAAATTAAATCTAAATGCACAACACTCCATAGTGTGAACATAGCAAAGTCAGGAAGCACAGAGGAGTGCAGGGGATGATTATATATATATATATACACACATATATAGTTGTCATCCAACCTCGTCTCTCGACCAACACAAGCCCGTCATGGGTCACGCGCGCACATGACAGAGTGCCGCATGATGCATGTGCTATGCGCAAAAGACTATAAGAGGCTTTGTTAGGTTAAGGCCATTATTAATGGTTTGTATAGGTGTTTTGCTGTGCACTCCCACGCACATTCTGTAACTAGTTTGTAAGGTTTACTTTTGACGTGTCAGTTGGCATGAGCTCCTGTGCACACCTTATGGTAACAGAGGCCATAACTATCAGCAGAGGGTTTCGTTAGTGTAAAAAATATATTGTGTTTGTTTGCTATGCACTCCTGTACAAATTTTTGTAATCACAGTTGCTCTCATGCTCTATATCCATGCACATGGTCCGACGAGGCCTGCACTATCGGCACAGGCTAGTGTCCACGCTACCGACAGCCATTTGGCAATCTCTCGTCAGAGCTCAAGCCGGAAAGTCACATGCAGCTAGGCCTGAGGGACCTCACCTTTATATTCTCTGATCAAGTCATACTGTGTTGCTTTATAGTGCAATCTCTTCTGTGTGACGTCTGCAGAGCAGATGACACAGTCCAGCAAGTGATCACAGAATGTCTGAAGACCGAAGACATTAGACAATGGCTGCATGAAATTACAGATATAAAAGGCATTCACTATAGACCAGAAAATGTCATGATTGACAAAACTCTACATAAGATCTGGGAAAAGTTTGTCAATAAGAATGGTAGAAGACTGGTTTCCGGTGACACATGATGGGGTACTCGGGTAAAGGCTTCAATGACATGAAGTCGGAGTATCTCAGATTGGGGAGGAGGGCAGGTTTTACTGAGAAAACCAGTAGAATACTGTGTAATGGCACAAAAGAACAGTGAATGGCTGGAAAAGAAAAGAGAATACAGTGCTAAGCACTGTCTTACTCGTCAGAGTACAGTTATAGTACAGCAGGAGGATGGAGGGTAAGCCAGCCTTATGGCCATAAAACCTGTCTGTTTTATAGTGTTCAAAACTATTCTATCTTACTGTAGCATCCAGCCTTGCCCCTTCCATCCATTTGGAGGGCCAGTAAATAATAAATTGCGCCTTTGGGCCTGTTTTTCTTTAAACTTAGTGTATCAACATGCTGGTTCAGACGAGGCCTCATGCAAGTGTTTTCTTCACACCGTTGTGTTAAATAATATACTGATTTATTAGCTTCTGAGTTTGTGTAGTGCCCTGTGCCTCTCACGTCTTTATAATAATTTGTAACGTAGTTGTATTGTTCCCAGGCAGTGTGATTTTTATATATATATATATATAAACACCACTATGCTACAGTAGAGACAATGGAATGCAAGCACCCAGTTAAGTCAGCAACAAATTAAGAAAAATGTTTAAAAGACTTGATATTGTAATGAGAGTGTATCATTTAAATGTATGTACCTATACTGAAGTAAGTGTATCTTGTTTTATACACATAAAAGCATGAATTTGCAAATCAGTAACTCGTTTACTTTTCCTGAAAAATTTCACCGTTTCACACGTATGGTACATGAATACACGAGATAGTCAACGAAATGTTAATTTTACGTGTGAAA
Source organism: Dryococelus australis (assembly GCA_029891345.1). Classification (NCBI taxonomy): domain Eukaryota; kingdom Metazoa; phylum Arthropoda; class Insecta; order Phasmatodea; family Phasmatidae; genus Dryococelus; species Dryococelus australis. Next base: position 12,742,459 of record CM056995.1, on the reverse strand, counting down.
GGATGATACAAAATGAAAACAGTAGATTCTAAGCAGGGCTCTTAAAAAGGCTCATTTGAAGGCATAAATCTACTCATTTTTTCTGCTCATTTGAAGTACAAATCTACTCATTTTTACACTCTGATGAATTAGAAAAACCAGAGAGCAAAAGAAATAATTTAAGTTATCACAAGTAGTTAACTAACACTTTTTATTCAACGTTAATATTTGGAACTACTTTCCCCTCTATCGTTACCAACTTAACTGGACACATGTCACTCATTGCAACCGTTAAGATATATGCATGTAGGGGCAGTGACTTTTTTCTAAGGTTAATTTCAAAAGTGCTCACATTATTGTCAACAGCCTTTAAAGACAAGTGCTTTTATTTATGATTTTACTTCTGCAACTGTGCTTCAGGAACAGTCTTCTATCATGACTTCAGCATTACGTGTTTATGCACAGAGCTTAATCATTTTGTTGTTATAACTGGAACTTTTGAGTTAAATAAACACTAACGAACGTTTACCATAATTTTCATACAATGCTGTGTTATTTAGACTCAGTAAACATTTTTACTTTTTTTTTTTTTTATTCTTGTTAAATTGTCGTATGCTCTTTCTCAAACAAAATAAACAAAACAATTCTACCACTCTTTATCTGACTGGCTAAAATTTCAACCTTGTAGAAAACATTCCACCGAAAATTGCACATGACCAATGATGAAAGTATCCATAAAAACGGCCAGCAGAAGGGCAACGATCCATACAAGTGGCCATGTAAACTTACATTCAATCATCCAAGAAATCTTTCATCATGGCTTATAGTCTCAACATAGAAGAGCCAGTACCTGAGAGAGAGAGTGTAGAAGTCGCTGTCCACGGCCGAGCTCTTGCGTACGAGGAAGGCCCCGTCCTTGTCGAGGAGCGCAGCAGCCTCTCTCTGGGACAGCGTGCCGTGGAACTCCCTGCCGTAGAAGGGCGGGCAGCTGGGCACCTGCCTGGGGCACGCCACGGGTCTGGGGCTGGGAGCCTCCTGCTGCAACTGGTACACTGCACACACCACAACCCGCTATGCTTGTTGCTAAACTCACTTTGCATGTCCCCTCACATATACCATTTCTGATTCCACGCAGGATCAACATAGTGGGGGCTGGTGCTAACTGGAGCTAGATGCAGGACGGATTAAGGCCTGTGTGAGACGTGCAGCTGCACTGGGCTCAGTACTGCGAGTTCCACATCAGCAGCATCTTAACTGTTTTATCTTACTATATGTAAAGTAAAAAAGTAATATAATCAAAGTGTATAAATCTCATCACTACAACTTTCGAATTTCATCATTCTGTAACTTTTATGTCTCCGAGGAAGTTGAGATAAACTTTCTCGACCATTATATTATATGCTGATATTTTAATAATATTTACATAAATTTTTATCTTCTGACACATGCATGCCATATAGGTTGTTTTGACATATACGTCGTATCAAGTTAAAAAACTTAAAATAAGCATTAATAAAGTGAACTGTAGTTTATTCTCATATTAGCACAATACTATAATTTAAATTTCTTCTGAGTATTTAAAAATAATTAAATAATGCATAATTTTCTTTCAACATTGCTACCACAAAACCACAATCAGAGTGAGAGATACAGTGAGGAAGAGGAAAATTTGTGACGAGTAGTATTCAAGGCGTGGGAGGCACGTAAACATATGTAGCAAATAAAGTCTTGCGGCTTCCCTGGCTACAAGCACCAGTTGAGGGGAGTTACGTTATTACAGCACAGGCAAAGCTCAATGCAGTGATAGGCCATTAATCTTGGTGGAGCACAATCTGCAGTGTTTAGTTTTTGTTATTTTTTTGGAATAAATAGGTATATACCCTCATGATTTACGCATTCAATTTACTTAATCTATATGTGCTGCACTGTGAATTTGTCAATTTATCTCAATGAGTTGAGCTTCAATCTATGTGTTCAGACATCACATTTTTTTGTTAGTTATTTGTACGTTCTGCATACTTATATGTACATTCGATAATTCAGAATAAGATTACATGAATGTGGTGTAATTTTAATTTCTTTAAACATTCACTCGTCTCTAGTCCCCTCAATCATATATATATATATATATATATATATATATATATAATGGATGGGGTGCTCGATACCTCAATACTATAGTATCGAGTATCGCATGAGAATATCCAAAAGTATTGAATTTCAACACCCATTTTCTCGTGCCATAATTATAGTACAAATGTAACATAAATTTCGGAATGTTTACGATAATTCTGAAAACTGTACCAACACTTTCAGAATGCATACAGCAATTTTGAAAAAGGTACCACAATTTAAGTACATGTCTACCACAATATACCATATTTTATTCATTGCATAATATTCACACAGCTGCAAGCACCTTGAGGTGTTGTAGGCAACCCATACATACCACAATTATGATTTTTGACATTTACATTTATGGTACTCAATTAAGGTACAATAAAAACGGGTTGAGAGTAGTGAGCAAGCGCAAATAGGCATGCGTGAGCAATTGAGTAGTTACTGAACATCCAATACATAACACAAATATATCCTGCAATAAAATTCTTCATTTAATTCATTTTCATCCCATCAATCACTATTATGGTATATATTTCACGTACAATAAAAGCAGGCAGAGAGTTGTGAGCGAGCGCCGATAGGCAAGGGAGAGAAAATTGAGTCCTAGTTATTGTACATCCCGCACATACCATAATTATCTGATGCAAGTGCATTATTAAATAATCACAAAAATAAATACCATAATTATCTGATACACCTGTCATGGCCTACAGCCCGCGTATTCCACAGGATAGGCCATGACGGGTGTATCAGATAATTACAATATTTATTTGTTACAGTAATTTCCTTGAAGTCGCAAAATAAAATTTAAAAACCGCGAAATCACAAAATAAGTGTTTAGTGAGCTATCATATTCCTCAAAGTTTTATTACAGCTTTTACTGCGGAAACATGATTCTATAGAATCAAAGGAGACTGTGTCGGTTTATCATTGGTTAACTTTGGGTTAAATGCCATCCACCATTTGTTTCCAGTGTAATTTGGGTTTTTATATAGTTTCAGTGTATGTCTACGACACTACTAAAATGAGCAATTTTCTGGGCGAAGTTGTTTTGTGTTCATGAAAATTTCAATTTGGTATCGAGAAAAGTATTGTTATTGAGTATAGTGAGAATGTTTTGGACAACATTACCCTCTGAATAACTTTACTCTTCTGCTGTCCCCAAACACGTCAACCAACATTTGTCAAGATCTTGACAGGAGCCAAGCATGCAAGAATTTGCTGGCAACATTCATCACACTGCCTTTGTGATACAAGGTTTTTAATGATGAACTTGTAATTTATTGCAGTACTCACGAACCAAATATTGTGTTCTTTAGTAAAGAAAACCCACACTTTTACGAAGAACTTGCGAACAATCCATTGCATGTGATGATCTGGGCAGCAATTTCTGCCAAACACCTGACTGGGCCATTCTCCTGTAATAGTTCTGTGACACAACACAGTTACCTGGTTTGTTCCACAACTTCATAACCTTGATATCAGAGATGATCAGTGGTTCCAGCAGGATGAGACACCCCTACATTTCACGCTTACGGTCTGAACATACATGAATTAAATTTTCCCGGGTAATGGATTGTAAGAGGCTCAGGTACCGTCAACCAACACGTCCGCAAGAAGAGATATGAAACCACAGATCAACAGAAAGATGCAGCCATGGTAGTCCATGAGACGCTTGCCTTTGGGCAGTCGTTCGAGGAGAGCTGGCGAGGTAAGACGCTGTCACGTATGGACTTCATATTTTTGCACTGGGTTAGATTTCCATAGTTCACTTTAGTTTACTGGTTAACCTTTGCTACGCGTACGTTTTGCCAGACATCCCCAGCATTATGCTTCCGCTTAAATAGATAATTTGCAGCCTTTGTGGCTATATCAACTTTAACGAGATGAGGAGAGAGAATGTCAGAGAGGCCCATGTTTAGAGTTTTTAATTGTAATTTCTGCTTAATTGTGACGTGTGTGGTGGCGTGTGTGACGGTAAGTGCAAAGTGCCATGTAAACTAACTACCACGTCACATCGATCACAAGAGGAAAAGCGAGCCACCGCCTAGTCCCAGCCACCACCCCAACCCTCTACAAACATCGCAGAGTACAGAGACCTCCAATGCCATGCCTCATCTGTCCTCGGCTGGTGGTCCCAGTTCAGACCCGGGCAGAACACGGCAGATCAGGGTTGAGCTGCTCGCACATCCCTAGCATTATACTTTCGCTTAAATAAATCATTTACAGCCCTTGTGGGTTTTTCAACTTTAATAGGATGAGGAGAGAGAATGTCTGAGAGGCCACGCATTTTAAGGGTTTTTTTATTGAAATTTCTGCTCTATTGCAACGAGCAATATCAAGGGTGATATTTCTATGTATATATTTCAGGGTTTTTCTCATGTGCAAACGTGTTACTGCCACATCGCCCACAGCCACATGGTTCGTTACCGCCAAGTCCATATCTGCACCATCCACGCCTTTAGAGGACTAATGCTTGTAAAATCTTGTGCGCCATAATTGATCTCATGGTAATATGAATTGTTTTAATTCAGGGTTCTCGTATTTTTCATGATTGATGCTTTTGTGTATGACCACGCTGTCTTTTCTTATGTTTGGATTTTCCCACCATCAGGCGCGCTACGAGCTTTTGAATGCTTGATTATTGAAGTGAATAATTTTCCCAGCACCATCGTTTACCCAGTAATGCTCTATCATTTTTCATATAAAATAATGCAATTTACATCTGCAATTGTGGTCCACTAAGAACTTCATCCAGCAGCAGCCGCACCATCTAAGAGTGTTTTCACGCATCTGCGTGTTTATTTTGCCAATTCATATAGTGCCCCATGTTCATTAAGTGATATTTGTGTAATTTGTACGGCGATAATACTTTCCATCCTGACCCGCTGTGTGTATTGACCGTGCCACATATCACATGGTTTAGGGACGTGTCCCGACGAATAGGCGTCAGTGATGAGAGTACACGTACGTGTATCATCATGTTCATACTACGTGTCCTGCCTCCGGGTAAAATCTGCAGTCCATCACAGTGGCTGTAGACCCCTTACCCTATGGAGCTTATGCTCTCACGCACCGAGGGGAATCATCCATCTAAGAGTGTGCAAGTTAAGTTACGGGCTGAGGGAATCACCTACCGGAACAGGCTAGTCACGTCCCAGAGTAACCGTAAACTTTCATTTCTGGCAAAATGTGTAACTTAGCAACAATGTAATAAGCGAATTTGTATTAAAAACCCAGATAATCGAATTTACACATTTTTACTATTAATGGAACAGTGACATTGGCTCCGAAAATTGCGATAAAACACAGTAACTATTATACATTTCAAAGCAAACACAAATGATGCACTGTATGTGCAGGATTTAAAGTGCAAGCTACTTATAACTGATATTTATGTTGCACCGAGTGTAGTTAATTCACGGCGAATCGAGTATACACAGCCTTTCGCCGGCGCGGCGGCAGGCGAGCGAACCAGAGCCGCGATAGATACACAGTTCTGTGTGTGTGTGGGGGCGTTTGCGTGCGTGTGTGCATGTGTGTGTCGCTTTCTCGGCCTGTGTCACTCAGACCCGTCCTTTACATGGCAGAGTTAGTTGACTGTTTAGAATGCAATGCAATAAAGACTAGACTATAACGGGACTTTCAATGAAGCAACCTGGCATTTAAACAATACAGCAGGGCCTACAATCCCCGTTTAAAAAATAACCCTTGGAATACAATAGCTTATTCAAATTTTACCGACTTACAATCACACAAAAGTTTTACATTTCTGAAATGTAGTTTTTTGTTAACATTTAAACACTTGATATGAAAAAAAAAAAAAAAGTAAGAAAAGGTAACTTAAACAGTGTGTTTCTTTAAAAAGGCTTCAATTATCTTTTGTTTGGTACCAGAATTTTTTTTTTGTTTGTAACACACCATGCCCATTTGTTTTATTATTTCTAACTTTTCCCCGATAGTTTTATTAAACTGTCCTTTTACGTTTTATTGACGTTGCGGAAAAGAGTGAACAATAACCCGGGTCGGCGATCGATAAACTGGCAAGGCCTGTTTCTACCGGGTTTGGGGGGGGGGGGGGGGGGGAATATCCGAGGCTGTGTTCGAAACTGAAATGGCGAATCTGTTATTTTGTAATTTGTAATTTCGGAAGTTTAACTTCAGGAGTTGGAAAGATCTGTTTCTTCCTGATGGGGGGGGGGGGGGGGAGATAACTAAAACCGAAATGGCGAATTTGTTATTTTGTGATTTGTCATTTCGGAAGTTTCACTTCAGGAATTGTCGACACTCACTTGTTTAGCACTTGCGGTGACATATTTTTACATTAACAGTGAAAAATATTTCTAGTATCATCAATGGAATGCTGCGCATACATTAGTAAATACGAGAATAATAAGTTATGTGATAACGACTTCAAAAAAATTTATTGTGAAATATATAAACAAGGCGCAACAGTTGCCTGCTTTTTAAAACATGCCTAGTGTATTTTATAAACAATAGTTTGTTTTATAAAACATTCGCGCATGTGTTCATTTTGTATTTTTGCTAATGTCCGCTTCTAGAAAGAAAATACGAAATACCAAACTCCAAAACATCACCATTTTTGTATACCAAATCGGGTCACAGAATCATTTCGGACATGGCCTAAGATGAGTGAGAGTCCGACGCACTTCAATGGATGGAAATGGATGTCTCACGCAGGTCTCTGTGCTAGGCTGACAGTTTAAAGAGAGAAACATTAGCTCACGTGGCTCAGCGATACACGTAACTTGCCGCTGCTTGTTAGACGACACACATAATAGCATTGCCCCTGACCGCCGCATAGATAAGCCAAAAACCAGTTAAACGAAGCTCGATTGAGCGGGAGTAAACTTATATATATATATATATATGTGTGTGTGTGTGTGTGTGTGTGTGTGTGTGTATATATACACACACACACACACACACACACACACACACATATATATATATATATATATATATATATATTATATATATATATATATATATATATATATATATATATATATATATTATGAGGAAGCAGCGGCTTAGTGGATAGTGTGATCCCAAGTGGGGATGCATTGGCACAGTGGCTAGTGCTATTCCAAGTTTGATTGCAGAGGCTTAGTAGCTACTGCGATCCCAAGTGATGACGATGTGGTTCAGTGGATAATGCGATATTAAGATATATATATTGACGCCGGCTAACAGCCAGCGACGCTAGGCCCCTGATGACGGCGCTCACGTGTCATGTGTACCACACGTGCTCAAAGAGAGCGACAATTTTGAACTTTCCTATAAATGTTAATTTCAGGGTAAAATGTGTTATATTGTCTTTACAGCGTTCAATATGTCTTAAAATGTTATAAAGTGCTTGTACTCATTTTAATTGTTTGGTTATGAACATTCACAGTGCCTGTGGTGTCGAGATTAAGAACACTTAATACTCTGGCATGAACGCCATCACAAAGTGACATTAAAATAATATTGAAATACGTAACAAAATTATATAAATGTAAAACAATATATAATTTAATTTGTGCCATTTTATTTTCAATATAAAATATTTCACTCGACGTGCATAACACTTCCACTTATGTGAACCCCGTAGGCGGCCATGATAGGTCCGTATAACGATTGTATCTGGACAGTCTGTCGAGGAGAGCTGGTGAGGTAAGACACTGTCACATGCGCACTACAACTTTTGTTCACTGATGTAGGTTTCCATAGTCATTGTAGTTTACCGGTTAATCTTTGCTTGCGTACGCTTTTGCCAGACATTTTCCCCAGCATTATGCTCCCGCTTTACTAAATTCTTATGCCCTTGTGGTATTTTTAACTTAATTGAGGAGAAGGAGGAGAAAGATGTCGGAGAGGTCACGCGACCCGCACATTTGAATCAGACTCCATCTGCCTACGTTTATGGCATTTCAGTGTAACTTCTGCATAATTGCTACAGGCAATTTTAAGAGCTTTATTTTATCTGTATGTATTTATGGGTAATTTTCGTGTTTGAATATTTTACGGCAACATCACGTGTAACCACGTAGCCGACTGAAGTTAAGTCTTTGTATATGCCATCATTGTGTGTTTAAAAGCTTATTTATATAACATTGTATGTGGAATCATTTATTTCAGGGTTCTACGAATGTTTTATTCAGGGCTTAATGTATTTTTCACGTAAATTGATGCTTTTGTACTTGACCACGCGGTCACAGTAATGTTTGATTTTACCGCCATCAGGCATGTTACAATCCTGTAACAATGCTAATCGTAAAGAGAACCATTTGCCAAACACGAATAATATTTTATCTGAATTTAGTTTGACGTTTTCACGCAGAAATATTGCAATTTCACCTGCACCACGTGGTCTGCTACAAACTTCATCCAGCAGCATCCGCGCCACCTAAGCTTGTTTTCACACATGTGTGTGTTTATTGTGAATATTCATCTCGTGACACATCTTATTCCATTGTCATTCAAGGGTCTATGTAATTGTGTAATTAGTGTAAGGTGCAATTACTCCTGTCCTAGATGGCTCTGTAACCATGTGCTGGAGGGCGAGCCCCGACGAGTTTTTGTTAGTGATGCAGAGTAATCACTCGTGTTAATGTGTATTAAGGGTATTCATTTGTAATTCACCGTGTCCTGTCTTCAGGGAAAAACCGTCAGTCCACCCTAGCGGCTGTCGGCCCTCTTCCCTTGTGAAGGCTGTGCTTTCACGCACCTCGGTGAGATCATCCATTTAGGCATGCGCTAGATTAATTACGGGTTGGGGAGCACCCATGCGGAATTGGCTAGCAATGACCAAGATAACCATTTCATTGGCACTTTGATGTGTATAAACAATATCAATAAAAACAAGTCTACAGTGAACTCAATTCTTTTATTCAGTAGTAACAGTGTGCTAGCCACATATGTTTTATCAATTATTTATTTCAGTGATGTTGATTAAAAGTTTAGTATTGCCTACATGTTTGTAAGTACACACGGGTGAGAAGCACACACAGAACCCAAAACATCCCTGAGAACTCTGAATCTCAATAGTGTGGTGATTGGGAAGCACCACTGGGGCCCAAATTAGCAGTAAGTATTTGTGTCATCGTTCGTCTCGTGTCTCACCCGACGGCTGTGTGTGTGTGTGTCACACTCACAGAGAGAGAGAGAGAGAGAGAGAGAGAGAGAGAGAGAGAGAGAGGGAGGGGAGGGAGGGAGGGAGGGAGGGAGGGAGGGAGAGAGAGGGAGGGGAGAGAGGGGGAGGAGAGAGGAGGGGGAGGGAGGAGGGGGAGGGGGGAGGAGAGAGGGGAGGGAGGAGGGAGAGAGAGAGAGAGGAGAGGGAGAGAGAGAGAGAGGAGAGAGAGGGGAGAATAATTATGTATCTGCTGTGGTGTAATAACGAGTAGTAAAAGTTGTGTAAACTCTCTAATGTTGAGAAGAGTTTATTTATACCAATCTCTCTACCAGCAGATTCAAAGAAATTAAATTTATTAAAACTAGTGTGATACATACAGTGTGGAATGGCTGGGAACTGTAGGTAAAACAAGACATATTGAATAAAAAATAAACGAAAGCCAATAAGCACACCAGACTGCTAGGCGTCAGTGAGTGGAGGGGAAGTAGGGGAATCAGATGTGCCAAACTAGTGACAGAATTCCTCGTTGGAATGTGCAGTGTGGGAAAGACGAAGTTTTACCATTTTGTTACCAAATCTTAGATCAGAAAATATTGGTAGAAATTAACATATTAATTTCCTGTATCCAAGTCATCAATAAGAACATTGCCACTGAAAATGGTAGCTTTAAAACATGCACAATTACACATGGCAGATTATTTCACTAATAACATGCAATGGGCATGAGAAAACCCTTGGACATACAAATACACAACAGTAAAAATAATATTAATTAACACAACACTACTTCAGCAACTTCTACGAGAATAATACTATTGGACTAGCCTTTCAATTACTTGTTTTTATTAAATTAGTGTTTAGTGGATAGAACTATATCAAGTGGGGCCGCAGTGGCCCAGTGGATAGATACATGTCAAATGGGGCATCAGTGGCAAATTGGCTGGAGCGATTCCAAGTGAGGCCTTAGTGGCTCAGTGGATAGAGCGATTCCAAGTAGGACCACAGTGGCTTAGTGGATAGAGCTATATCCAATGTTGAGTTAATTTCACATCATTTTTTTTTCAGTCTTTGTATGATAAAAATTTGTAACATCATAACTATTCTAGGCACGTGACCATTCTGAAAACATGGTCACGGGCTAGCCCCTAGTAACAGATAGCCATACTTGCAAATGAACACATTCCAAAAGTAAACATACATTAAGGTGATATACCAATGAAATGAGTTATTAATTATTTCAGTATCATCCTATTATAATCTAGGGGCTTCTGTTTACGTTTTCATAAAGAAATAAGGCAAGAAAATAAGTAAACAAACATTGAAATTTAAAGTAAATAAATATTACATGAAAATAAAAACTAACTTTAAAAGCCTGTGGGAGGACTACCACCTCATTGCGTGTGTAATTTATGCTGTCAGTGACCCGGAGCCCCTTCCACACATGCATACACACACCACCTATAATCATTTACTTTTTCTTTTTGTGCCAGGAAAGATAACCATGACGTCGAAATTAAGCCATTATTGCACAGATGTGTCATTTTTCATAAAATACTATACGCAACAATAAAAATTTGAATTCTTTTTATTTAGTTTATATATTTTAAACATTACAATAGCTTGCGCAAGATGAAAAATGTACATTTGTGGTCCCTTAAGTAAAAACTATAATGTCATATGTCAGGATTAAACTGCAAACTACTGTAGTCTACTGTTCTGTAGTATTTGTATTTAACTGCGGGCAATCTTTTATTTCATTATTTTATAATTGTCTGTTTCTCAAACAACCACTTCCTCCGCCCAGGATCCGTGTTGGGATGAAATTAAAGATAATATAAAAACGTACAGTTCACGACATTTGAGTGCCAGAGCCATTTGAAATACAAGTGGCATGTATGATTCTATCTGCTCGATAGCCGAAATGGCAACGTCACGAGAAGCAGTACATTACTGACCAAATGTCTCGACACAGCGTCATGCCACAGCAGTGCCAAGCAGGAAATCTGTTACGCCAGCGCTGCCTACCGGAATAACAGTGACATTACAGATGCTGAAATGCCTTTGAATGTTAATTCATCACTTCTGGTACACCATAAAAAAAATGAGACAACTATAAGGACCTCATGACTAATACCCACCACCAGAGTGTGCGCAGTGGAACAATACTCACAGTTGGGGTTCCACACATGGCGCACGGGGGAGCCCAACTCCTGCACAGGGCTGCCAGTGTCTGCAACAGAACACATCACATACTGTAGTGCAGAGCTACTTGGTTACTTTCCCCACCGGGCCATCTACAGATAATTACAGCCCTTGACTGGACACACTCACTTAGTACAAAGTCATGCGTGGATCACTTGCTCATAGTCACACTTTATCTGCTTGATGTCACTACAACATAATATATATTTTTACTACAAATTTCACGCAATGGATAGTTGTCAACATTAAATTAGGTAATTGTGTCCAGAAGTGCGTGTGCATGTGCATGTGCGTGTGTGTGAATATATATATGAAAAATAATTGCTGACGACTGTGGGCCGCTAATTGAATAACCTTGCTAGTGCATCACACGTGCTTAGATTACAGTAAAGAGTATATGCTCAATTGCCAAATGGCTACAGATTATCGAGTCAACAAGTTACTCTGTGTTGAAAGAATAAGTACTACGTAAGTACAAAAATATGCAACAAAAATTGTCATATTGTATGGTAGTGTATAGATATAAAATTGCCATATTGTATGGTAATGTATAGATATAAAATTGTCATATTGTAACGTAGTGTATAAATATAAAATTGTCATATTGTATGGTAGTGTATAGATATAAAATTGCCATATTGTAAGGTAGCGTATAAATATAAAATTGCCATATTGTATGGTAGTGTATAAATATAAAATTGTCATATTGTATGGTAGTGTATAAATATAAAATTGTCATATTGTATGGTAGTGTATAGATATAAAATTGCCATATTGTAAGGTAGCGTATAAATATAAAATTGCCATATTGTATGGTAGTGTATAAATATAAAATTGCCATATTGTATGGTAGTGTATAAATATAAAATTGCCATATTGTATGGTAATGTATAGATATAAAATTGTCATATTGTAACGTAGTGTATAAATATAAAATTGTCATATTGTATGGTAGTGTATAGATATAAAATTGCCATATTGTAAGGTAGCGTATAAATATAAAATTGCCATATTGTATGGTAGTGTATAAATATAAAATTGCCATATTGTAAGGTAGTGTATAAATATAAAATTGCCATACTGTACGGTAGTGTATAAATATAAAATTGTCATATTGTAAGGTAGTGTATAAATATAAAATTGTCATATTGTAAGGTAGTGTATAAATATAAAATTGGAATTTGTAAGGTAGCGTATAAATATAAAATTGTCATATTGTAAGGTAGTGTATAAATATAAAATTGTCATATTGTATGGTAATGTATAGATATAAAATTGCCATATTGTAAGGTAGTGTATAAATATAAAATTGTCATATTGTAAGGTAGTGTATAAATATAAAATTGTCATATTGTAAGGTAGTGTATAAATATAAAAATTGCCATATTGTATGGTAGTGTATAAATATAAAATTGTCATATTGTAACGTAGTGTATAAATATAAAATTGTCATATTGTATGGTAGTGTATAGATATAAAATTGCCATATTGTAAGGTAGTGTATAAATATAAAATTGCCATATTGTAAGGTAGTGTATAAATATAAAATTGCCATATTGTAAGGTAGTGTATAAATATAAAATTGCCATACTGTACGGTAGTGTATAAATATAAAATTGTCATATTGTAACGTAGTGTATAAATATAAAATTGCCATATTGTACGGTAGTGTATAAATATAAAATTGTCATATTGTAAGGTAGTGTATAAATATAAAATTGCCATATTGTAAGGTAATGTATAAATATAAAATTGTCATATTGTAAGGTAGTGTATAAATATAAAATTGTTTCATAAGCTACCCACACTGCCTCACCAACAAAATAATTTATCAGCGAGACTATTTCCTTAGATATAGACATTTGATTACAATTACCCAATTCATAACTCAAGTATGAAAACACTTGACTAGGCTCAGGTTTGTAAGGTGCCATCTACAGTTGACATGGCATACAAATAATGCACAGCATAAAGAAGTAAAACACTGTATTTGAGATTGCAATGTCCACAACAAGTATTTGGCGTTATTTGTGTGACTAGGTGTTTAGATGGTCCATCTCTGAGTATCATACGCCAAGTTTTTAATGCGGCCAATGAGAATGTGAAACGTCATAACTACTGCTGAAACCAACATATGCATATAAAAATCCTTGCTCTGGAAATATTATTTCCTATTCGTCTGCTCTTTCTAATTGGTGAGAAAAGTGTTTATTGTTTAAAGTTAACACCAATTCTAAACAGACGGTTTTGGTTGTTATGCTTTATAAGTAATGTTATTTTCAGCCAAATACCTGGGATAATGCGGTATGCGCAACTACACTGAAGTCTCGCCAATACACAACAACACAACTGACACATCTAGGCATCTTTGTTTTTACGTTTTCCCAAAAATAAATTTCAGAAAAAAAGTACGTTAATAAAGCAAAGACAAAATCCAGAAACGATAATTAACTTCGACATTTTCAAAAAGTAGCACGCCCATTTCTCAAACAAAACAAGAAAATGCAACAAAAATGCAGTTTGTGAATTAATATATTTATTTAAATTCGTTCTGTAGAACCTTAATAAATGGCAAAAGACATAAGGCTAATAAGCACGTCAATTTCATAAGAATAACCAAAGAATTCAACAACATTAAAACGATATGCGGAAAAAGTGAAAGAAGGGTATTAAAAATCTAATATTGGTCCAACCTATCAATCACACATCCGTCAGTGTAACAAAAAAAAAAACAAAACAATGAACACCAGAATCGTTCTTACCCTCATTTAGTTTTCTATAGCTCATTATAACACACTCCTGAAGACAGGCGAGAGTCCACAAAGGATATCGGGATATAAATCTTCGATTAAACGTTCCAACGGGGCTAAAATAACACCGGTTTCTATGCAATCATGTTTATAAACAAACCTAGAAAACCCATTTTTAATTTTAAAAAAGCCTCAGATATATGAAAATAAAACGTTAAAATATGGTACACAACATACCCATTTATTGGTAACAATATATCAATCAAATGGATATGATCACGAGAGAGCTCAGAACTGGTATTCAACTGAAAGAACAATTTAAACACAAGCAAATGTTTTACTTAAAAAATGTAAATATAAAACTCAGACTAATCCTAAAGTAATAAGAAAAGGACCAATACCTTTGTACAGCTTCGTATTTAAAATGATTTCATGGATACAATAAAACAAACAATCAGAAGAAACGCATTCTTCAAATTTTACAACCAAACGAATTTTATCACATAATCATGAATGTGATTGAAAATAATATACCACACTGTCAATCTTGTATATGCCGCTGAGTTACCAAGCTATCCATCCTGAATGAAATACAAACTCATATCTCACGAACCAATAAAAAGATTATAAATTGGACAGGACAATGTGTTCCACTGAGGCCAGCTGCTTCCCCCAAGCGCCGTCGCCAGCGGCCGTTGCAGGGAGCAGAACTCTACCGAACACTGATGTGCCTCGGTGCAGTAATGCACCGCAACAAAACCGGAATATGCTACTTTACGAGTGCAATGAATAGTGGTCACTTAAGTGGTCTTATTGTACGAGGGTAAAGGGTGTATTGTGTAAGTAAGACTAGTTAAGAAAGTGTGTGTATATATAGGTATTTGGTGTATTTTATAAGGAAGAGTAGTTTTAGTTTTAAGACAAATTATTTTTTTAAAAAGAGAGGGTAAAAAAATGGTACGGAGGTGTAAGTGTAGGGGCTGTGGAAAGGTGTGCAGAAGGTTAGATAGTGGTGTGCAGTGCGACCAGTGTGGCGACTGGTACCATGTTGGCTGTATAGGGATCAGGGAGGAGGAACTGGGATCACAACAGGAACATGAGTGGAAGTGTGAGGAATGTGCTGAGGGAATGGGTTTAGTGGCAAATGGCATTGTACATAATTATGATTACGAAACTAAAACACATTGGTGACATACACGTAAACATAGCCCCATGTATGGCTAAAATGTGACGTCACGAGTATGTCACCACATTTGAAGGGTGATATTAAATGAAATTATGCCTCAGGTGGCTGATTCTCGATAGATGATTACATGTATACTCTTATAATTAACATATAAAATTGGTGTGTGTCGTAACATACGGATTTCGTAACTAGCGGCGGAGTTATGCCTTGTCTTATAATGTATGTTAACTACCCTTTATGCTAGAGCGGGCTGTTTCCCTAGTTAATTGAGGTGCAATCACCGCTAAAAATGCCTAGAAATGCTCCTATTAATTAATGCAGCTAAGAAACCGCTCGCCACTTTACATTTCCTGCGGTAATGTGATCCCCCGTCTTTTGACACTACTTGGAGCCACATCGCACTACGGATTTCGCCACAGTGTTCGTCGAAATCTCTCACTTCGGAAAGCTGTGGGAAAAGCGGCGCCGCTTATTCTAGTGTTCTCTCCAATGGCTGTTGCGTCCAATGGTCGTGGCATCACAGGAAACACTCAATTGGGCCAGATATCCATTAATCACAAGAGTTACCTCTGGTGATGAATGTTAAATATTATGACTGGTGGCCACGAGTTACAGGGCGACAATAAAAGTGTAAACTCTGTTCTTGTCGACCTGCACTGATCGAGACCGTGACGTAATGTCAATCGGTCGAGTGTTGCTGTGTAGTTAATGCATATGTGATAGACCAAATGGCCACAACGGATATGTGGACATCAGGAACAGGTTAAATGCCCCCTCTCTGGTGACTGTTTGTCCCTTGCGGGTCTGCAACGCAGCTAGGTGCAACAGGATGTCGGCAGTCGTAGCTGGTTGCAGGGCCTCGGGCTGTAAGGCTCGTGGTGATGCTGTGCTGCACTGCCTGTTGATGCTCCAGAGCGATGACCCTGCAGTGGTGAAGTGCCACTGCCCGTGATCACCGATTGGGATTGATCCCATCGCACGTGGTGCATGCCAGTCGATGCAGATGCTGATGCTTGGAGCTAATGCTCGTCATCGTGCTGCTTATGCTGTTGATGCTCTTTGGACCCCTCTATTCTCTTTCTTCTGGCGACACGAAAGGTATGCTGTCCCTTGTTGGACTTGATTCTCCTTCTAATGAACCTTCCCCTGAGCCCCTGATGTAGTCCTTCAATGCAAGGTCAGCCGGTATTGTAGTCTTTGTTCGCATCGTGGCAAATTCTTGTGGGCAGCTTCCCTGTGGGCTGATCAGGCCCGCAGTTGCCCCCACTGACTCGCTTTGTTCGACATCTTCCGTAGGCAGTGTCTCTACACTGGGTGTCTAGCTCATTTCGGTTTGCAGCACCTGCGATGTTGATGTCATGATATGTTTGAGTTGGTGTGACCTCTTCCTCTTTCTCCTCTTTTTCCCCTGCCAACCTTATGAGTATATGACTACCGGGTGTGGCAGTGGGGAAAAGGTGCCAAATAGTAGTCCCATATGTGCTTGAGCTTGCCTCTGCTTCACTATTAGGCATTTCTGCTACATTCTCTTGGCCATTTTGGGCCCTTTCTCTTGTTCAGGAGTTTCTGCACTCGGTCCTTGCATGGCTAGGCGAAGGTCATCATGGTATACAGTCACCTTGTGCCTGCTGTTAACCTTGATAAGGTAATTTGTATCGAACACTGCACAAAATTTGCACTTTGCGCTTCTCAGCCTATGCTCGTGGATGTAAACATGTAGTCCAGACCTGAGCCTCTTTGGTGGGCGTGTTGTTGCTGGTACCCATCGTCGTATGTACCTCTCCTGGTGAATGCGTGCATTTTCCAGGTCTTGCTTTCGGCACTGTCGCCTGCCTGCTGCACTTTCTGTTGCATCACTGTTTGTCTGTAGGATTCTGAATTCCCCAGGGAGGGACAGCTCCCTTCCCTGCAGAATGGCAGATGGTGATTGACCAGTCCCTAGGTTCACCCTCTGTCTGATTGTCAACAAGACTGCGGGCTGATGTTCAGCCCAACTTGTGTGGTTTTATACTACACGCAGGCGCAACTGAATCTTGAGGTCTTGATACCTCCTCTAAGTTGGGTTGGCCCGTGGGTTGTACACGGCCTTTGCTTGATGATGGACTACTCACCTGGTAAACAATTCTCTCAAATACTTCCCCATAAATTGTGTACCATTGCCTACTAAGAGGGTGTGTGGGTAGCCCCATCAGGGGTAGAATTCTGTCTCCAGTACACTGGCTATGTTTCGTGTCTGTGCACTGGAAACTGGGTATGCTTCTGTCCATCTTGAGAATGAGCCACTTACCACAAGAATGAATCTCTTGCCATTACCGGTGCATGGATATGGCCCCATCAGGTCCAGCGAGATGGACTCGCATGGCTCCTGCGGCTTCTGTGGTTGTTGTGTTACTCCATCTGCTCTCCTACTCTAGCAGAGATTACACTTTACTCACCCCCTCGTGTATTGCCTGATGTCTCTGGTCATGCCGGGCCAGTAGAAATGGTTCTGCACATTTCTTGTGGTTTGTTATGCGTCAGCGTGTCTTGCAAATTGTTCATAATGTGCATAATGTAGCACCTGTGCTGGTGCACCTTTGGCTACGTGTAGCTTCCAGGCTGCTTCAAGACAATGCGATCGTGTCTCGAAGCACGTGCCAATCATTCGCCGCCGCTCCTGTTCACTCTGCATGATGGAAGTGACATGATGTTGGATGTCTGTACACTGTAGTTGTGCAGTTAAAATGCTGTCCTGCAAGTCGTCGACCTCGAATTCTGCTTCCTCAAGAGCCTCGATGATGGCACAGCTCATGCGGCCCTCGCCAGTTGTTGGGCAGTTGGCTTTGGTGGGGGAAGTATGTCATCCCACCATTCTTGGTCCACTGCTACCGTTTTGTTTGGCATGTGTGAGAGCTCGTCTGCTTGCTGACTCTCAGCTCCTAGTCTGTGCTCCACCTCTAGATCGTACGATCGGAGGAGCAGTGCCCAGTGTGCTAATTTGCCCCTGGCTTCTTTCATGGTGTGAAGCCAGGGTAAGCACCAGTTGTCAGTTGGTAGTGTGAACTTTTGGTACTCTAGTTATGCCCTGTACAGTTTCACAGCCCACACTATGGCCAGACACTTTCTCTTGTTCACGTCTTATATACCGTCAGTTTCCCCAAACTTTGCACTACTGTATTCAATGATGTGTATCTCTTGGTTGTCTCCAATCTGATCAAGTACTTCTCCCAAGCCCTTCTCACTTGCATCTATCTGGAGATACAAATGGCGACTTGGGTCGTGACGAGCCAATGTCTTGCACTCTTTGAACTTGCTCTTTATCTCTTGAAAACTTGCTCTGTCCACACGAAATCCTGTAAATTGTCCCGCAGCCAGTTCACCAACCCGAAGAAATTCCTCAGTTGCTTTCTTGTGCGCGGCACCTCGTTAATGAGGGTTAAATGCTTTTGTGTTGGCCGACTTCCATACTCATCGACGATGTGCAAAAGAATCTTTATGCATGGATGACCCTCTCTAGTCGCGCCGTTTTGCTCTTGGCTGACTTGGTCCAGAAATGTGGCAGAGTGCATGATGAAGTCCTCCTTGCTACTATGAATTAATGGTGCTGTTGCTAGTCTGTTTTTTTGCTCTTACAGTTGACGCAACTTCTTCGAGGATCTCGCGATCGTTCATGTGTGGATGAAAGTTTTTGATTTGCCCTATTTTCCTCGTTGCAAAGATGGTCAGCGATTCACCTGCTTTTTGCACTTCGAGCACAGACCTGCCCTGTGTTTGTAATGAGGAGTAGGTGTTGGCAAATCGACTTTTAATGCTGTTAAGAACTTCTACCCACTCAATACCCTAATGACATATTTTTTCCATCAATTACTTGCCCCGTCGGCCAATTAAGTCCCTAAACAATTTGATTACTCTTGCTGGCACACCTATATCTCTCTAAATGTGTTGTGCAGTCGTTTAGGAATGCCTGCGGGTCCTCACTTGGTAGGCCTGAAAACTTTGGTAACCTTTGAAATTGGGACGGGGTTGTGCCGGCTTCGATAGCTCTTGTGATTGCTGTAAATAATTCGGGATTATTATGATAGTTTTGTTGCAGGTACGTGACACGTGTGGGTTATCACATCTCTTTTTGTGGTTCTTCAGTTCTTCTGGGTAAGGGCATTGAATGTGCCAATGGGCTTTGGTACAGACTGGCCAATTCTTAATGTTCCCACACACAGTTATGTGTGCAAGACAATTCCACCCCTACTGCTGACTTGACTTCTGACTGCGGCGATTGGTGTGTGCATTGTCTGCAGCGGAATCTTCTGGCTGCTTGATTTGCCATGTCTTGCCTGGTCAGACATTGCCAGTGTGTTTTGCATCCACATGTCTCACATCTCACGGTTTCTTGTGACCCTTGCCTGCAAAATTTCCGGTTGACACATATTAAATGAAACGATGCCTCAGGTGGCTGATCCTCGATAGATGATTACATGTACACTCTTATAATTAAGATATTAATATTGGCATGTGTCGTAATGGTTATAATTACAGGAATGTGTATGTATGTGTCAACACACTGATTTCGTAATTAGGGGCAGAGCTACGCCCTGTCTTCTATGGTATGTTAATTACTTTTTTGCTGGAGCAGGTGGTTTCCCTAGTTAATTGTGGTGCAATCATGCTAAAAATGCCTAAAAATGCTCATATTAATTAATGTGACTAGGGAGCCGCTCGCTAGTTTACACTTCCTGCAGGAATTTGATTCCCCATCTTTTGACACTACTTGGAACCACGTCGCACTCTGGATTCGGCCACAGGGTCCGTCGACATCGCACGCATTGGAAAGCTGTGAGAAGAAGCGGCGCTGCTTATCCTAGTGTTCCCTCCAATGGCTATTACGTCCAACGGTCGTGACTTTAGGAGACACACTCGTTTAGGCCACATATCCATTCATCACGAGAATTACCTCTTGTGATGAATGTTAAATATTATAACCCACTGCCACGAGTTACAGGGCAGCAAGAAAAGTATAAATGCAGTTCTTGTCGATCTGCACTGATCGAGACCGCGACCTAATGTCGATCGGTCTAGTGTTGCTGTGTGGTTAATGTGTCTGCAATGGAACAAATGGGCACAAGGGATACGTGGATTTCAGTACGCGTCAGAATGTTAAAATTTATTTTTGTTTCTTTATAAAAATTCAAATTTTGTTTATCAGAGATGTTTCCTGCACAATGAAATTTCATTCCTCTGATATTGTAATGTCATGTGCAATATTCACTTAAAATTGCATTCGTGCCCAAGACAGTTTCCAATAAAAATTATTATCTATATAACCTACTTCGTTTCCAGCAGTTATTTGTTTTTTTAGTTCCTTGATGTTAATTCCTGTCCTGCACGATTCTGATTGGCTGAGACAGTCAATCAATCAAAATCAAAGAAATGTTATAATTGGTCCAATATTTTAGGCATGTTTACACTGTGATAGTAGCTATCACAAAAGTGTGTGACCTTCACTGCCATGTTAGGTCCAGTTTACACACACAATTGAGACATGCTATGATAGTTAATCTTAGAAGGGACATGTCCTACAGCACTTGTGTAAATACATTGTCAAGAGTTTGATATTTGTTGGGGTAGTTAAATATTGAGACAGGATATTAATGACATGTAAACATACATTGTTCCCATGATTTATTATATGACAATAAATAAGCTGTCAATACTGTTGTGTCATACCTATATGATAATATATGTCCTGCCATATCGCCATATAGTGTAAAAACCACAACATATATTAAAAGAATCAAAATAATTCTGCAATGTTACTGTCAAAGTGAATACATGTATAAATTTGTGACCCGCACTATCGCGATAATGAAGCTACATGGTTTAGGCTATTATAGTTACATGATAGCTGCATGTTCTGTCGCTACAGTTAATATCAACTATCTAGCTCGAGCTGATATCGCTACGGTTTGACAGTAGCAGTTCGCATATTAGAAAATTTATCGATGAATCTACCAGTGGTTGATACATCCGTGTAAACCGATTGAGGCATTTTTCGAACATCAGGTTGATTTTTAGTGGTGTTTTCATCTGCATTCAGACACTTTTAATCGTGCTGCATACCCCTCTGGTAAACCATTTGCCCACCACTCAACACTCCAGCAGCGCAGCATCCACCCGTACTCTACCCATGTGTCTAGTGTGTGTAAGTGTGTGTGACGTTATGTGTGAAGTACCGTGTGGTGTAAGAGGTGAAGTGCAATTCAGTGTAGTGCCTGGTCACAGAAGCCGCGAGCTGCATGGTGTGAATGGATATAAACCCTGAAATTTCTATTTTATTTCAAAGGGCAAATATTAAGGCTTTAAGGCCGATGCCAACTGACACACAGTTACTAAGCTCTGCTAGATGTTCAATAAAGCCGCCCATATATTTCTTGAAATAGTGTAATGTTTGTTTCGTTACTTTCTGTTTTTGTTCATCTCATATGTTACCATCCACACTTCACTCACCTTATTTGTTACTGTTGTATTTTTAGCATGTTGTAAAGGTGTTTTGTTTAGCGTAGCCTCAGCATGCATAATGTGTGGTAAGGCAGCATGTAATTTCATTTGTGCAAGAAAATAGTTCCATGTGACTCGCCGGCGCAGTAATATGGCCTGCACATAATTTAAACCAAGTAAATCATAACCGAGCGTACAGAGTAGCATGTCGCTTGCATGTCTCGCATTCCCATGTCCGAGTGGCACTTCAGCTTTTGAACCAACCATTTAACATGCAATAGTTTAAATACCCTGGAACCATTTTTCGTTTAGCAGCTCGAGACACCTCTCCTCCACTTCCCCAGTACTTGCATCGTCTAGGGAAGCTGTAATTTACAACTAAGTTTAATGGCCATGTGCTGCCTTATTGTGTAGCCTAACCAGCAGGGCCTAAGCCCGATAATCTCGTAAGTGAGCTTCTGGAGGGGTATATAATTTAACATGAATAAATACTATTTTAAAGGAACCTCCACGTTTTATTCAGTTTGGTCTTCGGACTTTTCAGGCTGTGGTTCCTCACCTTCCCATCAAGTGTAAATTGTGTTTGTTTTTAAGTGCTTTGATCCATCGTATTGTTTTTGTGTGTATTGGGGCATGTGGCTAGCTCAAATAGGCCACTGTGCAACACACAAACTTTAATTAATATTATCATCTGAGGAGTACCATCACATTGGGAGAATTCCGCCTTGGCCGCCGGCCGGACGGCCCTGAGACAAACAGAACCTGCTCTACCACAGTATGGCATCATCACAGTGATGCCTGGTGCCCGGGTAATTTCATCCAAATTTCCTAAGATTTTCCTTAAACCTTATTTCACCGCAACCTAAATTACTTCTCTTCCCACTACCGCACCACGACACCCCATTAGCATATTAATACAATTTCAACAAAATTTGAAAGTTTAATCGCCCATTTATAATATTCGATGTCTGAATTATTTTGGAATGTTTCGAAATTCTTGAAAATTGCTACTTATGGGTGTTTTTAACTTTTATCTTTCAGAGGAAGTGTTCGAAAATTCTTCGGTTGATATTTTGGTGCATATCCATCAGATTTTCAGGCCTGTGGAACCGATGGATAACCCAGTTCAATCAGACTCAACCAAATTATTAGCTTTCTAATGTCTGGTGTGCATAGATGGATGCATCTGTTAATTTTGAGTGAGCTGAATCGTTCAGTTTACATTGTGATAGTAATGTGAGTGTAGCTCCCGCAATAGGGAATATTACACATTACTATCGCTGTGTAAATGTGCCCTTTAATGTTTGCTCGAAGCCACCTTCTTAAGCCCCTGTCACACTCTCAGATTTTCCCATCAAACTGCTACCAATAAGTTTGGTTAAATGTGGTTGGAAAGTTATGACTTAATTGTAACGTCATAAACACTGCAATTTTTGCCTGAAGAAAGGTGGATGGTTTCATGTTCCATCCAACATTTGAAAATTTGAATCTTTCTAAATGTATTAGATGTTTGACTGTCTTAGCCAATCAGAATCGTGCACCAATAAAGTGGACTTCATTTGACTTTATAAAATAACGAACAATTGCTGGGAACAAAGTAGGTTGTGATTATAATTAATTTGTGTTGAAATTGTCTGGTATTTAATTATATTTTAAATGAATATTACACATAATATTACGAACTCAGAGGCTTTAAATGTCATTGCGAAGGAAACATCTCTGATAAATAAAATTTGAATTTAGTAATGAATAGAAAATAAATTACAACATTCTAATATACATACATACATTCGCAATTAGGCTACCATCCATTGGTGAGCTCTCTCACCTCTCCTTCACCTAACCAACTCCTTTTCCACTCCCTTCCTGAACTTACCAACCCCTCTTACAGATACCAATTCCTCCCTCAACACATTGCACTCCCTCACAGACCTCACAAGCATGGACTGCATACCCCACTCTGTCCTCCTCCACACCCTCTAAATCTTCTCACTGTTGTTTCCTCTTCCTCTAAACACCCCCTTACTTAGCTTGCAGTGAAGCCCTCCCCATACTCTCTCTTCATTCGACATCCTGTACATCCTGACTAGCCGTTCAACTTTCATCCTGTCCTTCAATGAGTTCCACCCCATTTCTTTCTTCATCACTGATGGCTTATAGTCCCCTTCTTCCTCACCACCTTTCCCCTGCATTCTCCACCTACCCTTCATCATACATTTCTTCCTGTATAAAAAACAAAAGCAATATCTCTTTCTGAAAATAATGTTTGAATAATAATTAAAATAAGATTCTCTCAGTCAAAATTTTGACTGTGAGACACATTTTCAAACACAATCAACATTATTTGCTAAAACATATTGAAATGATAAGTTTGTTGGCCTTGTATATCTTCAAACTGAATTGTCAAATAAAGTAGGAACCAAGATTGGCAGTGTGATAAGTGCTTTTCCCAAATGTTCACACAAAAACGGAAAGCTTTTTAATTCATAGGGTTCACCAATGTTTGAAATTAAATTTTTTTTTGTGTAGTTGATGGGAATTATTTGTCGTAAATTTGTTACATTTGTCTTGAGGTTCAAAAGAAAACGTTTGTAAACATAAATAATGGCAGCCGATGGTTGTGGTTTTAATGATATTTTAATGCGCGGCACTACTAACGTACTTGAAGATTCTTAAAGCAAGCTACTTAAGCGCGTTGTAGTTGTGTGTGTGGCTCAACTATATAATCAAGATGTCCTACCGGCACTCGCAAATTAGTGACGCAATATGTCGGCTGTGCCAGTCTATGGGAAGCGAAATGCTTAATATATTTGAGCATGAATATGACGGCCTGCACCTGACAACAAAAATTATGGCTTGTGCGGCAATCACGGTTAGATTGTTTCGTTATTATTCCTAGTAATAGTAGTTAGCTTGCCTGAAGTTCTGTAAAGCTGTGGCTCGCGTATTGTGCCGGCTTTGGCCCATTAGACCAAGGACTTCACATGGGAAGTATATTCGTTATTCTTGACGGTATAATATACATAAATCGTAATTAGTCACTGGTGTAGCGTTACAAATGACGGTCTTAATTTTTTGTGGCATAACTTTAAGGCCGTGCCACAATTGATTTAGCACAAAAAGTAGAATATAATACAAATATTAGCCTGACACACTCTAAAATCACGCACAGCACACGCACAAAAAGTAGGACTATACTGTATATAATTCCTGTGCGTGTGCGCCGTGCGTGGCTTATCGAAACGCTGATACCAGCGAGTTCTTGAAAATCCTGGCGCCCTATAAACAGATGTTTGTTTCGATTGAAATTGTTGATAATTCTTAAGAATAGGCGCTTTTCTGAAGGAAAAAAAATCTCCGAAAGTGGTATAATTCCACTCTATTAATTACCCACAACAAATATACTAGGGGCATCAACATTTGACCAATAGAAACCCCAAAAACAAAAAGTGAGGAGGACTATGAAGATGAGGGAGATTGTGAAAAATATGTAAATAATGTAGTATTTATTCATGAAAATACTTTGCAAAAAATATTTTACCAAACATTAACTAAATAGACAATATTATCAGTTCAAGCTACAGAGTGGGGAGAGCTATGAAGACCAGGGAAATTGTGGGGGGAAAAAAATACGAAATATGTACATTTTTATTATAAACTTTTACCCCTCAATTTCCCTCCAGTTCATAGCCCTCCCCACTATTGTATTACAAATAGTACAAAAATATGTCAAATTGCAAAAAATACATTATTTCTCAGGGCAAATAGGCTACACATAACAATCATTTATGTGGAAACTCCAAGCTTTGCAGATGCGTGATGGGACTCTGGCTCGGTGCATCATGTTTGGCTACGCTTGTACAGTAGTTTTACAATTTAACATCTTTTCGTGAATAAATATTACATTATGTACATGTGTTTCACTTGTTTTACCCCACAATTTCCCTGATCTTCATAACTGTCCCCACTATCATTTTTGGGGTTTCTATTGGTCAAATGTTTATTTACCTAGTAAATTACTCAAGGTAAGCCTTGAGTAATTCACCAGAATTACATAAATCTTCCAACACTGTTTGATGTGGTGTTTACGTGTATAACCTCAGTGCAGCGCTATAAATATACCCCATAAATGATGTTTTACATATTAAATATTCGTTGCAAACAGTATTCTTACATGTCAAACAATTCAGCGACCCGATATAAATATATTCTACGTATTTTGTAGCATAAATACAGCAATGTTGATAACCCTCCTCCGTATCACATTTTATTTTTTTTACAGAAAACTACTTGAAGCCCCTCCAAAATTCCTAGTAATTATGATTACTAATAATCATATCTAACATATGCAGGTATTATTTTTTCCTATTCTTAAGAATTACAGCAAATTCCCATTTAAACAATACAGTGGTGCTTCGCCAACGACTTCCTGATTTTTGCACACGAGAATTGTGCCGGACAATGCTGCTGATCGGGTTTTCTTGGGGATTTTCCATTTCCCCTGCCCTTTCATTCTGTCGCTGCTCTATTCTCGCCTCGCTCAACCACTCAACTTTCTCCATTTATGCGTCGACAAATTATAGCTTTTTTTTTTTTTTTTTTTTTTTTTTCAGATAACATGTAATTAATGGTAACAGATAAATGGTGTCTGTAGCCACAGTTAATTAAATTTTGTTTATATATACTGCAGTAGTATTCCAATGTTCCCATCATCTCTGTTGATTTGAAAATATTAATAGTATGTTTGGAAAACATTAATGATATTTGTAATGATTCTATAAACATTGTGCTGTACAACAGGTAGTGTTACCATTTAAAGGAATTAAAAAGTATTTAAACTACTACACGTAAAGGGGCCCTGTGTGTATAACATGGACTCCTTTAAATGCATAAGTGCTACTTCCCTGCTGTAACCTGTGTGTAGATGTGAAATAATGAGCCCTAATATAAGATTGTTGTTGTGTGCAGGTGTTTGAAGGGGATGGCCTGCCACCGCAGATCTGCAAGACCTGCCTGGAGAAAGTCAACTCCTTCTTCATGTTCAAGCAGACCTGCGAGCGCTCAGACGCCCGACTGCGACAAAGCTTCAGAGAAATGCAGGGTGCATCGCAGGATCATTTGTTAAAGGTACATTGATTTCAAATGTTCCACTTTTCAGAACTACCGCTGAAGTGAGTTTCTGGATCTCTTAAATTTGGTAGGTAATTTTTAATTATCTTTGTAATATTTTGGTTTTGTGTAGTAGTTTTTGAAAGGATCGTTTGATAAAATTCTGGCTCGACAATGAGTGGATGATTACTGATATATGTACTGTTTTTTTTACTTTGTGGTGTTTAAAGGGCAATATATTACCATTTCAACCAAAGATATGACTTAGGCTATTGAAGTTAACAAGCCAATAGATGTATGAAGACGTTCAGGCTAGAAAAATGTCTTAATCTAAGTGATCGGTTCTTCTGTTGCCATATTATTAAGTTTGAAAGCCTGTTGTAATATTGGAATAATGTTCCCCAGTTACCTCCTCTGAGGAATAACTCCGCGTTTTCCAAAATTCACTAATGGATCCACCAGTGGTGAACATTCTATTGTACAGCGGTACAAACAAATTGAGAGAATTTCCGAACATTACATTGTGTTCTATATGGCTATTTTATCGAACTCAACGGAATAATTTAATGTTTGCAAAATTAATTTATAACACAGAAAAACTAGATTACACTGTGCTTACATATTTTCTTATTAACATGCTCTTTCACTTTGAAATACAAATCAGGTCTCACTTTTTTCTGCTGTGTTTGTGCACAGTTCAAGGCACAAAATTTTTCTGTTGCAATTTAACTCTGCCATTTTTTTTTGCATTTATTTGACTTGAACCACTACAAATTTCAATGTTGTAAGGTCAAGTGGGGCAATTTCAACCACAGGTAAATTGGACTGCAGGACCTTATAACCCTTCTGTTATAGAAATACCAGCATCTAAAGCTATGTTTAATTCTGTTTTGAGCTATATATTTATATGTTTTTACCATAGTTTAAATGTCTTACCCTAAGGAATAGCTACAGTTGTATTTCAGGACATCACCTCAGAATTATTTCATTTGTTTACAGTTCACGTATTTCGACAGTTCTACTTGTTTTCTTTTATTTTGCTACGTTAACGGGTCTCATTTATCTTCGGAAGTGTTGTATTATTACAATTTTCTCTTTATCAATCAAGTTTTGCCATGGAGGAATGAATATAATTACATGACTGATAAGATAGTGTTACGTCTCAGAAAGTGACTATTACCTGGGATTTTCCCATTTTTGTTAATTAGCGACATACTCCCCCTGGATGCCATGTAAAGCTGTTTTATCTAACGGCTGTAACTATTTAGTTAACCACTCAACGTTAGGATAGGAAGGTGTTCTGAGAGGCGCCTAGTGCATAAATATTCTGGGCATGATACAGAAGAGGCCCAGAACGCTTGGCTTCTAGATTTGAAGTGCTATGTATCTACGTGAGCTGCCGTATCCAACATCAGTTGTGTATAAGTATGATCGCTTATGGGTATGGTACAGCGATTGTAATGAACTGTTATATGTGTGCACAACCATTATTTTGAACTGTTTTCAGCATCAAAAATATTTTTATTCAAGAAAGTTATATTAGACCTAACAATTATTCTCAGAATTTTAATGAAGGGCGTAATTATTTTGATGAACATTTACGAGAAGCCAGTAGATAAGGTCACAAGTTCCACAGCCGAGAAAAGATGAATATTTTTTCTGAGTTTAATGAACAATTTTATTACTCTGATTAATTATTAATTTTGCTTGATGATTTTTAGTCAGGTGATTTAGTTTTACAGATATCTCATAATTAATATTACATTTAATGACATCAATTTTTTTCTGATTGAATATTTCTACATTTTCTCAGCTGATTAATTTTCAATTTATCATTGATTTCCATGTAGTTATTTCTGCAATTAAAATACATTTTCTTCCACACGCTATGAGATAATTACACTTTGTGTAGTTGTAGGAAGTAGTGACGCCATCCGGTGAAACTCGAAATGAACGATATGACAAAGATACCTACTGGTAATTTTGGGCGCCAGAGGTTCTTCTCAATCGCTGCACTATTGAGACTCAGGGTTCTCAGGGATGTTGTGGGTTATGTGTGTCCATCTCACCCGTGCGTACGTACAAACACGTAGGCAATACTTAACTTTTTACTGAACATCACTGGAAATAAACACTTGATAAAACATATGTGGCTAGGACACTGTCACTACTGAATAAAAGAATTGAGTTCACTGTAGACTTGTTTTTATTGTTATGCATACACATCAACGTGCCAATGAAATGATTATCTCGGTCATGACTAGCCAATTCCGCTTGGGTGCTCCCCAGACCGTAATTAATCTAGCGCATCCCTTAATGGATAATCTCACCGAGGTGCGTGAAAACACAGCCTTCACAAGGGAAGAGGGCCGACAGCCGCTAGGATGGACTGACGGTTTCTCCCTGCGAACAGGACACTATGAATTACAAATGAAACCCTTAATACGCATTAACATGTGAGATTACTCTGCATCACTAACACAAACACGTCGGGGCTCACCCTCCAGCACGTGGGTAGTGTGATGACGGCCTATACACAGAGCCTGCTAGGATGGAAATAATTGCACAGTACGCTAATCACACAATTACATAGACCCTTGAATGATACATGAAACAAGAGGGGACAGGAGATGAATATTCACAATAAACATACACACACGTGTGAAAACAAGCCGAGATGGCGCGGATGCCGCTGGATGAAATTCGTAGCGGACTGTGTGGTGCAGGTAAAAGTGCAATATTTCTGCGTGGAAACGGCAAACTAAATTCAGATAAAATATTATTCGTGTTGAGCAAGTAGTTCTCTTTATGATTAGCATTGTTACAGGCTTGTAACATGCCTGATGGTGGTGAAATAAAACATTACTGTGATTGCGTGGTCAAGTACAAAAAGCATCAATTTACGTGAAAAATACATTGAACCCTGAATAAGATTGACATAGAACCCTGAAATAAATTATTGCACATACGATATTACATACAACTCTCAAACGCAACAATGGCGTATACAAAGACCTGGCGGCGGTCGGCCACGTGGTTATACGTGATGTTGCCGTAAAATATTCAAACACGAAAAATACCCCCAAATGCATACATAATAGTAAAAAACCCTTAAAATTGTGTGTAGCAATAATGCAGAAATTACAATGAAATGCCATAAACATAGGTGGATGGCACCTGATTCAAGTTACGCGGGTCGCGTGACCTCTTCGACATATTTTCCTCCTCCTTGATTAAGTTAAATGCCACAAGGGGACAAGAAATTAATAAAGCAGAAGCATAACGCTTGGGAAAATGTCTGGCAAAACATATGCAAGCAAAGGTTAGCCGGTAAACTAAATTATAGGCTGTTAATGGTAAAGTGAGCACTTTTTAAGGCCCTTATAAATTTTTCCTTTCATCCGATTTCCATTTTCCTGATGCTTTTTAATATAAACATTGCACTGTGACCAATAAACACAGTGCATACATTTCACCACCATCAAAATTTAATGCCTGAGGCTGCAATAAGATATATTTATTAGTGGTTAATGCCTGTTGCTAGGGCCTTAAAAAGTGCTCACTTTATAATGAACAGCCTATTTTGTAACTATGGAAACCTAAATCATTGAACAAAAGTTATAGTGCGTACGTGACATTGTCATACCTTGCCAGCTCTCCTCGATAGACTGTCCAGAGACAAGCGTCTCACGGACCTACCATGTCCGCCTACGGGGTTCACATAAGCGTTGTCAAAAAATGACAACTGTACATCACAACCAGAGTTCACTCAGTCGGTCGATACTTGAGACAAAGGCGCCATGTTGTAATTAGAGAAAAAAGAAGATTTTAAGTTCCTGCAGTACGTCCTTTTTTATTTTTTTAACTCCACATAAAAAGTTCACCATCTTACAAGATTGTAAAATCACACAGTTCAAGGAGACAGCATGAAACCAAACATCGTCGCAGTAGCTCAATTAATAAATATGTCACTCAAAAGCTCGGATCGACAGGAAAATTTATGAAGGCAGGAGGGGAAAAACTTCTCCCCCTGACGCCCAAATGACCTCCCACACCAACAGAAAGAATTTCGTATGAGAGAATTCTTATGCCGAAAGTACCTGACGTTAAAGTTGAACAAATACAACATGAAGATTCGGTCACAGGTGTGGGCTATATTGGTCTGTCTCTGTGATTTCTCTTCAACGTCTGTTGATCATTTGCCCACCGACCCAGGGCTCTCAGCTCGGCACATGGCTATCCCCTCTCCTATTTCCTATTGAGCTTTGTTACTAAAATTAAAACTAGCCGGGCCTCAAATCCCTTCTATGAGCCATGCCTATCCCTACTCTTACTTCCAAATATGGAAGTCCTTAGCATGAACTCCTACTATTGGCCAAAACAAACTATGGTGTAGCGAACTTCTAGAAATAAAAATGCTTACGACCATAAAACGGCAAAAAAAAAAAAAAAACTTTTATCTCTGAATGTTACGCTACATGGCGTGGCATCAAATCAAACAGGCTTTGGAAGTGTTCCTGGGGAATCGCTTGCCAAGCAGCTTCTAACCAAGTCTACAGTTTGTCAGTATTGGCTGCTGGTTGTAATGACAGGTAGTTGCTGCTGACTGTATCCCAGATGTGTTCAATAGGATGGTGCATAACCTGGGTCAGGGTGATGGTTGAGTTTCTCCCCTCTAGGAGCCTGGAAATACTACTCTGCATTAACGAGGTGTCATAGCCTTTAACAGAGGCAACAGTGGTGGGCCTGACTGGCTCAGAATAGTGTTTCAGCAGTGGTGATACTGCCCTGGGTACTGCAAAACAGCCTGGCCAGTAGGCTGGAGCAGAACTCAAGCTGTTTGTGCTTGGAGGCACTTGCCAAGTGGAGGTTGCCTCCTCTCATAAGCTTGAATATATCCTTTGGCAGTTGGCTCCCTGCTCCACAGAGCTTTAGCCTGAGTAACTGCTATCTTCTCAGTCTTTGCTCCTCCCCCCCTTCTCTTTTACACAGTGATGGGGCATGTGGCTAGGCCCCATTGTGTGGTAAAGCAAGGTAGTCTAAAATGTATCTGGGGAAGAGGGCCTTCCAGAGAACCAGGGCCTCTCTTGTGCTGTGCTGTCTGGAGATTGATCCACTTCCCAATGGGACGTTCTCTCCACATGATGGCGAGCCCTGCTCCCCAACTTAGTGATAGCCAGAGAAGCTGCAGTATCGCTGGTAGTCAGGTGCTCAGCTGAGACAGGAAACGTTTCCAACTTGGGAGGTGCACATACCCCTAAGGGAAGTAGGAAGCATCGCTAAATCTACTCCCTGCAGGACTCAGAGAAGAGGTAGTATCACTGGTACCTGAGTCTCCTTCGAGTAGGATTCAGTGAGCTTTTCTCTCAGCCCCAGTGGTGCCCAAAGGTACAGAGCGGCTCCCAGTGTGCAGTGAAGGACTTTTGGTCTCGGACCATGCCTGAGCCGGAGGGGGTGAAGGATTATTGGGAAGGAATTAGGGTGAACAAAAAGGTGAAAGACTGAGGGTACTGAATATTAATTTATTTATTTATTGATCAACCACATAAATCCCAGCCTGTACCCAGGATACTTGAAGGGCAAGGTGACATAACTGCCAAGAGAATTTTAATCACTTGTGTAGGGAATGGTGGGCCGAGGGCACTGTGACCTTGTCAGAAAAATAGCTAGGTAACCAATGTAAACATGCCACCATGGCGGTATGGGCTCTCCATCTGTAAACTGGATTGTGTCTTGAGAGAGACAGACTGGTGCATGGAGCATGGCGGGATGGACTTGCAGTCTTAGGTAGGCAGCTGGACAGCATTGTAACTGAGCAAAAACTTCCACTAGGGGCATGTGCGAGGTGTATTTATACTAGTTCAGCCGCGGCATGTGAGGGAGGGAAAACAATATAGGGCAAAAGCTTGCCACCCCTGTCGCACGTCCTGGTTGTACATTCAGTACTCTTGCCTGGAGAGCCAGCCATGGGGGCTGGAAGCAACCAGATCTTCAAGACAGGCACACATGCAGCACGGACTTGCCTGTGAGCGGGTGCTGGATCTCATAGTGGCTTGGCTTAGCATGACGTGGAGGCTCAACGGGATAAGGGATGTCATCTGGCAAGTTAGGGTGATGTATCAGATGAACATGCATGCCAGGGAAGAAGCCATATCTGCCTTACTTGAAAAGTGGCCACAACATTTCTGGCAATACTTGGTAGGCCATTGTCTTTGTGAAATATGACCCCAGAATGTTCTAAAGGAAGAGTATGATTTTAGCCTCTAAAACTTCCCTGATATAGTTGTTGTTGTTGAGAGTGCCTAGTCATCCAATCACTCCCAAACAATTATATCCATCGTTCATGCAGTATGATGCTGCATAACATATTTTGGAAGATGATCTTATTGATATTGTCCAATGCTTTTGTGCCTGTCATTGTAATCCACCTTGGAACAGGACTCATCCGAAACAAGACATCTTGCCACTCTGAATGTCAGTTCTCTGTGAAGCAGACACCATGGAACTTTGTAAGCAGACAATGCCAACGTGTTGTGTTGCAACGTTCTACTAACACATGAGGCAAAGATGAATGATCCGTCACTGCAGTTCAAATGAAAAGTTTGTCATTCTGTTGTTTTGCCGTAATTTGTGGTCCTGTTTGGTATTTTGACTCATCCTGTACTCTTCAGTCTATTGCTTCCACACTCGAATCGCTGTTGTGGCATTATGTCATCTATGAGCGGCAATTCTGCTCCTTTACACAAGCCAATTATTTGGCCCAGTTACAACTCTGTAGCATGTTTCAAATGTGCCCTTTCACATTGATGAAGCATACCAACACCAATATGGGCATTTACAGCTCGCTGATGATGAAAACTATACTTGTGTGGATTCTCAAAAGCACTATACGATTGTTCTTGTCAGTTCAGAGGACACTGCTGGATCTTGGCATGCAGAATCATTCTAAATTGTGTATAGTAATTATACCCTGCTTTCCATTTCCTGTGCCCTGTGAGTTGCATTTTATTTGCATGTTTCCTTCTTGGTGTTGCATTTTTCACACGTGAGTATATTGAGTACAATGGTGTGCTCTCCTTGCAGGATGTTGAGGTCAAAACAGAGCCTGTGTGTATCAAAGAAGAAATGGACGAAGGTGATGACAGTCTCTATGACACACAGCCACAGGAGGTGAGACTTTGTCAGCATCCCATCCATCCATCCTTACATGGACACAGAACCATGTCTATTAGGGGTTCTGCCAGGCTGGCAGTATTTTGCTTGTTCTTAGGCTTACGATCACTTGATGGCTACGGGTGACCCAGATAAAGTTTATCGCATGCCTCTGTGCTCAAGACTCTGAACTGGTGTGCAGTTTGTACTGGGTCTTTTAATATATCCAGTGGTGATCTTATCATTTTATGATGTAGGTAATATTAAAGTGAAAAGCAAGCTACAACATCCCTAGACAATTTTAAATATCCTGCATGTGTGTTTTCTAAAATACTAAAAATTGCTGTGAAAATAGTATATTTAGCCAGTTTCACATTTTAAAACATACAAATAAAAAACTGTTACTTTTTGTCAGATGTGGAAGGTTTTTCCATGCTATTGTTAGTCAGCATCTTTAATGGACATGAAACAGTTTTTCAATAAAAAGTTTATCCTGAACCTTTGCACCTTTCTACAGCCTAGCCAGGCAGAACCCATAAACTAGTGTAGCAAAAAAATGGGATATAGTGTATGTTCCTTGAATGAGTGTTCTAAAGACAGTTCGGAAAGTAATTCAGGTTACATCAGTACAAGTGTAACCTGCCCTACATTCTATATTTTCAAGTACAGAACAACTGTATGTTAGCATCTGATTACAATGTAAACGTTGTGGGTGGATGCTGTGAAAACTTATTACACAACACATTTACCTTCATTACAGATGAGAGGAGTGCTTTCATGAAGCTTTCAGTCCATGATTGCTACGTACTTTATTTGTGCCGTGTTTCCATGTGTCCACACAGATCATACTCCTGCTGCTCTGTTCAACTTATTACAAGTATTTAATGTTATTTCAAGTTGTTTGTTGTACAACAGTTGCGACTCTTAAGATGCAGTAGCAGATTGCTAATACTTTAAACAAGATCGGCAGGTATAAATTATTGTCCAGGAACACATACTGTTCATATTTTTTTGAATTATGAAACTGCAAATTAACCACAATTTGAATAAAATTTACACTTTAATGAATTTTACTCGCTGGATCAATACACAGAATTTTTGAACATTTAATACAGTAATTGTAAACAAACGGCAATTACCTTTATTGCAGTTCCTTTCTAGTAAAGGTAAGAAAGCATTAATCATATCACATGATGCAATGCCTAAGCTGAAGCTGATGTATATCCATCCGCATTAAGTGGTTTTCAGAAGTATTTATCTCCCAGTTGATCAATATGCAAATTGTGCATGTTGTAGAGTTTACATGGGCTCAATTCTCAGTTTCTCCATCCTGATTTTGACATTTCGTGGTTTTTGTAATACTTCACTGTCGATGACTTACCAAAACACTTTTAACTTTTTTCTGCGTGTAAGATTTTTTACAAGGCGTGGTGAAAAACCTGACTTCCTGACACAAGCGAGTAAAACAGCGCTGGGATAGTAAACTGTGTTGTCACAGTAGTAGATTCGCACTTGTGTCTTCACAAGCATAATATGTAGCTACACAAGTACATTCCAGTGCGAATGTAAGCGCTGTTCTAAACCTCTCACACGCACATTCACTGTCGAGCCCATTTTACAAACTCAGTGTATATGAAATTGCGGCATAAAAGTTAATCACCCACATTTGGAGTTGGACAGAAGCTTGATACCACAAAAACAGCTATCATCTGCTGAAGTTTATGTACGCGCAACTCGTGCCAAGATTGGCAAACTGTCACCTTTAAATAGGTTATAACAATATCCCGTTATACATACGTGTCACACTTATAAGAATGGCTCACTTTTAGATAATATAGTGAATGTACTCCTTCATACAGAAGACAGTGTGCATTAAACAATAGTTAAATTACCTGAGACTTCTGTTTAACATAATTTACTACAAGAATTATAATGCATAAATACCTCGAAAAATCAATATTTTAATACTCTACTACGCACAAACAAATTGATCCCAATTTTGGACAGTATTCTTCCTCAGTAATATTTATCACTCGATGCAAATGCAGTGAAAGTTTGTTCAGACACACAGATTTTAAAGCACATAACACTTCTGTTTGCTAAGATCTACTGCTTTGCTTCCAAAAAATTACTTTCTACTTATAAAATTAAAACGCATGCACTGATATGAATGTAACTTCACCAGAATATGAAAAATATATTACAGTACCTAGCTGATGACAATGTATTTCATGAAACTGAATATACACATTTAATTTCCAGAATCTAATTTTGCCTCAAATTACTTACCTTGAATTTTAATTGTGAAAGCCTCTACTTACTGTTTGATATATTGGCTAATACAAATTAAAGTGTTTGGATGAATGTTCGCGAATGTATGGCAGCGTAACCTCTACATTTGTTTTTCGAATCTCGTCGTGAAAATGAAGTGACATTGGCCAATTTGTTCACGTATCTCCACGGGCTTAATGTGTTGCTTTTGTATATGTACTTGCTATTATAGACTTATCCATTTTGTCGCTACTTGAAAACATACGTGTCGTAAACGTTAGAGGCGATACCGAAACAGAAAAAAATACTTTTTATGTGGAAACACAACTACGTATTTACAATTATGGTGTGATCAATACTTTTCATGTTTACATTTTTTTTGGTGGTTTGTTTACACACCAAGGTATACCTGACATCTTGCATTCTGATTGGCTGACGTAAACCATGTACCATAAGGAATTGAAAGATGGCCATCTCTAATGCTACGCCACATTATTACTAGACACATGCTAGTTGTGAACGAGTATTTTAGATGCTACCATTCAACCACAGGTATTTAATTCCATGCTATATTGCAATATGGTAATGCTATGCCGATTGTAGATGGGCCATAAATAACACAAGCACATTTATTAAAGCTTTCAGAATTGCAACACAGGTCACAAATATAATAAACACACTTCCGAAGTTTCTTCAAATTTAGTCAAGGTTCAGAATTTATATCGACTTAAATTGAATGAAGTGGTACATTTCCCATGTTGGCAACATGAATTTCCAAGAATTTATGGGACAAGAAATTTTGTAAAGATACAGCCAGAAAGTAATAAAAAATTATGCTACTTCACTCAGAACATGTATAAAAATGTTTCATTTATGACGTTATGGATACTTTATTTCAGGAGTTAACAAACTCATACTTAAAATAACATTGGATGCAAAATGTCATTTTAGTAATACATGAGCATGGGCTGGAATACAAAAAATAAAACAATCAATAAGCAACTTGAACGTTGTCCAACCAGGTGGTGATGTGAAAGTGTTCAAAACAGAAACGTGTTACAATCACTCCAAATAATGTTATTCTTATTTACGTATAATAAGAAACTGAATTGCAGGTGACAATAATTGTTCATTTTATGAGTAGTGAGATGATTATACATGGAACTACTTAACTGCAAGTATTGTGGTATTTGCTTGCATTAAATATGTACTTACAGCAGTGATTTTTTTCTTTGGTTGTCACTTTATTGTGAAACACTATACATTTGCTTATGGTTACTTTCATAGTTTGAAATTTTTGATACAAACTTGCTGAAATATTTAGAAACTCTGTAAATGTTCAGCTGTTCTCAGGCATAGTAGTCATATTTTACCATTATAGTGTTTTATAGTAAAAATGTTTCATGCTGTGGTAGTTTGCTGAAGCAGTTCTAGAAGATTCGGCAAGTAACGACCAATTCCTGTTGCTTGCTGAAGAGGCAGTTGGTCACAATCCATGTCGTCCAGACAGCCCACTCAACCTGTCCATTGCCTCCAAGTGCAACAAGCTGTCGGAAGTGTCGAGTCCTGTTGACAAACAAGAGCTGCCGTTTGTGAAAATGGAAGCTGATACATCTGCACGTTTGCAGAGTGTTCCGCTCCCCGAGGATTACGAGGGACTCCTCGGGAAACTGATGGAGTCAATGTACGCACCGGGTAAAAATGTTCTGTCTGAGAAGTGCGTGAATGCTCCAGTGCCAATTCAGCAATGTGAACTGACCGTGATGGGTTCACTCCTGTTGTATCAGACGCTCGCGGGCAATCTCGGTGGCAAGCCCTTCCGCTGCCACCTGTGCGGGAGGGCGTTCCGGAAGAAGTCCGGCCTGTCGGACCACGTTCGGGCGCACCTCAACCGCAAAGCATACAAGTGTCACTACTGCTGGAAGTCGTACGCACAGCGTGCGGGGCTGCGCTCCCACGAACGCCTCCACGAGGGCACGCAGGCATTTCTGTGCCGGGTGTGCCAGAAGGCGTTCACCCAGCGCTCCCACCTCGTGGAGCACCTCCGCATCCACACGGGAGAGCGGCCGTACGCATGCCGTGCGTGCGACCGCACGTTCGCCAAGAGCTGGAACCTAAAGTGCCATGAGAAGTCGCACTGCTTGCTACAGACACAGGGAGGTGAACATCAAATGTTGAACACTTGCTGTTAACACAGCAGCATCCTAGTCACTCTGGCAGTGTTAACCACTGCCTCTGAATTACCTCGCTTTTGGGCTCCAGCCATTTCTGAATTACGTGGTCATGACTCCATCATTTACTACCCAATCTCTCCCTGTACAAGTACTATCAGAGGGCAAGGGCAGTGACATACACCTTCACAGGAGTCTTTTCTTTGACAATAATTCCCTGGAATGGGCAGAACTTGAGGGTAAAAATAAATACAAGATTCATTGAGTGTCTCAAACTTGCTTTTTGCGATTGGCAGACTAGCCAGTCAAGTGACTGTAGCTTTAACAGTGGTATTGGATTTCTGAACTGAAAGAGCCTCTTTCATGTTGGCTGTGTATGTGAATGGTAGATAGTAGCATAGTAATAAAACAAAAGTATTAATGTAACATAAATAAACAGATGAGTACATATGAATAATAGCTACTTAGAAGATCTCCTACAAAAAATTTATTCTCTCTGAAATGCAGTCTGGCGGTTCATCTATAAATATTTACAGTTAACTATGTAGTTTTTAATTTTAATTATTAAAATACTTATAACTATTTATGGTTTGTAAACTTAATTTTTAGTGTTGTTATTTCTGGCAGCACAGTGTTGGTATTTTTTAGTATTCGTAGAATTGCAGACAACTAATAGTTTGGGAAATTAAACAAATTTTTTTTCTGCATCATTAACATTACATGTTTCAGTTTACTGGACATACATTTTCACTGCTGTTTTGTTAAGAAAAACCATACTAGAGCAGTGTAGTAGTTGTCTCGCCAGACTTTGCAGCAGTCATGTTGAGGTGTTGAACGGGGTAGCAGCTCCTATGCTCAGAGGCCAGGTAATTCAGAACATTGGCTGTGTGAGCCTGTAATCAAGGTCTGTCGTATTATGACTTAATATTAGCTTGTATCAAGTGTCTTACATGGTATTGTAGATAAACAGTATTCTGCACTATGCTTTGATGTTTGTTACCTGGTAAGTGTGTCCCCATAACGTTACGACTTAAAGTTAGTATTCATGGTTTGTGTTACAAAGCAACATACAAGAAGGACGTGATAACCCCAAATCACAATGCCATTGAAACCACTTTGATGTAGATTAGCATGATGCCGGCATGTGATCTTGAACGAAACCCAGTTTGACTTGCTTGCCGGAATGCTACACCATGCCTGTCGCGGCCACCAATGACCCCTCTGCCGTTTCGTAACTTGGTGCACTGTGCGTCTTTTAAGGGAAGCGACTGTGCGATGTGGACATAAAAGCTTGCCATCACAAACTAGTGCAGCCACAAGGAGTTGCGCTGTATGATTGTGAATGTGTGTGTTTCAGCTGGGATGTCTGATTTCAGAATGATAGCAGTGTGTTGAAAAGTGTGAAATAAATGGGAATTCATAATTTAAGTGCGTGTATGTTTAGAAAAAATATTTATTTGTATGTAGCAAGCCGGTAGTTTGAAGAGCACAATCTCAATATCTTGAGATAAAGAGTTTGTTTGGTGCAGTAAGTCCTACTGTAATATCATGCTCGTGTTCCCAGAAACTGCAATTTATTTAGCAAGTAGTATTACACGGTCAATTCATGGATGCCAGTCTGGAAAACCTGGAAAACAGGGAAATGTCAGGGAATTTGAAAACTGTCAGGGAAATCAGGGAATTTCAAACAAGTTAGCTAATTTTCAGGGAATTCTGTGACTGCATTCTATATTTGGCAGTTTTGTCAATCATGCACCACTGCCAGAATCATATGAAATGGTTTTAATAATTGTGGACTACATTGCTTAGGGATTTTCTTTGCAATCTATGTGGTGAGCAATTCTGTAAGATCAGAAAAGTATTTTGGTGTAAGTGTGTTTTAATACAAAGGTGTCAATCCTTACAGAAAAAAAGAAATGTTAGAAAATAGTCAGAGAAAAAGAAGAGTATTTTTGCCTGGAAATCGGGGAAATGTCATGGTATTTTCCAATGGAAAGAAGGTGGCAACCATGACTTTTTACTATGAACACAATTTTAAATTTATGGTTATATTGAGACCCAGCCGCTAATAACCAGATGCTTGAACACATCTCCTAAACTGAACATGTTAGTGAAAACCCCACATATACGAGTTGTGAATAAACAAAAAAATGGTGTTCCATACTTTTCATCATACTGTTTATTGTTTTTCATTTAAGAGGCATTGGGATAGGTTTTGTTACAACCCTACCAAAAATTTACAACTGAAACCAACAGAAAACCCAACACAAAAGTTTTGTTTTCTACTGCAGATCTGTTGTGGTTTCCATTGTAAATTATATTGTATTCATGGTGGGAAATGGCGACATTCTGTTGGTTTTTGTTCCTAATGGATCTTCGTTGTTTTTGTTAGTTCCAAATGGATAATATATGTTGGTTCTTGTTTATCTCCAGTGGTCTCTTATGTTTTCTCGTGTGTTTTAATGGTTTCTGTTGCATGGCATCATGTTGATTTCGTTGTAATCTCAGTTGTTTTAATAGGTGTCTGTTGTTTTATGTTGGTTTTCATTGTATTTCATTTTGTTGGTTTCTTTTGTATTTTAATGATTTCTTTTGTGCTCTGTTGGCTTCTATTCTATTACAACCTGATGGTTTCTGTTGATTTCTGACATTGTTTTTGTAGCGTTTTGTCGGGTTCTGTTGTGTTTATAGATATTACCAAACAGTGTCGGTAAATCTGTGTAACACGCGTGCGCACACACAGATATATATATATATATATATATTATATATATATATATATATATAATATATATATATAAATATATATATATATATATATATTATATATATATATATAATATATATATATATATATTATTATTTAAACATTGTGTGTGTGTGTGTGTGTGTGTGTGCATGCATGCATGTGTAGAAAATAATATCATTTGGTGGAAAATTAAACAGTTAAATATAACTTTACAATAGATGGGTGGACACTGACGGTTTTTCCCTGAAGACAGGACACGGTGAATTACAAATGAAAACCCATAATACACATTAACACGTGTGATTACTCTGCATCACTAACACAAACTCGTCGGGGCTCGCCCTCCAGCACGTGGTTAGTGTGGTGACAGCCTATACACAGAGCGGCTAGGATGGAAATAATTGCACCGTACACTAATTACACAATTACATAGACCCTTGAATGATACATGAAATAAGATGGGACACGAGAAATATTCACAATAAACACACACGTGTGAAAACAAGCCTAGGTGACGCAGATTCCGCTGGATGAAGTTCGTAGCGGACCACGTGGTACAGGTGAAATTGCAATATTTCTGCGTGGAAACTGCAAACTAAATACAAATAAAATATTATTCGTGTTGAGCAAGTGGTTCTCTTTACAATTAGAGTGGTTACAGTTTTGTAACATGTCTGATGGCGGTGAAATCAAACATTACTGTGACCACGTGGTCAAGTACTAAAGTATCAATTTACATGAAAAATACATTAAACCCTGAATGAAACTGACATAGAACCCTGAAATAAATTATTGCACATACAATGTTATATAAATAAGCTCTTAAAATTACTGATAGTGTATACAAGACTTGCTTCAGTCACCACGTGGTTATACAAAAACTTGGCTTCAGTCATCCACGTGGTTATACGTGATGTTGCCGTAAAATATTCAAACTCGAATATTACCCTTGTTGGCAATGCTGGAATAGATAAGGTTCTTGTTGTACATGATATGCGAGGTGCAGGCTAATAATAAGGCTATTGTCTCTTATCTAGAGCTACTTATGTAAGTATACAAGTCGGCCATGACGTGTCTGTCTACTCGTCCCGACTACTTGTGTCAGGGATACAACAGTTTCTGTTGTGTCCTAGGAGGGGGAATTGGAAACATGATTGTGTAGTTGGTGGATTGGATTTCTCACATTCAGCTTTATCTTGATCTTGAGCAGGCAACAAGAACTGCTTTTAAAACTAGATTGGATTAGGTACACCCCTCTCTCCCCCATCTTCCTTTTCGTATCCTTTGTGGCAGAAAGGCATAGAGGTTATCTGGTCAGAGTAGACTCTATAAAAGTGAGGACCCATAGGTATGCTCAAGGGCTCATACGTAAGGCAGAGTGCACTAGATAGTCTCAAGTGTCTGCCTCTGGGATAAGTTGGTAGGTCTAAGTTAAGCTGATAGCTGTCATATCTCGACTCCCATCTTGCTGACTCCCACCTCCAGTGCTCAAGCCAGGGCATGTTGCGGGGTGCAGCCAGAAGTACCACTAACCATACTGTGTGTTGGCAATGGCACTGATGAAGAAGTCAACTGCTATAATGGGGTACTCTTTGCTCCTGCGGTGGCTCCCCTTGGGTTGCCAGGTGCCAGCTTCGCAGCTGTGCATGGTGGGCATGTCGCAGGTATCAATCACCGAAACGTAGCTCCAAGGCACACACCAGTGTAGGTACTCCAGTCGTTGCTACTTACAGGATTGTAGTATGCTCAGTGCGGGGCCTTTCACATACAGCAATGAAGTAGTAAGCTGCTGTTTGAATTTAATTAAAACTGGTGTTGGTACTCCATGCCATGACTCTGGCTATCTGGGCGCGGACTAATTGTGCCTTCTCACTCCTGGCTGCGCGACACCAATGCCGCAGAGCTGCTGGCTACCTCCACTCCTGGCTGCACTACACCAATGCAGCATAGCTGCTGGCTGTGCGACACCAATGCAGCAGAGCTGCTGGCTGCGCGACACCAATGCCGCAGAGCTGCTGGCTGTCCTCCCACTCTGGCTGCGCGACACCAATGCCGCATAGCTGCTGGCTGTGCGACATCCAATCAGCAGAGCTGCTGGCTGCGCACAACGCCCCCCCTGCCGCAGAGCTGCTGGCTATGCTGCCGACACCAATGCCGCAGAGCTGCTGGCTATCCTCCATCCCAAGCTGGCTGCGACCAATGCGCAGAGTGCTGCCCTGAGCTGTGCGACACCAATGCCGCAGAGCTGCTGGCTGCGCGACACCAATGCGCAGAGCTGCTGGCTGGCGACACCAATCGCATGGCCGCTGCCTGGCAGCTGCGCTGGACACCAATGCCGCATAGCTGCTGGCTGCGCACACAATGCCCGAGCTGCCCCCACTCCTGGCTGCGCGACACCAATGCCGCAAGCTGCTGGCTGTGCGACACCAATGCGCAGAGCTGCTGGCTGCGCGACACCAATGCCGCAGAGCTGCTGGCTGTCCCACTGCTCACAATGCCGCAGAGCTGCTGGCTGCGCGACACCAATGCGCAGAGCTGCTGGCTGCGCGACACCAATGCCGCAGAGCTGCTGGCTGCGCGACACCAATGCCGCAGAGCTGCTGGCTGCGCACACCAATGCCGCAGAGCTGCTGGCTGGCTGCGCGACACCAATCCGCAGAGCTGCTGGCTTCCTCCACTCCTGGCTGCGCGACACCAATGCCGCAAGCTGCTGGCTGCGCGACACCACTGCCGCAGAGCTGCTGGCTGCGCGACACCACTGCCGCAGAGCTGCTGAGCTGCGCGACACCAATGCCGCAGAGCTGCTGGCTATCCTCCACTCCTGGCTGCGCACACCACTGCCGCAGAGCTGCTGGCTGAACCAATCCAACTGCTGGCTGCGCGACACCACTGCCGCAGAGCTGCTGCTGCTGCGCGACACCAATGCCGCATAGCTGCTGGCTGCGCGACACCAATGCCGCTGCTGCTGCTGCGCGACACCAATGCCGCAGAGCTGCTGGCTGTCCTCCACTCCTGGCTGCGCGACACCAATGCAGCAGAGCTGCTGGCTGTCCCTCCGAGCTGCTGGCTGCGCGACACCAATGCCGCAGAGCTGCTGGCTATCCTCCATCTCTCTACTACCAGCTGCAGGTGTGGTGTGTGGAACTCTGCTGCTGAATATATTATTGCCTTTCTTTCGCTTACGCTGTCAGTTTTCTTATTCACAGTCAATTCCCATATTCACCAACTCACTTATGCCTTCTATTTTCCTGTCTACATTATCTATTTCCTTTTCTAAATTTTTATTTACTGTGTCTATTGGCCTCAATACATGACAGAGCATCGTGCTTATAGAAGTACAGTTCAGAACAAAAAATTTGTTTGTTGCAACACTTTAAACAATATATTTATCTATGAGTATAGGGTTAACCGACCCTAGCCTGCTGTGGGTG
The DNA here is from genome assembly GCA_029891345.1 of Dryococelus australis. NCBI lineage: Eukaryota > Metazoa > Arthropoda > Insecta > Phasmatodea > Phasmatidae > Dryococelus > Dryococelus australis. The sequence continues at coordinate 12,697,729 of CM056995.1, read as the reverse complement.
TTGGTATTTGTTGGAGTAGCAGAGGCAGGAAAAGCATTCTGTAGTATGCTCCACCCCACCCCAACCTGCAGCTGTCCAGTATATAGTCTATTTGCGGTATATTCACACTTCTTGGATCAAACCTTTGAAAAATCATCTCATGTATGATATGCTCGGTTGTTTCCGTGATACATAGTGTATCACAAAAATTTCATACTTTCTTTGACATAAAAGTACTGACGCCTACTGCGGTCCCCTTCATTTAAACCGTTTGCCCGCCATCTCGGCAGCATAGTAGGGATTGGCTATCTACGTCAGTGCGGTAATGTGTTGATGCATTTTGTGCAATGCACGAGAAGTATCACACAGTGTGTGTAGTGCAGCGAACAGCCAGAGGGGCCCAGTGCAACGCAGCGCGGAGTAATATACAAGTGCATAAATGTGTAGGGCAAAAGTTCTGTCATTCCTTGACTTGAAAAGCGGCTATTGGCAGGTCCTGGTCAAGCTGGAGGACCGCGAGGAAACCGCTTTCACTGCCACAGACGGGAGGCAATTTCAGTTCTACGCCATGCCGTTTAAACTAAAATGTGCCCCAGCTACATTCCAGTCCATGATGGCCCGTGTGCTAGATGGCTTTATTGGAGACTTCACGCTAGCATACTTGGACAATGTGGTCATATGGTCAGAGAGCTGGAAAGAGCACGTACATAATTTATCTATGGTTGTAGAGCAACTGACTATCAACTGGTTGACGTGTGCCGTATACAAGTGTCTCGTAGGAAAAACAAGTCTGGATTTTTTGGGACATGTCGTAGACGAGACAGAGAGCAAGCCGAATCTGGAACGACTCTGTCTAATTGACAAATACCAACCACCACGCACACACAAGCAGTTGCGCAAGTTTTTCAGATTGATAAACTGGCTGCGTGAACACACTGAAAACTTCTCCGTGGTCATGCACGGCTCCTCTTACCGACTTATCGCCACAACAACGGTTCATGTGGAGCAGCGAAGCAAGCACGGTGTTCCAGGAAACTAAGAAACGTCTCCGGTCAAGCCCAACCTTGACATGGTACGACCCAAACAAACACCTTTACCTGCAGACCGACACCAGCCAGGAGGGGCTAGGTGTGGTGCTTTATCAATGCAGTGATGATGGAGCACGACAGGTCATGGGTTTTGTGAGTGCAAAGCTAGGACAGACAGAGCGCAGATATGATGTCAATGAGCATGAGTGCTCGGGTGTAATGTGGGCGATCAAGAAATATAATGCATACCTAGAGTATCAAAGATTCACACTGCTACCGACAATTGTTACCGTGTTTGGCTACATAGAATGTTAGAAGCACGTAGCAAACTCAACCATGAGTGTTACTCATACAAGCCTACAACTTTGTCATTGAGCACGTCCCTGAGCGAGAAAACCAACTTGCAGACGTCATTGTACGTGATGATGCGGAATGGGACGAAATCCTACCTCCGGACATGCAGGAGCCCTTCCATGAATCGAGTCTTCAGCAGGTAAATGTTGACAACTCCAACGTATTTGTGTGCAATTTATATCGGAAGGTGGAAGATGCGCAAGCCAACTGCATATTTATGCAAAGTCAGAAGGCGAAGTGTGCTGCACAGGCAGTGGAGCAATGACGCGTTGTGAATAATCGGCTGGAAACCTGTTCGCCGAGTGATCCACACACATGGAGGTTGTTCGTACCACTAGAATGCAGGGAACGAGTGCTTGTGCATGTGCACCAAAGTAATACAGTAGGCCATCCAGGTGCAGACTAGACCATCAGGAACATCATAGAGCACTTTTTCTGGCCTGGCCTGACACATCAAGTAAGGGAGTACACATAGCAGTGTGTGTAGTGTGACAAATTCAAAGCACACAGAGCAGACGAAGAACAGCAGCAGCAACCATGGCTGCCCGGACGGCCCTTCGAGACTGTTTCACGTGACCTGATGGGACCATACTCGAAATTCAACGTGGGAAAATGGTTGATTGTCGTAGTGACAGACAATTTTTCACACTGGGTGGAGGCCTATGCAACCAGCAGCGCAAGGATGCAGAATGTGGTGAAAGTGTTGCAAGGAGAGTTGTGCAAGATTTCGAAACTCGAGAAAAATTTCAAGTAGTACTGCAGTCTCGAACAGCAAGCAAAAAAATTAATTTTGTTGAAAAAACGAGAATTTTTTCATGCCAATAAAATTTTTTAACATATGATAATAAGCAGTTACCATAATTTGTTTGTCGAAAACACAAGTGTGCAATGAAGGCATCTTCAAGGCACTCCAAACATGTCATTAACCAGCGTGTTCAAGCAAAATGCAAGCTTGAAACAAAACAAACATTCCAGGGTGGCCGCCAGATGATGGTTATCCCGCTTTATGTAGCACAAGATACTGTATTGAATACTGTGTCATTAACCAAACAGTAACTAAAATTAATTCATTGCACAGTGACATAACGATAAATTATGCATTTAAGCCACTGACCAGGAGGCCTACACCTCAACAACAAACAAATCGCCAACTTGCAGAGTCGTGTGCTCGTATATTAATGCAAACAAATATTTTTTAACATAAAGGGAATATTCATATAAGTAAATTATGTACCCGATTCTTCTTTTTGGAAATGCCAACCAGTAAGTTTACAACAATAAAACAAAAAACGAGCACCATGATGTATGAAAGGTTGCTACCTACTAGGCAAGCGCAGTATCAAAAAAATCCACGCGAGAAAAATATTTCATTAGTGGAAACAAAATGTAACAATTAACCACATACGACTTTTTTTTGTAAGCAGCACATTTCCACTTATTGTGGATCAAGTAGCCAATACCAAAGGTGTATTTTGCGATTGAATCATTAGCAAATTCTGTAAAACTGGTATTTTGGCACTCGTGGTTACTCTGCTCTTTGCAAGCTCAGTTCATGATGGAAAACATGTACATAATGAACGTGTATGTTTCAAAATAATAGTAAGTATTCATTATGACGTGGTTCATGTTCACCTCACATTTTAATGTATTTTCAAAATTTAATCATATGCTAGGAAATCACATAATTTAAAAAATTCTAGAGGCTGGTCACAAATATGTTAATTAACAGAAAATTTCTCATTCTCGTCTCGATTCCCGCAAGAAAATTTTTTCTTTCTCGGAAATTTCTCGAAGCACATATCTTATTCTTGCACAGCCCTAGTTGCAAGGCAAATTTTTTGTGAGGTGCAGCGACCCACAAAACCTGTTGACAGACAATGGCACGCAGTTCACCGGCAGGAAGTGGTGTGAGATGTGCACCCGGTGGGGGGTTCGTCATCTGAAGACGGCTGTGTATCACACCCGTGCAAACCCCACGGAGCGCCGCAACCAGGAGTTGAAGAGACAGCTGCGGCTCTTGTGTGGGTGAGCAGCACAACACCTGGACCTGCCTGCCGCCCTCCTCACCCTCTGCTGGCATCTCAATGCCACCACCAGCAGAGCAGCTGCCGACGTCCTGCTGGGGAGAAATATCAGGTTGTCAGGGGAGAACAACTGCCCAACCGCCAAAAGAAGAAGCGACACTGAAACCAGCGGTGCGCATCAAGAGAGGCACCGGCGCAGATTTCAAGAGCACAGAAAATGGCAGCAAAGTAGGTGCAGTCTTCCACTTGGCCACCACCGGCACTGAGCGCGGTACAGGAAGCGTACTTGCACACACATCCACAATTCACCGCTTGCTGAAATTTCTGCGCATGTTTAGCAGCTAAATGGAGTGGTCCACATAAAATTCCGAGGAGTGTCGGAAACACCATGTATCTGATCAGGGTAGGCAAGTAGACAGTCAGAGTGCACGCAAGATATATAGATTTTAAAGGGAGGCGTCACCGGTGCAGCCAAGTCAGGTGTACCAGTACCTCACGATGGAGAAAACCCTGCCAAGCTCCAAACACAAGTGGGAAAGGAGGAAGGTGAACCAGCACTTCCCTCAAGGAAGTCTTCACCCACGACCGATGAGCTGCCGACGTCCGACATCATGATGTCCCCCAGGGGTCGTTGCGACTAAGGTCAAGGTGTCTGTGCTGACGTGGTACTAGAAGATGCTGCTGCGCAGACACCAGGAGTGAATATCAACTCAGATCAACATGCAAGCTGTCCTGCAGGCCCCATGACACGCAATGAGGCTGTCAAGTGTCTAGAGGGTACTGTAATGGAAGAAGGTATGTCCGCACCCCTCTAGGAGGGCCTGAAATGCCCGGCGCCTCGGCACCAGGGGGGCACGTCAGATGGTCAGCACTGCAGTGTTCAATGGTGTGGAGTCTACGAACACTTGCTTTCCCACTCAAATACCTGCTTCACAATCCGCACTGGCACTCCTGGAGGAAGTCCCTCTAGTGAACGTTATGACACCTGCCATTGTGGCGCCAACACCAGACGGGTAGACCAGCATCAGCGGGTCACATGCAAGTACGTCTCGGCAAGCTGGGGGGACACGTCTACTTGGTCACCACCCCCTAGTTGTCACGTACCTGGGGCGCTCCCGGCAGCGGCAAGGCTGCGGATATAGCAACAGGAGCAACATCACGTGTAGCGTGTAGGAGCAGCAGCGAGGGAAGTTGGTTGGCCAGCTCACTTCGCCTCCGACTGTCTGAATGGCGGCCATATCTGCCCAATGCCTGTCCTACACTGAGCAAGGCCCAACAGAGCAGTAGTTTCATCTATGTGGGGGGCATCCTAGAATACCCTGTGTTCTGCGTCCTAGGCAGCAGGGTTAGATGAGGTGCATGTGTTGTAGCTAGGGGCGTACTGCTGCAAATGGTTTCACGAGGGGAGTAGAGAGGGCCTTTGATACCTACCATATTCCCCTCCATTTAGACAGTTTGCCTGCCGTACACCATTGCAGCAGGGATTAGTGCCATAGTGCGTCAATGCACGAGGTCACAGTGTGTGTAGTGCAATGAACGGCCAGGGTGACCCAGTGCAATGCAGAGCAGAGTAATACACAAATGCATGAATAGGGCATATTATTTACCAAAGAGCTTTACGCAGATGCTGGACTAAACCTTAATAGAGGGACACTAGAGACATCTTGACAAGTGACTTGAATCAATATTGTTTTTGTTTAAAGTGTCTATTTTGCAAGTGCTATGTTTTCACCCACATTCCTTTCCATGCAAAGGCAAGTGTATTGTTTTCACTTTTAAAATAATTTTAATTATTTTATAATCTGTTAACTGTTGCAAGTTCTGGGCGGCACGCAACATTTGTTCACTGGTCATTTTAATCTGCAATAGCGTACATTTCTGGAACCTCTTTCATCTATCTGCCCGGAGACACCGTCCCCTCCTTCCCCAACTTTGCTTATATTTTGTTAATAAATTATTATATTTTATTTATCATTAATATGAATAAAAACAGAGAGAAAATAGGTGTGTTGGTAATGTCTCATAAGAAATAGTTCTTAGACAAAATATTATTAGAGTGAGCGTGCACGAATGCAGTGCGTTGTCCCTGTGGTGTAATTTTCTAGACTCTGTTAAGCTTTGTATGCATGAGGTGGAGGAACATCCTGGAAATAGAACTTAATCAAGGTATCAGAAATGTTGGAAGTAACAGTGAATGGACTATAGCGCATTGTTCATAAAGATGGTTCACCTTCAAATGTCTTCGTCATCTTCTAGTTGGGGAGTTTCTAGTTTTTGAGTTGATGGCATAGTTAAGTGTCGTTTAAATTGCAATGTGACATCATGGAAGCTGTAAAGCGGTCTCACAGGTAAATGACATTGTACAATCACCAGTGGCCAATGAAATCGGGAACTATGTTCAAGTCGGGGCAGGACACTGAAGTCTTAGCATGGTGCTAAATAATAATGTGAATTTTGCATGTTACTGTTCATTAAATATATTATCATTAATTAAAATATACTCTCACAAAAATTGTGTAGTTATATAATTTTACTGGAGAAAATGTATGCGTTAATTGATTGAAAAGAGCTGCTATTTATTTAATTTTTTTTAATGCAAAAGAAATGGCAAAAAATTGAACGTAACTTTAAACAGATTGGAATGAACTGCTTCTCAAGATTTAGAGGTAGGGATTGTGATATTGATGTAAGGACTTGTTGGACATAGTAGAAAGTTTAATTTTATCTCCTGGGATGTAGCCTGGTCCACCCATGGTCCATGGACAACAAACAGTTTCAGAACCACTGGAGTAGAGAATCGTGAGGGATTTCTGAAGTCGTGCACAGTCCAGGAGGTTACATAGCTCGCGTTTACCTGTAAACCTCAGTTAACATGTTTAGCATTAACATGTTTAGCATTAATTTGTGTTACATGCATGCACGCACGCACGCACACACACACACACACAGTGTTTGGTGTAAATTTGAACGAGTCTTGTATTGCTCTGGATTGGATGGTTTGATGGTTACATGTTGCACTTACGAGAAGTGAGCACTATGCTAGTGCTTACAGCAATTAATATTGCAGGGTGATATAGCAAACCTGTTAGAGGTATATTTTACAGTAGGACTTGCTGTACACTCTCCATACTTAATTATTTTTCCCCCAAGAAAAATATATTTGTGCTGTAAACATTTGTGATCAGTGTACGTAAGTATTGTAAATTGTGGACTGAATCCATGAAAAGCTGTTTGGTTTGTTCTTGTGTAAAATAATTCAGCATGTCAAACTGTTAGCAGAATGTTACTGCATGTTTTTGTATATGTTCTACATGTTGTCATGAGCAATTTAGTTCCTATGCACCAGAAGGTGTAAATTACTGTAGAAATGAATTTGTAGTTGGTTGGATAGCGTTATTTTTTATTTTATTTTTAAAAATAGTTTTTTGTAAATTGTGAATGTAATTAGAATGTTATTTTAATGATAATTGACCCACTGAAACAAAGTTTACTGTAGAAGTTATATATTTGGCATCCCTTCAGCTACTTACCATTATTTTAGAGTGGAAATTACTTTATAGAGTAGAAAAATGAAAACTTATTTTGCTTATTATTTGTGTGCTTCAACTGCTAGTATATAATTTCACTGTGTAGACCTAAGGATTTGCAACTGCGTGTTGATAATGCCACACACTGGAATTGTTACAAATTTAAAAGTTTTGTTACTGTTAACACGTGTTGTATGGCTTGTGTATAAAACAAAACTCAACTCTTTTAAGGCATCGAAAGAACATAGATTTATTGGTGTTATTTTGTGATGTCATTAA